>JANJGN010000023.1:53579411-54006129 GCA_026770705.1 Isurus oxyrinchus
GTACAGTGGGAGTGAATGTGAAGGTGTTCAGGTCGATTGGGATTGTGTACAGTGGGAGTGAATGGGAAAGGGTTTGGTCCATTGGAATTGTGAACAGTGTGAGTGAATGGGAAAGGTTTTGGTCCTTTGGTACTATGTACAGTGGGAGTGATTGGGAAAGGCTTTGGTCGATTGGGATAATGAACAGTGGGAGTGCATGGGAAAGGTTTTGGTCCTTTGGTACTACGTACAGTGGGAGTGATTGGGAAAGGCTTTGGTCGATTGGGATAATGTACAGTGGGAGTGAATGGGAAAGTTTTGGTCCTTTGGGATTATGTACAGTGGGAGTGAACGAGAAGGGGCTTGGTACATTGGTACTGTGTACAGTGGGAGTGATTGGGAAAGGCTTTGGTCGATTGTGATAATGTACAGTGGGAGTGAATGGGAAAGTTTTGGTCCTTTGGGATTATGTACAGTGGGAGTGAATGGGAAGGGGTTTGGATCCACTGGTATTGTGTACGGTGGGATTGACTGGGAAATGATATGGTCCACTGGGTCTGTGTATAGTGGAAGTGAATGCAAAAGTGTTTGGTCCATTGGGTCTGTGTACAGCAAGAGCGAATGGGATTTCTTTGGGTCCACTGATATTAATTGGGAGCGAATGAGAAGTTATTTCTGTGTACTGGGCGATGTCAGAATGATTTTGAAAGATTTTATCAACTTTGGGATTGTGAACAGTGGGAGTGAATGGGAAGGGGTATTAGTTCCATTGGGATTTTGTACAGTGGGATTGAATGTGAAGGTTCTTGGGCCCATTGGGATTGTATATAGCGGGAGAGAATGTAAAGGTGTTTGGACCCATTGGGATTGTGCACAGTGGGATTGAATGGGAAAGTATTTGCACCCATTGGGATTGAGTACAGGGGAGTGAATGGGAAGCAGTTTGTGACTGTTCAGATTGTTTACAGTGGACTTGAATGTTAAAGATTGTGTCCATTGTGACAGTGTACAGTGGGATTGAATTGGAAAGGATTTGGTCCATTGCGATTGTGCACAGGGGAATGAAAGGGAATGGGTTTGGTCCATTGGAACTATGTACATTGGGAGTGAATGGGAAGGGGTTTGTGTCCTTTGGGATTGTGTACCGTTGGAGTGAATGGGAAGGGGTTTTAGTTCCTTTGGGATACTGTACAGTGGGAATGAATGAGAAGCCGACTGGTCCATTGTGATTATGTACAGTGGGAGTGAAAGAGAAGCGATTTCCGAACATTGGGATTATGTATAGTGGGAGTGACTGGGAGGTTGTTTGGGTCCATTGAGATTTGTAGGGAGAGAACGGAAAGGCATTTATCTCAATAGAAATGTCAGAATGATGTGGAAGGGATTTATTTCTTTGGGATTGAGAACAGTGGGAGTGAATGGGAAAGGGTTGGGCCCATTGGGATTGTGTACAGTGGGAGTGAATGTGAAGGGATTTGGCACCATTGGGATTGTGTGTAATGGGAGTGAATGTGAAGGTGGTTGGGCCCATTGGGATTGTGTACAGCGGGAGAGAATGTAAAGGTGTTTGGCTCCATTGGGATTGTGTACAGTGGGAGTTAATGGCAAGGGGTTTGGCTCAATTGGGATTGTGCACAGTGAGATTGAATGGGAAGGGTCTTGGCTCCTTTGGGATAGTGTACAGTGGGATTGAATGGGAAGCTATTTGGGCCAGTTGGGATAGTGTACAGTGGGAGTGTATGTGAAGAGCTTGCCTCCATTGGGATTGTGTACTGTGGGAGTGAATTGGAAGGTGTTTGACTCCACTGGGATTGTGTACAGGGGGAGTGAATGGGAAGGGGTTTGGGTCATTTGGGATTCTGTACAGTGGGCGTAAATAGGAAGGGTTTTGGCTCAATTAGGTGTGTTTACAGGAGTGTGAAGTGGGAAGCAGTTTCTGACTGTTCAGATTGTTTACATTGGGCTTGAATGGTAAAGGATTTGTGTCCACTGTGACTGTGTACAGAGGGACTGAATGGGATAGGATTTGGTCCATTGGGATTGTGCACAGTGGGAATGAAAGTGAATGGGTTTGGTCCATTGGAATCATGTATAGTGGGAGTGAATGGGCAGGTGTCCCAGTTGATTGGGATTGTGTACAGTGGGAGTGAATGGGAAAGGGTTTGGTCCATTGGAACTGTGCACAGCAAGAGCAAATGGGATGTTGTTTACTTCCGTTAGTATTAATTGGGACTGAACGGGAAGTTATTGGGTGCAGAAGATGATGTCAGAGTGAGTTTGAAAGTTTTTATCTTCTTTGACATCATGTAGAGTAGGAGTGAATGGGAATGGGTTTTAGTTCCATTGGGATTGTTTAAAGTGAGAATGAATGCAAAAGGGTTTGGTCCTTTGGGACTGTGCACAGCGAGAGTAAATGGGATGTTCTTTGGGTCCGTTAATATTAATTGGGGCTGAATGGGAATTTATTGTGTGCAGAGGGTGATGTCAGAGTGAGTTTGAAAAAGTTTACCTTTTTTGGGATCGTGTACAGTGGGTGTGAATGGGAAGGGGTTTTAGTTCCTTTGGGATTGTGTACAGTGGGAGAGAATGGGAAGGGGTTTGTGTCCGTTAGGGTTGTGTACAGTGTGGGTGAATGGGAAGGGGTTTGGTCCATTGGGATGGTGTACAGTAGGAGTGAATGGGAAGGGTTTTGTGCATTGGGATTGCGTACAATAGGAGTGAATGGGAAGGGGATTGGGCCCATTGGGATTGTGTACAGTGGGAATGAATATGAAGGGGCTTGGCTCTATTGGAATACTGTACAGTGGGATTGAATGGGAAGGTATTTGGGCCCATTGGGATTGTGTACAGTGGGAGTGTATGTGAAGAGCTTGCCTCCATTGAGATTGGGTACAGCGGGAGAGAATATAAATTGGATTGGCTCCATTGGGATGGTGTCCTGTGGGTGTGAATGAGAAGTGGTCTCTGTCCGTTGAACCTTTGTACATAAGGTCAAAGAGAAGGCGTTTGTTTCCATTAGGATTCTGTACAATGGGAGTAAACAGCAAGTTATTTGGCGTTCATTCAGATTATGTCCAGCTGGGAGTGAAGTGGAAGTGGTTTCTGTCCTTTGGGATTATGTACAGTGCGAGTGAATTAGAAGCGGACTGGTCCATTCGGATTATGTACAGTGGGAGTGAAAGAGAAGGGATTTTTGTCCATTGGGCTTGCGTATAATGGGAGTGACTGGGAGGTTGTTTGGGTCCATTGAGATTTGTAGCGAGTGGACGGAAATGTATTTATGTCACTAGAGAGATGTTATGAACAGTGTGAGTGAATGGGAAAGGTTTGGGTCGATTGGGATTGTGTGCGGTGGGAGTGAATGGGAAATGTTTGGTCCATTGGGATTATGTAAAGTGGGAGTGAATGGGAAGGGGTTTGGGTCCACTGGTATTGTGTATGGTGGGATTGACTGGGAAATTATATGGTCCGCTGGGACTGTGTTTAGTGGGAGTGAATGCAAAAGGGTTTGGTCCATTGGATCTGTGCACAGCAAGAGCGAATGGGATTTTTTTGGGTCCACTGATATTAACTGGCAGCGAACGGTAAGTTATTTGTGTGCACTGGGCGATGTCAGAGTGATTTTGAAATAGTTTATCAATTTTGGGATTGTGAACAGTGGGAGTGAATGGGAAGGGGTTTGGGCCCATTGGGATTGTGTACAGTGGAAGTGAATGTGAAGGGGCTTGGCTCCATTGGAATACTGTACAGTGGGATTCAATGGGAAACTATTTGGGCCAATTGGGATTATGTACAGTGGGAGTGAAAGAGAAGGGATTTTTGTCCATTGGGCTTTCGTATAGTCAGAGTGACAGGGAGGTTGTTTGGGTCCATTGAGATTTGTAGCGAGTGAACGGAAATGTATTTATGTCAATAGAGAGATGTCAGAGTGATGTGGATTGTGAACAGTGGGAGTGAATGGGAAGGGGTTTTAGTTCCTTTAGGATTGCGTACAGTGGGAGAGAATGGGAAGGGGTTTGTGTCTGTTAGGGTTGTGTACAGTGCAGATGAATGGGAAGGGGTTTGGTCCTTTGGGATGGTGTACAGTAGGAGTGAATGGGAAGGGTTTTGTGCATTGGGATTGTGTACAGTGGGAGTGAATGGGAAGGGGTTTGGGCCCATTGGGATTGTGTACAGTGGGAGTGTATGTGAAGTGTTTGCCTCCATTGAGATTGGGTACAGCGGGAGAGAATATAAATTGGATTGGCTCCATTGGGATGGTGTTCTGTGGATGTGAATGAGAAGTGGTCTCTGTCCGTTGAACTTGTGTACATAAGGTCAAAGAGAAGGCATTTGTTTCCATTAGGATTCTGTACAATGGGAGTAAACAGCAAGTTATTTGGCGTTCATTCAGATTATGTCCAGCTGGGAGTGAAGTGGAAGTGGTTTCTGTCCTTTGGGATTATGTACAGTGCGAGTGAATTAGAAGCGGAATGGACCATTCGGATTATGTACAGTGCGAGTGAAAGAGAAGGGATTTTTGTCCATTGGCATTGCATATAGTGGGAGTGACTGGGAGGTTGTTTGGGTCCATTGAGATTTGTAGCGAGTGAACGGAAATGTATTTATGTCACTAGAGAGATGTCAGAGTGATGTGGATTGTGAACAGTGGGAGTGAATGTGAAAGGATTTGGTCCATTGCGATTGTGTACAGTGGGAGTGATTGGGAAAGGGTTTGGTCCATTGGAATTGTGAACAGTGTGAGTGAATGGGAAAGGTTTTGGTCCTTTGGTACTGTGTACAGTGGGAGTGATTGGGAAAGGCTTTGGTCGATTGGGATAATGTACAGTGGGAGTGAATGGGAAAGTTTTGGTCCTTTGGGATTATGTACAGTGGGAGTGAATGGGAAGGGGTTTGGATCCACTGGTATTGTGTACGGTGGGATTGTTTGTGAAATGATATGGTCCGCTGGGTCTGTGTATAGTGGAAGTGAATGCAAAAGGGTTTGGTCCATTGGGTCTGTGTACAGCAAGAGCGAATGGGATTTCTTTGGGTCCACTGATATTAATTGGGAGCGAACGGGAAGTTATTTGTGTGCACTGGGCGATGTCACAATGATTTTGAAAGATTTTATCAACTTTGGGATTGTGAACAGTGGGAGTGAATGGGCAGGGGTTTTAGTTCCATTGGGATTTTGTACAGTGGGATTGAATGTGAAGGTGCTTGGGCCCATTGGGATTGTGTATAGCAGGAGAGAATGTAAAGGTGTTTGGCTCCATTGGGATTGTGCACAGTGGGATTGAATGGGAAAGTATTTGGGCCCATTGGGATTGTGTACAGTGGGAGTAAAAATGAAGGACTTAGGCTCCATTGGGATTGAGTACAGTGGGAGTGAATGGGAAGGGGTTTGGGTCCGCTGGTATTGTGTACGGTGGGATTGACTGGGAAATGATTATGGTCCACTGGGTCTGTGTATAATGGGAGTGAATGCAAAAGGGTTTTGTCCTTTGGGTCCGTGTACAGCAAGAGCGAATGGGATTTCTTTGGGTCCACTGATATTAATTGGGAGCGAACGGGAAGTTATTTCTGTGCACTGGGCGATGTCAGAGTGATTTTGAAAGATTTTATCAACTTTGGGATTGTGGACAGTGGGAGTGAATGGGAAGGAGTTTTAGTTCCATTGGGATTGTGTACAGTGGGATTGAATACGAAGGTGCTTGGGCCCATTGGGATTGTGTACAGTGGGAGAGAATGTAAAGGTGTTTGGCTCCATTGGGATTGTGCACAGTGCGAGTGAATGGGAAGGGATTTGGCTCCATTGTGACAGTGTACAGAGGGAGTGATTGGGAAAGGATTTGGTCCATTGCGATTGTGCACAGTCAGAATGAAAGGGAATGGGTTTGGTCAGTTGGAATTATGTACAGTGGGAGTGAATGGGAAGGGGTTTGTGTCCTTTGGGATTGTGTACCGTGGGAGTGAATGGGAAGGGGTTTTATTTCCTTTGGATAGTGTACAGTGGGAATGAATGAGAAGCCGACTGGTCCATCGCGATTATGTACAGTGGGAGTGAAAGAGAAGGGATTTCCGTCCTTTGGGATTATGTATAGTGGGAGTGACTGGGAGGTTGTTTGGGTCCATTGAGATTTGTAGGGAAAGAACGGAAAGGCATTTATCTCAATAGAGATGTCAGAATGATGTGGAAGGGATTTATTTCTTTGGGATTGAGAACAGTGGGAGTGAATGGGAAAGGGTTGCGTCCATTGGGATTGTGTACAGTGGGAGTGAATGTGAAGGGATTTGGCACCATTGGGATTGTGTATAGTGGGAGTGAACGTGAAGGTGGTTGGGCCAATTGGGATTGTGTACATTGGGAGTTTATGTGAAGAGCTTGCCTCTATTGGGTTTGTGTACAGTGGGAGTTAATGCCAAGGGGTTTGGCTCAATTGGGATTGTGCACAGAGAGATTGAATGGGAAGGTGTTTGGGACCATTGAAATTGTGTACAGTGGGAGTGAATGTGTAGGGTTTTGGCTCCATTGGGATAGTGTACAGTGGGATTGAATGGGAGGGTATTTGGGCCAGTTGGGATCGTGTACAGTGGGAGTGTATGTGAAGAGCTTGCCTCCATTGGGATTGTGTACTGTGGGAGTGAATTGGAAGGTGTTTGACTCCACTGGGATTGTGTACAGGGGGAGTGAATGGGAAGGGGTTTGGGTCATTTGGGATTCTGTACAGTGGGCGTAAATAGGAAGGGTTTTGGCTCCATTGGTTTGTTTACAGGAGTGTGAAGTGGGAAGCAGTTTCTGACTGTTCAGATTGTTTACAGTGGGCTTGAATGGTAAAGGATTTGTGTCCACTGTGACTGTGTACAGTGGGAGTGAATGGGAAAGGATTTGGTCCATTGGGATTGTGCACAGTGGGAATGAAAGTGAATGGGTTTGGTCCATTGGAATCATGTATAGTGGGAGCGAATGGGAAAGGGTTTGGTCCATTTGAACTGTGCACAGCAAGAGCAAATGGGATGTTGTTTGCTTCCGTTAGTATTAATTGGGACTGAACGGGAAGTTATTGGGTGCAGAAGGTGATGTCAGAGTGAGTTTGAAAGTGTTTATCTTCTTTGACATCATGTAGAGTAGGAGTGAATGGGAATGGGTTTTAGTTCCATTGGGATTGTTTAAAGTGAGAATGAATGCAAAAGGGTTTGGTCCTTTGGGACTGTGCACAGCAAGAGTAAATGGGCTGTTCTTTGGGTCCGTTAATATTAATTGGGGCTGAATGGGAAGTTATTGTGTGCAGAGGGCGATGTCAGAGTGATTTTGAAAGAGTTTATCTTCTTTGGGATCGTGTACAGTGGGAGTGAATGGGAAGGGGTTTTAGTTCCATTGGGACTGTTTACAGTGGGAGTGAATGGGAAGGGGTTTGGGTCCATTGGGGTTGTGTACAGTGGGCGTGAATGTGAAGAGATTTGGCTCCATTGGGATGGTGTACTGTGGGAGTGAATGAGAAGGGGTCTGTGTCCGTTGAACTTGTGTACAATAGGTCAAAGAGAAGGTTTTTGTTTCCATTAGGATTCTGTACGATGGGAGTAAACAGCAAGTTATTTGGCGTTCATTCAGATTATGTCCAGCTGTGAGTGAAGGGGAAGTGGTTTCTGTCTTTTGGGATTATGTACAGTGCGAGTGAATGAGAAGCGGACTGGTCCATTGGGATTATGTACAGTGCGAGTGAAAGAGAAGGGATTTTTGTCCATTGGGATTGCGTATAGTGGGAGTGACTGGGACGTTGTTTGGGCCCATTGAGATTTGTGGGGTGTGAAAAAAAATGTATTTATGTCAAATGAGAGATGTCAGAGTGATGAGGATTGTGAACAATGGGAGTGAATGTGAAAGGATTTGGTACATTGCGATTGTGTACAGTGTGAGTGAATGGGAAAGGTTTTGTTCCTTTCGTTCTGTGTACAGTGGGTGTGAATGGGAAAGGTTTTGGTTGACTGGGATAATGTACAGTGGGAGTGAATGGGAAGGGTTTTGGGTCCACTGGTATTGTGTATGGTGGGATTGATTGGGAAATGATATGATCCACTGGGACTGTGTATAGTGGGAGTGAATGCAAAAGGGTTTGGTCCATTGGAACTGTGTACAGCAAGAGCGAGTGGGATTTTTTTGGGTCCACTGATATTAATTGGGAGCGAACGGGAAGTTATTTGTGTGCATTGGGCGATGTCAGAGTGATTTTGAAATAATTTAACATCTTTGGGATTGTGAACAGTGGGAGTGAATTGGAAGGGGTTTTAGTTCCGTTAGGATTGTGTACAGTGGGAGAGAATGGGAAGGGGTTTGGCTCCATTGGGATTGTGCATAGTGGGATTGAATGGTAAGGTATTTGGGCACTTTGGGATTTTGTACAGTAGGAGTGAATGTGAAGGGGCTTGGCTCCATTGGGATACTGTACAGTGGGATAGAATGGGAAGGTATTTGGGCCCATTGGGATTGTGTACAGGGGGAGTGAATGGGAAGGGATTTGGCTCCATTGGGATTGTGCACAGTGGGAGTGAATGGGAAGGGGTTTGGCTCCAATGGGATTGTGCACAGTGTGAGTGAATGGGAAGGTATTTGGGCCCATTGAGATTGTGTACAGTGGGAGTTAAAATGAAGGACTTTGGCTCCATTGGGATTGAGTACAGGGGAGTGAATGGGAAGCAGTTTGTGACTGTTCAGATTGTTTACAGTGGACTTGAATGGTAAAGATTGTATCCATTGTGACAGTGTACAGTGGGAGTGAATGGGAAAGGATTTGGTCCATTACGATTGTGCACAGTTGGAATGAAAGGGAATGGGTTTGGTCCATTGGAATTATGTACAGTGGGAGTGAATGGGAAGGTGTTTGGGTCAATTGGGATTGTGTACAGTGGGAATGAATGGGAAGGGGTGTGTGTCCTTTGGGATTGTGTACCGTATGAGTGAATGGGAAGCGGTTTTAATTCCTTTGGGATTGTGTACAATGGGAATAAATGAGAAGCTGACTGGTCCATTGCGATTATGTACAGTGGGAGTGAAAGAGAAGGGATTTCCGTCCATTGGGATTACATATAGTAGGAGTGACTGGGAGGTTGTTTGGGTCCATTGAGATTTGTAGGGAGAGAACGGAAAGGCATTTATCTCAATAGAGATGTCAGAATGATGTGGAAGGGATTTATTTCTTTGGGATTGAGAACAGTGGGAGTGAATGGGAAAGGGTTGGGTCCATTGGGATTGTGTACAGTGGGAGTGAATGTGAAGGGATTTGGCACCATTGGGATTGTGTATAGTGGGAATGAACGTGAAGGTGGTTGGGCCAATTGGGATTGTGTACAGTGGGAGTGAATGTGAAGAGCTTGCCTCTATTGGGTTTGTGTACAGTGGGAGTTAATGCCAAGGGGTTTGGCTCAATTGGGATTGTGCATAGAGAGATTGAATGGGAAGGTGTTTGGGACCATTGAAATTGTGTACAGTGGGAGTGAACGTGTAGGGTTTTGGCTCCATTGGGATAGTGTACAGTGGGATTGAATGGGAGGGTATTTGGGCCAGTTGGGATTGTGTACCGTGGGAGTGTTATTTGAAGAGCTTGTCTCCATTGGGATTGTGTACTGTGGGAGTGAATTGGAAGGTGTTTGACTCCACTGGGACTGTGTACAGGGGGAGTGAATGGGAAGGGGTTTGGGTCATTTGGGATTCTGTACAGTGGGCGTAAATAGGAACGGTTTTGGCTCCATTGGTTTGTTTACAGGAGTGTGAAGTGGGAAGCAGTTTCTGACTATTCAGATTGTTTACAGTGGGCTTGAATGGTAAAGGATTTGTGACCACTGTGACTGTGTACAGTGGGAGTGAATGGGAAAGGATTTGGTTCATTGGGATTGTGCACAGTGGGAATGAAAGTGAATGGGTTTGGTCCATTGGAATCATGTATAGTGGGAGCGAATGGGCAGGTGTCCCAGTTGATTGGGATTGTGTACAGTGGGAGTGAATGGGAAAGGGTTTGGTCCATTTGAACTGTGCACAGCAAGAGCAAATGGGATGTTGTTTGCTTCCGTTAGTATTAATTTGGACTGAATGGGAAGTTATTGGGTGCAGAAGGTGATGTCAGAGTGAGTTTGAAAGTGTTTATCTTCTTTGACATCATGTAGAGTAGGAGTGAATGGGAATGGGTTTTAGTTCCATTTGGATTGTTTAAAGTGAGAATGAATGCAAAAGGGTTTGGTCCTTTGGGACTGTGCACAGCAAGAGTAAATGGGCTGTTCTTTGGGTCCGTTAATATTAATTGGGGCTGAATGGGAATTTATTGTGTGCAGAGGGCGATGTCAGAGTGATTTTGAAAGAGTTTATCTTCTTTGGGATCATGTACAGTGGGAGTGAATGGGAAGGGGTTTTAGTTCCATTGGGACTGTTTACAGTGGGAGTGAATGGGAAGGGGTTTGGGTCCATTGGGGTTGTGTACAGTGGGCGTGAATGTGAAGAGATTTGGCTCCATTGGGATGGTGTACTGTGGGAGTGAATGAGAAGGGGTCTGTGTCCGTTGAACTTGTGTACAATAGGTCAAAGAGAAGGTTTTTGTTTCCATTAGGATTCTGTACGATGGGAGTAAACAGCAAGTTATTTGGCGTTCATTCAGATTATGTCCAGCTGTGAGTGAAGGGGAAGTGGTTTCTGTCTTTTGGGATTATGTACAGTGCGAGTGAATGAGAAGCGGACTGGTCCATTGGGATTATGTACAGTGCGAGTGAAAGAGAAGGGATTTTTGTCCATTGGGATTGCGTATAGTGGGAGTGACTGGGACGTTGTTTGGGCCCATTGAGATTTGTGGGGTGTGAAAAAAAATGTATTTATGTCAAATGAGAGATGTCAGAGTGATGAGGATTGTGAACAATGGGAGTGAATGTGAAAGGATTTGGTACATTGCGATTGTGTACAGTGTGAGTGAATGGGAAAGGTTTTGTTCCTTTCGTTCTGTGTACAGTGGGTGTGAATGGGAAAGGTTTTGGTTGACTGGGATAATGTACAGTGGGAGTGAATGGGAAGGGTTTTGGGTCCACTGGTATTGTGTATGGTGGGATTGATTGGGAAATGATATGATCCACTGGGACTGTGTATAGTGGGAGTGAATGCAAAAGGGTTTGGTCCATTGGAACTGTGTACAGCAAGAGCGAATGGGATTTTTTTGGGTCCACTGATATTAATTGGGAGCGAACGGGAAGTTATTTGTGTGCATTGGGCGATGTCAGAGTGATTTTGAAATAATTTAACATCTTTGGGATTGTGAACAGTGGGAGTGAATGGGAAGGGGTTTTAGTTCCGTTAGGATTGTGTACAGTGGGAGAGAATGGGAAGGGGTTTGGCTCCATTGGGATTGTGCATAGTGGGATTGAATGGTAAGGTATTTGGGCACTTTGGGATTTTGTACAGTAGGAGTGAATGTGAAGGGGCTTGGCTCCATTGGGATACTGTACAGTGGGATAGAATGGGAAGGTATTTGGGCCCATTGGGATTGTGTACAGGGGGAGTGAATGGGAAGGGATTTGGCTCCATTGGGATTGTGCACAGTGGGAGTGAATGGGAAGGGGTTTGGCTCCAATGGGATTGTGCACAGTGTGAGTGAATGGGAAGGTATTTGGGCCCATTGAGATTGTGTACAGTGGGAGTTAAAATGAAGGACTTTGGCTCCATTGGGATTGAGTACAGGGGAGTGAATGGGAAGCAGTTTGTGACTGTTCAGATTGTTTACAGTGGACTTGAATGGTAAAGATTGTATCCATTGTGACAGTGTACAGTGGGAGTGAATGGGAAAGGATTTGGTCCATTGCGATTGTGCACAGTTGGAATGAAAGGGAATGGGTTTGGTCCATTGGAATTATGTACAGTGGGAGTGAATGGGAAGGTGTTTGGGTCAATTGGGATTGTGTACAGTGGGAATGAATGGGAAGGGGTGTGTGTCCTTTGGGATTGTGTACCGTATGAGTGAATGGGAAGCGGTTTTAATTCCTTTGGGATTGTGTACAATGGGAATAAATGAGAAGCTGACTGGTCCATTGCGATTATGTACAGTGGGAGTGAAAGAGAAGGGATTTCCGTCCATTGGGATTACATATAGTAGGAGTGACTGGGAGGTTGTTTGGGTCCATTGAGATTTGTAGGGAGAGAACGGAAAGGCATTTATCTCAATAGAGATGTCAGAATGATGTGGAAGGGATTTATTTCTTTGGGATTGAGAACAGTGGGAGTGAATGGGAAAGGGTTGGGTCCATTGGGATTGTGTACAGTGGGAGTGAATGTGAAGGGATTTGGCACCATTGGGATTGTGTATAGTGGGAATGAACGTGAAGGTGGTTGGGCCAATTGGGATTGTGTACAGTGGGAGTGAATGTGAAGAGCTTGCCTCTATTGGGTTTGTGTACAGTGGGAGTTAATGCCAAGGGGTTTGGCTCAATTGGGATTGTGCACAGAGAGATTGAATGGGAAGGTGTTTGGGACCATTGAAATTGTGTACAGTGGGAGTGAATGTGTAGGGTTTTGGCTCCATTGGGATAGTGTACAGTGGGATTGAATGGGAGGGTATTTGGGCCAGTTGGGATTGTGTACAGTGGGAGTGTTATTTGAAGAGCTTGTCTCCATTGGGATTGTGTACTGTGGGAGTGAATTGGAAGGTGTTTGACTCCACTGGGACTGTGTACAGGGGGAGTGAATGGGAAGGGGTTTGGGTCATTTGGGATTCTGTACAGTGGGCGTAAATAGGAAGGGTTTTGGCTCCATTGGTTTGTTTACAGGAGTGTGAAGTGGGAAGCAGTTTCTGACTATTCAGATTGTTTACAGTGGGCTTGAATGGTAAAGGATTTGTGACCACTGTGACTGTGTACAGTGGGAGTGAATGGGAAAGGTTTTGGTTCATTGGGATTGTGCACAGTGGGAATGAAAGTGAATGGGTTTGGTCCATTGGAATCATGTATAGTGGGAGCGAATGGGCAGGTGTCCCAGTCGATTGGGATTGTGTACAGTGGGAGTGAATGGGAAAGGGTTTGGTCCATTTGAACTGTGCACAGCAAGAGCAAATGGGATGTTGTTTGCTTCCGTTAGTATTAACTGGGACTGAACGGGAAGTTATTGGGTGCAGAGGGTGATGTCAGAGTGATTTTGAAAGAGTTTATCTTCTTTGGGATCGTGTACAGTGGGAGTGAATGGGAAGGGGTTTTAGTTCCATTGGGACTGTTTACAGTGGGAGTGAATGGGAAGGGGTTTGGGTCCATTGGGGTTGTGTACAGTGGGCATGAATGTGAAGAGATTTGGCTCCATTGGGATGGTGTACTGTGGGAGTGAATGAGAAGGGGTCTGTGTCCGTTGAACTTGTGTACAATAGGTCAAAGAGAAGGTTTTTGTTTCCATTAGGATTCTGTACGATGGGAGTAAACAGCAAGTTATTTGGCGTTCATTCAGATTATGTCCAGCTGTGAGTGAAGGGGAAGTGGTTTCTGTCCTTTGGGATTATGTACAGTGCGAGTGAATGAGAAGCGGACTGGTCCATTGGGATTATGTACAGTGGGAGTGAAAGAGAAGGGATTTGTGTCCATTGGGATTGCGTATAGTGGGAGTGACTGGGACGTTGTTTGGGCCCATTGAGATTTGTGGGGAGTGAAAAGAAATGTATTTATGTCAAATGAGAGATGTCGGAGTGATGAGGATTGTGAACAATGGGTGTGAATGTGAAAGGATTTGGTACATTGCGATTGTGTACAGTGTGAGTGAATGGGAAAGGTTTTGTTCCTTTCGTTCTGTGTACAGTGGGAATGAATGGAAAGGTTTTGGTTGACTGGGATAATGTACAGTGGGAGTGAATGGGAAGGGTTTTGGGTCCACTGGTATTGTGTATGGTGGGATTGATTGGGAAATGATATGATCCACTGGGACTGTGTATAGTGGGAGTGAATGCAAAAGGGTTTGGTCCATTGGAACTGTGTACTGCAAGAGCGAATGGGATTTTTTCGGGTCCACTGATATTAATTGGGAGTGAACGGGAAGTTATTTGTGTGCATTGGGCGATGTCAGAGTGATTTTGAAATAATTTAACATCTTTGGGATTGTGAACAATGGGAGTGAATGGGAAGGGGTTTTAGTTCCGTTAGGATTGTGTACAGTGGGAGAGAATGGGAAGGGGTTTGGCTCCATTGGGATTGTGCATATTGGGATTGAATGGTAAGGTATTTGGGCACTTTGGGATTTTGTACAGTAGGAGTGAATGTGAAGGGGCTTGGCTCCATTGGGATACTGTACAGTGGGATAGAATGGGAAGGTATTTGGGCCGATTGGGATTGTGTACAGTGGGAGTTTATGTGAAGTGCTTGCCTCCATTGAGATTGGGTACAGCGGGAGAGAATATAAAGTGGATTGGCTCCATTGGGATGGTGTACTGTGGGTCTGAATGAGAAGTGGTCTCTGTCCGTTGAACTTGTGTACAATAGGTCAAAGAGAATGCACTTGTTTCCATTAGGATTCTGTACAATGGGAGTAAACAGCAAGTTATTTGATGTTCATTCAGATTATGTCCAGCTGGGAGTGAAGGCAAAGTGGTTTCTGTTCTTTGGGATTATGTGCAATGGGAGTGAAAGAGAAGCGGACTGGTCCATTCGGATTATGTACAGTGGGAGTGAAAGAGAAGGGATTTTCGTCCATTGGGCTTGCATATAGTGGGAGTGACTGGGAGGTTGTTTGGGTCCATTGAGATTTGTAGCGAGTGAACAGAAATGTATTTATGTCAGTAGAGAAATGTCAGAGTGATGTGGATTATGAACAGTGGGAGTGAATGTGAAAGAATTTGGTACGTTGTGATTGTGTACAGTGGGAGTGCTTGGGAAAGGGTTTGGTCCATTGGAATTGTGAACAGTGTCAGTGAATGGGAAAGGTTTTGGTCCTTTGGTACTGTGTACAGTGGGAGTGAATGGGAAAGGTTTTGGTTGATTGGGATAATGTACAGTGGGTGTGAATGGGAAAGTTTTGGTCCTTTGCGATTTTGTACAGTGGGAGTGAATGGGAAGGGGTTTGGGTCCACTGGTATTGTGTACGGTGTGATTGACTGGGAAATGATATGCTCCACTGGGACTGTGTATAGTGGGAGTGAATGCAAAAGGGTTTGGTCCATTGGGTCTGTGTACAGCAAGAGCGAATGGGATTTCTTTGGGTCCACTGATATTAATTGGGAGCGAATGGGAAGTTATTTCTGTGCTTTGGGCGATGTCAGAGTGATTTTGAAAGATTTTATCAACTTTGGGATTGTGAACAGTGGGAGTGAATGGGAAGGGGTTTTAGTTCCATTGGGATTTTGTACAGTGGGATTGAATGTGAAGGTGGTTGGGCCCATTGGGATTGTGTATAGCAGGAGAGAATGTAAAGGTGTTTGGCTCCATTGGGATTGTGCACAGTGGGAGTGAATGGGAAGGGGTTTGGCTCCATTGGGATTGTGCACAGTGTGAGTGAATGGGAAGGGGTTTGGCTCCAATGGGATTGTGCACAGTGTGAGTGAATGGGAAGGTATTTGGGCCCATTGAGATTGTGTACAGTGGGAGTTAAAATGAAGGACTTTGGCTCCATTGGGATTGAGTACAGGGGAGTGAATGGGAAGCAGTTTGTGACTGTTCAGATTGTTTACAGTGGACTTGAATGGTAAAGATTGTATCCATTGTGACAGTGTACAGTGGGAGTGAATGGGAAAGGATTTGGTCCATTGCGATTGTGCACAGTTGGAATGAAAGGGAATGGGTTTGGTCCATTGGAATTATGTACAGTGGGAGTGAATGGGAAGGTGTTTGGGTCAATTGGGATTGTGTACAGTGGGAATGAATGGGAAGGGGTGTGTGTCCTTTGGGATTGTGTACCATATGAGTGAATGGGAAGCAGTTTTAATTCCTTTGGGATTGTGTACAATGGGAATAAATGAGAAGCCAACTGGTCCATTGCGATTATGTACAGTGGGAGTGAAAGAGAAGGGATTTCTGTCCATTGGGATTACATATAGTAGGAGTGACTGGGAGGTTGTTTGGGTCCATTGAGATTTGTAGGGAGAGAATGGAAAGGCATTTATCTCAATAGAGATGTCAGAATGATGTGGAAGGGATTTATTTCTTTGGGATTGAGAACAGTGGGAGTGAATGGGAAAGGGTTGGGTCCATTGGGATTGTGTACAATGGGAGTGAATGTGAAGGGATTTGGCACCATTGGGATTGTGTATAGTGGGAGTGAACGTGAAGGTGGTTGGGCCCATTGGGATTGTGTACAGCGGGAGAGAATGTAAAGGTGTTTGCCTCCATTGGGATTGTCTACAGTGGGAGTGAATGGGAAGGTGTTTGGGCCCATTGAGATTGTGTACAGTTGGAGTGAATGTGAAGGGTTTTGGCTCCATTGAGATAGTGTACAGTGGGATTGAATGGGAAGGTATTTGGGCCATTTGGGATTGTGTACAGTGGGAGTGTATGTGAAGAACTTGCCTCCATTGGGTCTGGGTACAGCGGGAGAGAATATAAATTGGTTTGGCTCCATTGGGATTGTGTACTGTGGGAGCGAATTGGAAGGTGTTTGACTCCACTGGGATTGTGTACAGGGGGAGTGAATGGGAAGGGGTTTGGCTCATTTGGGATTTTGTACAGTGGGAGTAAATAGGAAGGGTTTTGGCTCCATTAGGATTGTTTACAGGATAGTGACGTGGGAAGCAGTTTCTGACTGTTCAGATTGTTTACAGTGGGCTTGAATGGTAAAGGATTTGTGTCAACTGTGACTGTGTACAGTGGGAGTGAATGGGAAAGGATTTGGTCGATTGGGATTGTGCACAGTGGGAATGAAAGGGAATGGGTTTGGTCCTTTGGAATCATGTATAGTGGGAGCGAATGGGCAGGTGTCCCAGTCGATTGGGATTGTGTACAGGGGGAGTGAATGGGAAAGGGTTTGGTCCATTGGGGTTGTGCACAGTGGGAGTGAAGGGGAATGGGTTTGGTCCTTTGGAATCATGTACAGTGAGAGTGAGAGTGAAAGGGCAGGTGTCCCAGTCGATTGGGATTGTGTACAGTGGGAGTGAATGGGAAAGGGTTTGGTCCATTGGAACTGTGCACAGCAAGAACAAATGGGATGTTCTTTGGGTCCGTTAATATTAATTGGGGCTGAACGGGAATATATTGGGTGCAGAGGGTGATGTCAGAATGATTTTTAAAGAGTTTATCTTCTTTGGGATCGTGTACAGTGGGAGTGAATGGGAAGAGGTTTTAGTTCCAATGGGACTGTTTACAGTGGGAGTCAATGGGGAGGGGTTTGGGTCCATTGGAGTTGTGTACAGTGGGCGTGAATGTGAAGAGGTTTGGCTCAATTTGGATGGTGTACTGTGAGAGTGAATGAAAAGGGGTTTTTGTCCATTGAACCTGTGTACAATAGGTCAAAGAGAAGGGTTTTTTTTTTTCATTAGGATTCTGTACAATGGGAGTAAACAGCAAGTTATTTGGAGTTCATTCAGATTATGTCCAGCTGTGAGTGAAGGGGAAGTGGTTTCTGTCCTTTGGCTTTATGCATAGTGGGAATGAATGTGAAGCGGACTGGTCCATTGGGATTATGTACTATGGGAGTGAAAGAGAAGGGATTTTTGTCCATTGGGATTGCGTATAGTGGGAGTGACTGGGAGGTTGTTTGGGTCCATTGAGATTTGTAGGGAGTGAACGGAAATGTATTTATGTCAATTGAGAGATGTCAGAGTGATGAGGATTGTGAACAGTGGGAGTGAATGGGAAAGGTTTTGGTCCTTTCGTTCAGTGTACACTGAGAGTGAATGGGAAAGGTTTGGTCGACTGAGATAATGTACAGTGGGAGTGAATGGGAAAGTTCTGGTCCATTGGGATTATGTACAGTGGGAGTGAATGATAAGCAGTTTGGGTCCACTGGTATTGTGTATGCTGGGATTGACTGGGAAATGATATGGTCCGCTGGGACTGTGTATAGTGGGAGTGAATGCAAAAGGGTTTGGTCTATTGGATCTGTGTACAGCAAGAGCGAATGGGATTTTTTTGGGTCCACTGATATTAATTGGGAGCGAACTGGAAGTTATTTGTGTGCATTGGGTGATGTCAGAGTGATTTTGAAATTGTTTATCAACTTTGGGATTGTGAACAGTGGGAGTGAATGGGAAGGGGTTTTACTTCCTTTGGGATTGTGTACAGTGGGAGAGAATGGGAAGGGGTTTGTGTCCGTTAGGGTTGTGTACAGTGCGGGTGAATGGGAAGGGGTTTGGTTCAATGGGATGGTGTACAGTAGGAGTGAATGGGAAGGGTTTTTGTGCATTGGGACTGTGTACAGTGGGAGTGAATGGGAACGAGTTTTGGTCCACTGGGATTGTGTAAAGTGGGAGTGAATGGGAAAGGGTTTGATCCACTGGGACTGTGTACAGCAAGAGGGAATGGGATGTAGTTCGGGTCCTTTGATATTAATTGGGAGTGAATGGGAAGTTATTTGTGTGCATAGGGCGATGTCAGTGTGATTTTGAAGGAGTTTATCCTCTTTGGGATTGTGTGCAGTGGGAGTGAATGAGAAAGCGTTTTTGTCCTTTGGGATTGTGTACAGTGGGAGTGAATGGGAAAGGGTTTGGTCCTTTGCGATTAGATACAGTGGGAGAGAATGGGAAGGGATTTTTGTCCACTGGGATTGTGTGCATTGGGAGTGAATGCGAAATGGTTTGGTCCATTGGGACTGTGTACAGTGGGGATATTGGCAAGGGGTTTGTGTCCCCTGTTATTGTGTACAGTGGGAGTGAATGGGAAATGATTTGGTCCAGTGGGACTGTGTACAGTGGGAGTGAAGGGGAACGTGTGTGTTCCATTGGGATCAAGCAAAGTGGGAGTGAATGGGAAGGGGTTTTAGTTCCATTGTCATTGTTTACAGTGGGAGTGAAAGAGAATGGATTTCTGTCCATTGTGACTGCGTATAGTGGGAGCGACTGGGAGGTTTTTTTGGGTACACTGAAATTTGTAGGGAGTGAACAGAAAGGCATTTATGTCAATAGAATGATTTCAGAATGATGTGGAATGGATTTATTTCCTTTGGGATTGTGAACAGTGGGAGTGAATGGGAAAGGTTTGTTTCCATTGGGATTGTGTACATCGGAGTGAATGTGGAGGGTTTGGCGCCTTTGGGGTTGTGTATAGTGGGAGTGAATGCAGAAGGGTTTGGTCTATTGGGACTGTGCACAGCAAGAGCGAATTGGATGTTGTTTGGGTCCATTAATATTAATTTGAAGTGAACGGTAATTTATTGGGTGCATAGCGCAATGTCAGAGTGATTTTGAAAGAGTTTAAATTCTTTGGGATCATGCACAGAGAGGTCATAGTGATTTGGAAGGCTTTTATGGCATTTGGAATTGTGAACAGAGGGAGTGAATGGGAAAAGGTTTGAGTCCTTTAGGATTGTGTACAGCAGGGGTGAGTGTGAAGGGATTTGGCTCCATTGAGATTGTGTTTAGTGATAGTGAATGGGAAGGGGCTTTGGTCCAAACTGATTGTGTGCAGTGGGAGCGATTGGGAAGGTATTTGGGCCCATTGGGATTGTGTACAGTGGGAGGGGATGTGAAGGGGTTTGGCTCCATTGGGATTGTTTACAGTGGGAGTGAATGTGAAAGTTTCTGATCCCATTGGAATACTGTACAGCGGGAGAGAATGTAAAGGGTTTTGGCTCCATTGGGATTGTGTACAGTGGGAATGAATGGGAAAGGGTTAGGCTCCATTGGGATTGTGCACAGTGGAAGTGAATGGGAAGGTATTTGGGCCCAATTTCGACTGTGTACAAGGGAGTGAATCTAAAGGGGTTTGGCTCCATTGGGATTATGTACAGTGGGAGTGAATGGGAAGGGGTTTGGTTCCATCGGGATGGTGCACATTGGCAATGAATGGGAAGGTATTTGGGCCCAATTTCGACTGTGTACAGGGGAGTGAATCTAAAGGGGTTTGGCTCCATTGGGATTGTGCACAGTGGCAGTGAATGGGAAGGGGTTTGGCTCCATTGGGATTGTGCACAGTGGCAGTGAAAGGGAAGGGGTTTGGCTCCGTTGGGATTGTGCACAGTGGCAGTGAATGGGAAGGGATTTTGGTCCATTGGGATTGTGCACAGTGGCAATGAATGCGAAGGTATTTTGGCCCGTTGGGATTGTATACAGTGGGATTGAATTGGATGGGGTTTGGCTCCATTGGGATTGTGCAGTGGCAGTAAATGGGAAGGTATTTGGGCCCGTTGGGATTGTGTACAGTGGGAGTGTATCTAAAGGGGTTTGGCTCCATTGGGATTTTGTACAGCACGATTGAATGTGTACGTATTTGGGCCGGTTGGGATTTAATACAGCGTGAGAGAATGTAAAGGGTTTTGGCTCCATTGCGATTGTGTACAGTGGGATTGATTGGGAAGGAGTTTGGGTCCATTGGGATTGTGCACAGTGGGAGTGAATGGAAATGGGTTTGGTCCTTTGGGACTGTGTACAGTGGGAGTGAATGAGAAAGGGTTTGGTCCTTTGGGACCATGTACAACATGAGTGAATGGGATGTAGGTTGGGTCCATTGATATTAATTGGGAGTGAATGGGAAGTTATGTGCATGCATAGGGCAATGTCAGATTGATTTTGAATGAGTTTATCTTCTTTGGGATTGTGTATTGTGGGAGTGAATGGTAAGGGGTTTGGGTCCATTTGGATTGTGTACAGCGGGGGTGAATGTGAAGTGGTTTGGCTCCATTTGGATTGTGTACAGTAGGAGTGAATGAAAAGTTTTTTGAGGCCATAGAGATTGTGTACATTGCGAGTGAAAGAGAAAGGGTCTCTGTCCGTTGAAATGTTGTACAATAGGTCAAAGAGAAGGTGTTTGTTTCCATTAGGATTCTGTATAATGGGAGTAAACTGGAAGGTATTTGGCCTTCATTCAGATTATGTCCAGCTGGGAGTGAAGGGGAAGTGGATTCTGTTCTTTGGGATTATTTACAGTGGGAGTGAATGAGAAGCGGAATGGTCCATTGGGATTATGTACAGTGGGAGTGAAAGAGAAGGGATTTGTGTCCATGGGGACTGCGTATAATGGGAGTGAATGGGAGGTTGTTTGGGTCCATTGAGATTTGCAGGGCGAGAACGGAAAGGCATTTATGTCAATAGAGATATATCAGAATGATGTGGAAGTGTTTTATTTCCTTTGGGATTGTGAACAGTGGGAGTGAATGGGAAAGTTATGGGTCCATTGGGATTGTGTACAGCGGGAGTGAATGAGAAGGGGGTTGGCTCCATTGGGATTGAGAACAGCGGGAGTGAATGTAAAGAGTTTTGGCTCCATTGCGATTGTGTACAGTGGGAGTGATTGGGAAGGAGTTTGGCTCCATTGGTATTGTTTACAGTGGGATTGAATGGGAAAGGGTTTGGTCCATTGGGACTGTGTACAGTTGGGTGCAGGGGAAGTTTTTTGTGTCCACTGGTATTGTTTACAGTGGGAGTGAATGGGAAAGTGTTTGTTCCATTGGGATTGTGTACAGTGGGAGTGAATGAGAAAGGGTTTGGTCCTTTGGGACTGTGTACAACATGAGCGAATGGGATGTAGTTTGGGTCCATTGATATTAATTGGGAGTGAAAAGGAAGTTATTTGCATGCATAGGGCAATGTCAGATTGATTTTGAATGAGTTTATCTTCTTTGGGATTGTGTAGTGTGGGAGTGAATGGGAAGGGGTTTGGGTCCATTTGGATTGTGCACAGCGGGGATGAATGTGAAGGAGTTTGGCTCCATTGGGATTGTGTACGGTGGGAGTGAATGAAAAGTTTTTTGAGGCCATAGAGATTGTGTACATTGGGAGTGAAACAGAAGGGGTCTCTGTCCATTGAAATGTTGTACAATAGGTCAAAGAGAAGGTGTTTGTTTCCATTAGGATTCTGTACAATGGGAGTAAACAGGAAGGTATTTGGCATTCCTCCAGATTATGTCCAGCTGGGAGTGGAGGGGAAGTGCTTTCTGTCCTTTGGGATTATGTACAGTGGGAGTGAAAGAGAAGGAATTTGTGTCCATTGGGATTGTGTATAGTGGGAGTGAATGGGAGGTTGTTTGGGTCCATTGAGATTTGCAGGGTGAGAACAGAAAGGCATTTATATCAATAGAGAGATGTCAGAATGATGTGGAAGTGTTTTATTTCCTTTGGGATTGTGAACAGTGGGAGTGAATGGGAAAGTTATGGCTCCATTGGGATAGTGTACAGTGGGATTGAATTGGACGCTGTTTGACTCCACTGGGATTTTGTATGGGTCCATTGGGATTGTGTACAGTGGGAGTGAACGTGAAGGAGTTTGGCGCTATTGGGATTGAGTACAGCGGGAGAGAATGTAAAGGGATTTGGCTCCATTGGGATTGTGTACAGTGGGAGTGAATTGGATGGAGTTTGACTCCACTGGGATTGTGTACATGGGGAGAGAATGGGAACAGCTATGGGCCCATTGGGACTGTGCACAGTGGGAGTGAATTGGAAGCTGTTTGACCCCACTGGGAATTTGTACAGGGGGAGGGAATTGGAAGGGGTTTGGGTCCTTTGGGATTCTGTACAGTGGAAGTAAATTTTAAGTGTTTGGGTTCCATTAGGATTGTGTGCATGGGAGTGAATGGGAAACCGTTTGTGACTGTTCAGATTGTTTACACTGAGCTTGAAAGGTAAAGGATTTGTGTCCATTTTGATTGTGTACAATGGTTGTGAATGGGAAAGGGTTTGGTCCATTGGGATCGTGCACAGTGAAAATTTAAGGGAATGTGTTTGGTCCATTGGAATTATGTACAGTGGGAGTAAATGGGAACGTGTTTGGGTCGACTGGGATTGTGTACAATGGGAGTCAAATGGAAAGGGTTTGGTCCATTGGGATTGTGTACAGTGGGAATGAATGGGAAGGGGTTTGGGACAATTGGGATTGTGTACAGTGGGAGCGAATAGGAAAGGTTTTGGTCAACTGGGACTGTGTACAGTGGGAGTGAATGTGAAATGGCTTGGTCCATTGGGACTGTGTGAAGTGGGGTGAATGGGAAGGGGTTTGTGTCCACTGGTATTGTGTACAGTGGGAGTGAATGGGAAATGATTTGTTCCCTTCGGAATGTGTACACTGGGAGTGATTGGGAAAGGCTTTGTTTCATTGGGATTGTGTACAGTGGGAGTGAATGGGAAAGGGTTTGGGCCATTGGACTGTGCACAGCAAGAGGGAATGGGATGTTGTTTGGGTCCATTGATATTTATTGGGAGTTTCTGGGAAGTTATTGTGTGCATAGGGCGATGTCAGAGTCATTTTTAAAGAGCTTATCTGCTTTGGGATCATGTTCAGTGGGAGTGAATGCGAAGGGGCTTGGGTCCATTGGAATTGCTTATAGTGGGAGTGTAGGGGAA
Organism: Isurus oxyrinchus; assembly: GCA_026770705.1. Lineage (NCBI taxonomy): Eukaryota > Metazoa > Chordata > Chondrichthyes > Lamniformes > Lamnidae > Isurus > Isurus oxyrinchus. The sequence goes on from JANJGN010000023.1 coordinate 53,602,790, forward strand.
AGGGTTTGGTCCATTGGGACTGTGTACTGTGGGGGTAAATGAGAACGGTTTTGGGTCCATTGGGATTGTGTACAGTGGGAGTGAATTTGAAGGGATTTGGCTCCACTAGGATTGTGTAAAGTGGGAGTGAATGTGAAGGAATTTTGCTCCATTGGGATATTGTACAGTGGGAGTGAATGGGAAGGTATTTGGGCCCATTGGGATTGTGAACAGTGGGAGAGAATGTAAAGGGGTTTGGCTCCTTTGGGATTGTGTACAGTGGGAGTGAATTGGATGCAGTTTGACTCCACTGGGATTGTGTACAGGGGGAGTGAATGGGAACAGGTTTGGGTCCATTGGGATTGTGCACAGTGGGCGTGAATTGGAAGGTGTTTGACTTCACTGGGATTGTGTACAGGGAGGAGTGAATGGGAAGGGGTTTGGGTCCTTTGAGATACTGTACAGTGAGAGTAAACTGGAATGGTTTTGGGTCCATTAAGATTGTGTACAGGGGAGTGAACTGGAAGCAGTTTGTGACTGTTCAGATTGTTTACAGTGGGATTGAATGGGAAAGGATTTGGTCCATTGTGGTTGTGCACAGTGTGAATGTAAGGGAATGGGTTTGGTCCTTTGGAATGATGTACAGTGGAATTGAACGGGAAGGTGTTTGGGTCGACTGGGATTGTATACAGTGGGAATGAAATGGAAAGGGTTTGGAACAATTGGGATTATGTACAGTGGGAATGAAGGGGAAGGGAGTTTTGTCCACTGGGATTGTGTACAGTGGGAGTGAATGGGAAATGATCTGGTCCATTCGGACTGTGTACGTTGGGAGTGAATAGGAAAGGCTTTGTTTCGTTGGGATTGTGTACAGTGGGAGTGAATGCGAAAGGGTTTGGTCCATTGGGACTGTGCACAGCAAGAGCGAATGGGATGTTGTTTGGGTCCATTGATATTAATTGGGAGTTTACGGGAAGTTATTGTGTGCATAGGACGATGTCAGAGTCATTTTTAAAGAGCTTATCTTCTTTGGGATCGTGTACTGTGGGAGTGAATGCGAAGGAGTCTGGGTCCACTGGAAGTGCTTACAGTGGGATTGTTTGGGAAAGTGTTTGGTCCATTGGGACTTTGTACTGTGGGGGTAAATGGGAACGGTTTTGGGTCCCTTGTGATTGTGTACAGTGGGAGTGAACGGGAAAGGTTTTGGTCCATTGGGACTGTGTACAGTGGGAGTGAATGTGAAAAAGTTTTGTCCATTGGGATTATGTAAATTGGTTTGAATAGGAAATGATTTGGTCCATTGGGACTGTGTATATTGGGAAGGGGTTTTGGTCCACTGGGATTGTGTACAGTGTGGTGAATGGGAATGGGTTTGGGAGCACTGGTATTATGTACGGTGCGAGTTAATGGGAAATGATGTGGTCTGCTGGGACTGTGTATCATGGGAGTGAATGGGAAAGGGTTTGGCCAATGGAACTGTGTACAGCAGGAGTGAATGGGATGTTGTTTGGGTCCATTGATATTAATAGGGAGTGAACGGGAAGTTATTTGTGTGCGTGGGGCGATGTCAGAGTGATTATGAAAGAGTTTATCAACTTTGGGATTGTGTATAGTGGGAGTGCATAGGAAAGGTTTTGGTCCATTGGGACTGTGTACAGTGGGAGTGAATGGGAAAGGGTTTGCTCCACTGGGGCTATGTAAAGTGGGGTAGATGGGAAGGGGTTTGTGTCCACTGGTATTGTGTACAGTTGGAGTGAACGGGAAATGATTTGGTCCATTCGGACTTTGTACAATTGGAGTGATTGGGAAAGGCTTTGTTTCATTGGGATTGTGTACAGTGGGAGTGAATGCGAAAGGGTTTGGTCCATTGGGACTGTGCACAGCAAGAGGGAATGGGATGTTGTTTGAGTCCATTATTATTAATTGGGAGTTTACAGAAAGTTATTGTGTGCATAGGGCGATGTCAGAGTCATTTTTAAAGAGCTTATCTTCTTTGGGATCGTGTTCAGTGGGAGTGAAAGCGAAGGGGTTTGTGTCCACTGGAATTGCTGACCGTGGGAGTGTATGGGAAAGCATTTGGTCCATTGGGACTGTGTACTGTCGGGGTAAATGGGAACGGTTTTGGGTCCATTGTGATTGTGTACAGTGGGAATGAATGGGAAGGATTTTGGGACAATTGGGATTGTGCACAGTGGGAGTGAATGGGAAACAATTTGGTTTGTTGCGACTGTGTATAGTGGGAGGGAATCGGAAAGGGTTTGCTCCAATGGGACTGTGTACAGCAAGAGCGAATGGGATGTTGTTTGGGTCCATTGATACTAATAGGGAGTGAACGGGAAGTTACTTGTGTGCGTAGGGCGATGTCAGAGTGATTATGAAAAAGTTTATCAACTTTGGGATTGTACACACTGGGAGTGAATGGGAATGGGCTTAGTTCCATTGGGATTGTGTACAGTGGAAATGAATTGGAAGGGGTTTGTGTCCATTAGGGTTGTGTACAGTGGGGGTGAATGTGAAGAGGTTTGACTCCATTGGGATGGTGTAGGGTGGGAATGAATGAGAAGAATTTTGAGTCCATGGAGATTGTGTACATTGGGAGTGTAAGAGAAGGTTCTCTGTCCTTTGAAATTGTTTACAATAGGTCAAAGAGAAGGGGTTTGTTTCCATGAGGATTCTGTACAATGGGAGTAAACAGGAAGTTATTTAGTGATCATTCAGCTTATGTCCAGCTGGGAGTGAAAGGGAAGGTGTTTCTGTCCTTTGGGATTATGTACAATGGGAGTGAATGAGAAGCAGACTGGTCCACTGGGTTTACGTACAATGGGAGTGAAAGAGATGGGATTTGTGTCCATTGGGATTGCGTATAGTGGGAGTGAATGGGAGGTTTTTTTGGTTTCATTGAGATTTGTAGGGCGTGAATGGAACGGTATTTATGTCAATTGAGAGAGGTCATAGTGATTTGGAAGGCTTTTATGGCCTTTGGGATTGTGAACAGTGGGAGTGAATGGGAAAAGATTTGAGTCCTTTTGAATTGTGTACAGCAGGGGTGATTGTGAAGGGGTTTGGCTCCATTGGGATTGTGTTTAGTGGGAGTGAATGGGAAGGGGTTTTGGTCCAAACTGATTGTGTGCAGTGGGAGTGATTGGGAAGCTATTTGGGCCCATTGGGATTGTGTACAGTGGGAGGGAATGTGAAGGGGTTTGGCTCCATTGGGATTGTTTAGAGTGGGAGTGAATGTGAAGGTTTCTGAGCCCATTGGAATACTGTACAACGGGAGAGAATGTAAAGGGTTTTGGCTCCATTGGGACTGTGTACAGTGGGAATGAATGGGAAGTGGTTTGGCTCCATTGGGATTGTGTACAGTGGGAGAGAATGTAAAGGGTTTTGGCTCCATTGGGATTGTGTACAGTGGGAGGGAATGTGAAGGGGTTTGGCTCCATTGGTTTTGTTTACATTGGGAGTGAATATGAAGGTTTCTGAGCCCATTGGAATACTGTACAGCGGGAGAGAATGTAAAGGGTTTTGGCTCCATTGGGATTGTGTACAGTGGGAATGAATGGGAAGGAGTTTGGCTCCATTGGGATTGTGCACAGTGGAAGTGAATGGGAAAGTATTTGGGACCGTTGGGATTGTGTACAGTGGGAGTGAATCTAAAGGGGTTTGGCTCCATTGGGATTGTGTACAGCGCGATTGAATGTGAAGAATATGGACCCGTTGGGATTCAGTACAGCGTGAGAGAATGTAAAGGGTTTTGACTCCATTGCGATTGTGTACAGAGGGAGCGATTGGGAAGGAGTGTGGGTCCATTGGGATTGTGCACAATGGGAGTGAATGGGAATGGGTTTGGTCCATTGGGACTGTGTACAGTGGGGTGAAGGGGAAGGGGTTTGTGTCCACTGGTATCGTTTACAGTGGGAGTGAATGGGAAAGGGTTTGTTCCATTGGGATTGTGTACAGTTGGAGTGAATGAGAAAGGGTTTGGTCCTTTGGGACCGTGTACAACATGAGCGAATGGGATGTAGTTTGGGTCCATTGATATTAATTGGGAGTTAACAGGAAGTTATTTGCATGCATAGGGCAATGTCAGATTGATTTAGAATGAGTTCATCTTCTTTGGGATTGTGTAGTGTGGGAGTGAATGGTAATTGGTTTGGGTCCATTTGGATTGTGCACAGCGGGGAGTGAATGTGAAATGGTTTGGCCTCATTGGGATTGTGTACGGTGGGAATGAATGAAAAGATTTTGAGGCCATATAGATTGTGTACATTGGGAGTGAAAGAGAAGGGGTCTCTGTCCATTGAAATTTTGACCAATAGGTCAAAGAGAAATTGTTTGTTTCCATTAGGATTCTGTACAATGGGAGTAAAAATGAAGATAATTGGCATTCATTCAGATTATGTCCAGCTGGGACTTAAGGGGAAGTGGTTTCTGTCCATTGGGATTATTTACAGTGGGAGTGAATGAGAAGCGGAAACGTCCATTGGGATTATGTACAGTGGGAGTGGATGAGAAGGAATTTGTGTCCATTGGGATTGCGTGTAGTGGGAGTGAATGGGAGGTTGTTTGGGTCCATTGAGATTTGCAGGGAGAGAACGGAAAGGCATTTATGTCAATAGAGAGATATCAGAATAATGTGGAAGTGTTTTATTTCCTTTGTGATTGTGAACAGTGGGAGTGAATGGGAAAAGATTTGAGTCCTTTGGAATTGTGTACAGCGGGGGTGATTGTGAAGGGGTTTGGCTCCATTGGGATTGTGTTTAGTGGGAGTGAATGGGAAGGGGTTTTGGTCCAAACTGCTTGTGTGCAGTGGGAGTGATTGGGAAGGTATTTGGGCCCATTGGGATTGTGTACAGTGGGAGGGAATGTGAAGGGGTTTGGCTCCATTGGTTTTGTTTACATTGGGAGTGAATATGAAGGTTTCTGAGCCCATTGGAATACTGTACAACGGGAGAGAATGTAAAGGGTTTGGGCTCCATTGGGATTGTGTAGAGGGGGAATGAATGGGAAGGGGTTTGGCTCCATTGGGATTGTGCACAGTGGGAGTGAATGGGAAGGTATTTGGGCCCATTGGGACTATGTACAGGGGAGTGAATCTAAAGGGCTTTGGCTCCATTGGGATTGTGTACAGTGGAATTGAATTAGATGGGGTTTGGCTCCATTGGGATTGTGCAATGGCAGTAAATGGGAAGGTATTTGGGCCCGTTAGGATTGTGTACAGTGGGAATGTATCTAAAGGGGTTTGGCTCCATTGGGATTTTGTACAGCACGATTGAATGTGAAGGTATTTGGACCCGTTGGAAAAAAACACAGCGTGAGAGAATGTAAAGGGTTTTGGCTCCATTGCGATTGTGTACAGTGGGAGCAATTGGAAAGGAGTTTGGGTCCATTGGGATTGTGCACAGTGGGAGTGAATGGGAATGGGTTTGGACCATTGGGACTGTGTACAGTGGGGTGAAGGGGAAGGGATTTGTGTCCACTGGTATTGTTTACAGTGGGAGTGAATGGGAAAGGGTTTGTTCCATTGGGATTGTGTACAGTGGGAGTGAATGAGAAAGGGTTTGGTCCTTTGGGACCGTGTACAACATGAGCGAATGGGATGTAGTTTGGGTCCATTGATATTAATTGGGAGTGAACGGGAAGTTTTTTGCGTGCATAGGGCAATGTCAGATTGATTTTGAATGAGTTTAACTTCTTTGGGATTGTGTAGTGTGGGAGTGAATGGTAATTGGTTTGGGTCCATTTGGATTGTGCACAGCGGGGAGTGAATGTGAAATGGTTTGGCCTCATTGGGATTGTGTACGGTGCGAGTGAATGAAAAGATTTTGAGGCCATATAGATTGTGTACATTGGGAGTGAAAGAGAAGGGGTCTCTGTCCATTGAAATTTTATACAATAGGTCAAAGAGAAATTGTTTGTTTCCATTAGGATTCTGTACAATGGGAGTAAAAAGGAAGGTATTTGGCGTTCATTCAGATTATGTCCAGCTGGGAGTGAAGGGGAAGTGGATTCTGTCCTTTGGGATTATTTACAGTGGGAGTTAATGAGAAGCGCAATGGTCCATTGGGATTATGTACAGTGGGAGTGAATGAGAAGGAATTTCTGTCCATTGGGATTGCGTGTAGTGGGAGTGAATGGGAGGATGTTTGGGTCCATTGTGATTTGCAGGGCGAGAATGGAAAGGCATTTATGTCAATAGAGTGATATCAGAATAATGCGGAAGTGTTTTATTTCTTTTGGGATTGTGAACAGTGGGAGTGAATGGGAAAAGATTTGAGTCCTTTGGAATTGTGTACAGCCGGCATGATTGTGAAGGGGTTTGGCTCCATTGGGATTGTGTTTATTGAGAGTGAATGGGAAGGGGTTTTGGTCCAAACTGCTTGTGTGCAGTGGGAGTGATTGGGAAGGTATTTGGGCCCATTGGGATTGTGTACAGTGGGAGGGAATGTGAAGGGGTTTGGCTCCATTGGGATTGTTTACATTGGGAGTGAATGTGAAGGTTTCTGAGGCCATTGGAATACTGTACAACGGGAGAGAATGTAAAGGGTTTTGGCTCCATTGGGATTGTTTACAGTGGGAATGAATGGGAAGTGGTTTGGCTCCATTGGGATTGTGCACAGTGGGAGTGAATGGGAAGGTATTTGGGCCCATTGGGACTGTGTACAGGGGAGTGAATCTAAAGGGCTTTGGCTCCATTGGGATTGTGTACAGTGTGATTGAATTGGATGGGGTTTGGCTACATCGGGATTGTGCACAGTGGCAGTAAATGGGAAGGTATTTGGGCCCGTTGGGATTGTGTACAGTGGGAGAGTATCTAAAGATGTTTGGCTCCATTGGGATTGTGTACAGCACGATTGAATGTGAAGGTATTTGGACCCGTTGGGATTCAACACAGCATGAGAGAATGTAAAGGGTTTTGGCTCCATTGCGATTGTGTACAGTGGGAGCGATTGGGAAGGAGTTTGGGTCCATTGGGATTGTGCACAGTGGGAGTGAATGGGAATGGGTTTGGACCATTGGGACTGTATATAGTGGGGTGAAGGGGAAGGGGTTTGTGTCCAAAGGTATTGTTTACAGTGGGAGTGAATGGGAAAGGGTTTGTTCCATTGGGATTGTGTACAGTGGGAGTGAATGAGAAAGGGTTTGGTCCTTTGGGACCGTGTACAACATGAGCGAATGGGATGTAGTTTGGGTCCATTGATATTAATTGGGAGTGAACGGGAAGTTATTTGCATGCATAGGGCAATGTCAGATTGATTTTGAATGAGTTTATCTTCTTTGGGATTGTGTAGTGTGGGAGTGAATGGTAATTGGTTTGGGTCCATTTGGATTGTGCACAGCGGGGAGTGAATGTGAAATGGTTTGGCCTCATTGGGATTGTGTACGGTGGGAGTGAATAAAAAGACTTTGAGGCCATATAGATTGTGTACATTGGGAGTGAAAGAGAAGGGGTCTCTGTCCATTGAAATTTTATACAATAGTTCAAAAAGAAAGTGTTTGTTTCCATTAGGATTCTGTACAATGGGAGTAAAAAGGAAGGTATTTGGCGTTCATTCAGATTATGTCCAGCTGGGAGTTAAGGGGAAGTGGTTTCTCTCCATTGGGATTATTTACAGTGGGAGTGGATGAGAAGGAATTTGTGTCCATTGGGATTGCGTGTAGTGGGAGTGAATAGGAGGTTGTTTGGGTCCATTGTGATTTGCAGGGAGAGAATGGAAAGGCATTTATGTCAATAGAGAGATATCAGAATGATGTGGAAGTGTTTTATTTCCTTTGTGATTGTGAACAGTGGGAGTGAATGGGAAAAGATTTGAGTCCTTTGGAATTGTGTACAGCGGGGGTGATTGTGAAGGGGTTTGGCTCCATTGGGATTGTGTTTAGTGGGAGTGAATGGGAAGGGGTTTTGGTCCAAACTGCTTGTGTGCAGTGGGAGTGATTGGGAAGGTATTTGGGCCCATTGGGATTGTGTACAGTGGGAGGGAATGTGAAGGGGTTTGGCTCCATTGGTTTTGTTTACATTGGGAGTGAATATGAAGGTTTCTGAGCCCATTGGAATACTGTACAGCGGGAGAGAATGTAAAGGGTTTTGACTCCATTGGGATTGTGTAGAGGGGGAATGAATGGGAAGGGGTTTGGCTCCATTGGGATTGTGTACAGTGGGAATGAATGGGAAGTGGTTTGGCTCCATTGGGATTGTGCACAGTGGGAGTGAATGGGAAGGTATTTGGGCCCATTGGGACTGTGTACAGGGGAGTGAATCTAAAGGGCTTTGGATCCATTGGGATTGTGTACAGTGGAATTGAATTAGATGGGGTTTGGCTTCATCGGGATTGTGCAGTGGCAGTAAATGGGAAGGTATTTGGACCCGTTGGAATACAACACAGCGTGAGAAAATGTAAAGGGTTTTTGCTCCATTGCGATTGTGTACATTGGGAGCGATTGGGAAGGAGTTTGGGTCCATTGGGATTGTGCACAGTGGGAGTGAATGGGAATGGGTTTGGTCCATTGGGACTGTGTACAGTGGGGTGAAGGGGAAGGGGTTTGTGTCCACTGGTATTGTTTACAGTGGGAGTGAATGGGAAAGGGTTTGGTCCTTTGGGACCGTGTACAACATGAGCGAATGGGATGTAGTTTGGGTCCATTGATATTAATTGGGAGTGAACGGGAAGTTTTTTGCGTGCATAGGGCAATGTCAGATTGATTTTGAATGAGTTTATCTTCTTTGGGATTGTGTAGTGTGGGAGTGAATGGTAATTGGTTTGGGTCCATTTGGATTGTGCACAGCGGGGAGTGAATGTGAAATGGTTTGGCCTCATTGGGATTGTGTACGGTGCGAGTGAATGAAAAGATTTTGAGGCCATATAGATTGTGTACATTGGGAGTGAAAGAGAAGGGGTCTCTGTCCATTGAAATTTTATACGATAGTTCAAAGAGAAAGTGTTTGTTTCCATTAGGATTCTGTACAATGGGAGTAAAAAGGAAGGTATTTGGCGTTCATTCAGATTATGTCCAGCTGGGAGTTAAGGGGAAGTGGTTTCTCTCCATTGGGATTATTTACAGTGGGAGTGAATGAGAAGCGGAAACGTCCATTGGGATTATGTACAGTGGGAGTGAATGAGAAGGAATTTGTGTCATTGGGATTGCGTATAGTGGGAGTGAATGGGAGGATGTTTGGGTCCATTGTGATTTGCAGGGAGAGAATGGAAAGGCATTTATGTCAATAGAGTGATATCAGAATAATGCGGAAGTGTTTTATTTCCTTTGGGATTGTGAACAGTGGGAGTGAATGGGAAAAGATTTGAGTCCTTTGGAATTGTGTACAGCGGGCGTGATTGTGAAGGGGTTTGGCTCCATTGGGATTGTGTTTATTGGGAGTGAATGGGAAAGGGTTTTGGTCCAAACTGCTTGTGTGCAGTGGGAGTGATTGGGAAGGTATTTGGGCCCATTGGGATTGTGTACAGTGGGAGGGAATGTGAAGGGGTTTGTTTCCATTGGGATTGTTTACATTGGGAGTGAATGTGAAGGTTTCTGAGGCCATTGGAATACTGTACAACGGGAGAGAATGTAAAGGGTTTTGGCTCCATTGGGATTGTGTACAGTGGGAATGAATGGGAAGTGGTTTGGCTCCATTGGGATTGTGCACAGTGGGAGTGAATGGGAAGGTATTTGGGCCCATTGGGACTGTGTACAGGGGAGTGAATCTAAAGGGCTTTGGCTCCATTGGGATTGTGTACAGTGTGATTGAATTGGATGGGGTTTGGCTACATCGGGATTGTGCACAGTGGCAGTAAATGGGAAGGTATTTGGGCCTGTTGGGATTGTGTACAGTGAGAGAGTATCTAAAGATGTTTGGCTCCATTGGGATTTTGTACAGCACGATTGAATGTGAAGGTATTTGGACCCGTTGGGATTCAACACAGCATGAGAGAATGTAAAGGGTTTTGGCTCCATTGCGATTGTGTACAGTGGGAGCGATTGGGAAGGAGTTTGGGTCCATTGGGATTGTGCACAGTGGGAGTGAATGGGAATGGGTTTGGACCATTGGGACTGTATACAGTGGGGTGAAGGGGAAGGGGTTTGTGTCCACTGGTATTGTTTACAGTGGGAGTCAATGGGAAAGGGTTTGTTCCATTGGGATTGTGTACAGTGGGATTGAATGAGAAAGGGTTTGGTCCTTTGGGACCGTGTACAACATGAGCGAATGGGATGTGGTTTGGGTCCATTGATATTAATTGGGAGTGAACGGGAAGTTATTTGCATGCATAGGGCAATGTCAGATTGATTTTGAATGAGTTTATCTTCTTTGGGATTGTGTAGTGTGGGAGTGAATGGTAATTGGTTTGGGTCCATTTGGATTGTGCACAGCGGGGAGTGAATGTGAAATGGTTTGGCCTCATTGGGATTGTGTACGGTGGGAGTGAATAAAAAGATTTTGAGGCCATATAGATTGTGTACATTGGCAGTGAAAGAGAAGGGGTCTCTGTCCATTGAAATTTTATACAATAGGTCAAAAAGGAAGTGTTTGTTTCCATTAGGATTCTGTACAATGGGAGTAAAAAGGAAGGTATTTGGCGTTCATTCAGATTATGTCCAGCTGGGAGTTAAGGGGAAGTGGTTTCTCTCCATTGGGATTATTTACAGTGGGAGTGAATGAGAAGCGGAAACGTCCATTGGGATTATGTACAGTGGGAGTGAAAGAGAAGGAATTTGTGTCCATTGGGATTGCATGTAGTGGGAGTGAATAGGAGGTTGTTTGGGTCTATTGAGATTTGCAGGGCGAGAACGGAAAGGCATTTATGTCAATAGAGAGATGTCAGAATGATGTGGAAGTATTTTATTTCCTTTGGGATTGTGAACAGCGGGAGTGAATGGGAAAGTTATGGGTCCATTGGGATGGCATACAGCGGGAGTGAATGAGAAGGGGGTTGGCTCCATTGGGATTGAGTACAGTGGGAGTGAATGTAAACGGTTTTTGCTCCATTGAGTTTGTGCACAGTGGGAGTGAATTGGATGGTGTATGACTCCACTGGGGTTGTGTACAGTGGGAGTGAATGTGAAGGGTTTTGGGCTCCATAGGGATACTGTACAGTGGGAGTGAATGTGAAGGAGTTTGGCGCTATTGGGATTGAGTACAGCGGGAGAGAATGTAAAGGGGTTTGGCTCCATTGGGATTGTGTACAGTGGGAGTGAATTGGATGGAGTTTGACTACACTGGGTTTGTGTACAGGAGGAGAGAATGGGAACAGCTATGGGTCCTTTGGGATTATGCACAGTGGGAATGAATTGGAAGCTGTTTGACTCCACTGGGATTTTGTACTGGAGGAGGGAATTGGAAGGCGTTTAGGCCCTTTGGGATTTTGTGCATGGGAGTGAATGTGAAATGGTTTGGTCCATTGGGACTGTGTGAAGTGGGGTGAATGGGAAGGAGTTTGTCTCCATTGGGACTGTGTACAGTGGGAGTGAATGGTAAAGGGTTTTGTCCATTGGGATTATGTACATTGGTTTGAATGGGAAATGATTTGGTCTGTTGGGACTGTATATTGGGAAGGGGTTTTGTGCACTGGGATTGTGTACAGTGCGGTGAATGGGAATGGGTTTGGGAGCACTGGTCTTGTGTACGGTGCGAGTTAATGGGAAATGATTTGGTCTGTTGGGACTGTGTATCATGGGAGTGAATCTGAAAGGGTTTGGTCCAATGGGACTGTGTACAACAAGAGTGAATGGGATGTTGTTTGGGTCCTTTGTTATTAATAGGGAGTGAGCGGGAAGTTAATTGTGTGTGTAGGGCAATGCCAGAGTGATTATGAAAGATTTTATCAACTTTGGGATTGTGTACAGTGGGAGTGAATGGGAAGGGGCTTAGTTCCATGGGAATGGGTACAGTGGGAATGAATTGGAAGGGGTTTGTGGCCTTTAAGGTTGTGTACAGTGGGGGTGAATGTGAAGAGGTGTGGCTCCATTGGGATTGTGTACGGTTGGAGTGAATGAGAAGGATTTTGATTCCGTGGAGGTTGGGACTGAAAGAGAAGGGTTCTCTGTCCTTTGAAATTGTGTACAATAGGTCAAAGAGAAGGGGTTTGTTTGCATAAGGATTCTGTACAATGGGAGTAAACAGGAAGTTATTTCACGTTCATTCAGATTATGTCCAGCTGGGAGTGAAGGGGAAGTGGTTTCTGTCCATTGGGATTATGTACAGTGGGAGTGAATGAGAAACGGACTGGTCCACTGGGATTATGTACAGCGGGAGTGAAAGAGATGGGATTTGTGTCCATTGGGATTGAGTATAGTGGGAGTGAATGGGAGGTTTATAGGTTTCATTGAGATTTGTAGGGAGTGAATGGAAAGGTATTTATGTCAATGGAGAGATGTCAGAGTGATTTGGAAGGCTTTTTTGGCCTTTGGGATTGTGAACAGCGGGAGTGAATGGGAAAGGTTTGAGTCCTTTGGCATTGTGTACAGTGGGGGTGATTGTGAAGGGGTTTGGCTTCATTGGGATTGTGTTTAGTGGGAGTGAATGGGAAGGGGTTTTGGTCCAAACTGATTGTGTGCAGTGGGAGCGATTGGGAAGGTATTTGGGCCCATTGGGATTGTGTACAGTGGGAGGGGATGTGAAGGGGTTTGGCTCCATTGGCATTGTCAACTGTTGGAGTGAATGTGAAGTTTTTTGAACCCATTGGAATACTGTACAGTGGGAGAGAATGTAAAGGGTTTTGGCTCCATTGGGATTGTGTACAGTGGGAGTGAATCTCAAAGGGGTTTGGCTCCATTGGGATTGTGTACAGCAAGAGTGATTGTGAAAGTATTTGGGCCCATTGGGACTGAATACAGTGGGAGAGAATGTAAAGGGTTTTGGATCCATTGGATTGTGTACAGTGGGAGTGATTGAGAAGGAGTTTGGGTCCATTGGGATTGTGCACAGTGGGCGTGATTGGGAAAGGTTTTGGTCCATTGGGACTGTGTACATTGGCGTGAATGGGAAGTGCTTTGTGTCCACTGGTATTGTTTACAGTGGGAGTGAATAGGAAAGGGTTTGTTCCATTGAGATTGTGTACAGTGGGAGTGAATGGGAAAGTGTTTGGTCTTTTGGAAATGTGTACAACATGAGCGAATGGGATGTAGTTTGTGTCCATTGATATTAATTGGGAGTGAACAGGAAGTTATGTGCGTGCATAGGCAATGTCAGAGCGATTTTGAATGAGTTTATCTTCTTTGGGATACTGTGGTGTGGGAGTGAATGGGAACAGGTTTGGGTCCATTTGGATTGTCTACCGTTGGGGGGAATGTGAAGGGTTTTGGCTCCATTGGGATTGTGTATGGTGGGAGTGAATGAGAAGTTGTTGGAGTCCATAGAGATTGTGTACATTGGCAGTGAAACAGAAGGGATCTCTGCCCATTGAAACTTTGTACAATAGGTCAAAGAGAAGGTGTTTGTTTCCATTAGGATTCTGTACAATGGGAGAAGACAGGAAGGTATTTGGCGTTCATTCAGATTATGTCCAGCTGGGACTGAAGGAGAAGTGGTTTCTGTCCTTTGGGATTATGTACACTGGGAGTGAATGAGAAGCGGTCTGGTCCACTGGGATTATGTACATTGGGAGTGAAAGAGAAGGGGTCTCTGTCCATTGAAATGTTGTACAATAGGTCAAAGAGAAGGTGTTTGTTTCCATTAGGATTCTGTACAATGGGAGTAAACAGTAGGGTATTTGGTGTTCATTCAGATTATGTCCAGCTGGGACTGAAGGGGAAGTGGTTTCTGTCCTTTGGGATTATTTACAGTGGGAGTGAATGAGAAGCAGAATGGTCCATTGGGATTATGTACAGTGGGAGTGAAAGAGAAGGGATTTGTGTCCATTGGGACTGCTAATAATGGGAGTGAAAGGGAGGTTGTTTGGGTCCACTGAAATTTGTAGGGAGAGAACGGAAATGCATTTATGTCAAGAGAGAGATGTCAGAATAATGTGGAAGTTTTTTATTTCCTTTTGGATTATGAACAGTGGGAGTGAATGGGAAAGGTTTGGGTCCATTGGCATTGTGACAGCGGGAGTGAATGTGAAGGGGTTGAGCTCCATTGGGATAGTGTACGGAGGGAGTGAATGGGAAGGTATTTGGGCCCATTTGGATTGTGTACAGTGGGAGTGAATGTGAAGGGGTATGGCTCCATTGGGATTGTGTACAGCGGGATTGATTTTGTAGGTGTTTGCCTCCATTGGACTTGTGTATAGTGGGAGTGTATGAGAAGGATATTGGGCCATTGGGTTTGTGTACCATGGAAGTGAATGGGAAGGCTATTGGGCCCATTGGGATTGTGTACAATGGGAGGAGATGTGAAGGGGTATGGCTGCTTTGGGAATGTGTACAGCGGGAGTGAATGTGAATGTATTTGGGCCCATTGGGATTGTGCATAGCGGGACTGAATGTAACGGGGTTTGTTTCCATTGGGGTTGTGTACAGTGGGGGTGAATGTGAAGTGGTTTGGCTCCATTGGGATTGTGTACGTTGGGAGTGAAAGAGAAGGGTTATCTGTCCATTGAACTTGTGTACAATAGATCCAAGAGAAGGGCTTTGTTACCAATAGGATTCTGTACAATAGGAGTAAACAGGAAGTTATTTCACGTTCATTCAGATTATGTCCAGCTGGGAGTGAAGGGGAAGTGGTTTCTGTCCTTTGGGATTATGTACAGTGGGAGTGAATGAGAAGCGGACTGGTCCACTGGGATTATGTACAGTGGGAGTGAAGGAGATGGGATTTGTGTCCATTGGGTTTGAGTATAGTGGGAGTGAATGGGAGATTTTTAGGTTTCATTGAGATTTGTAGGGAGTGAATGGAAAGGTATTTATGTCAATGGAGAGATGTCAGAGTGATTTGGAAGGCTTTTATGGCCTTTGGGATTGTGAACAGCGGGAGTGAATGGGAAAGGTTTGAGTCCTTTGGCATTGTGTACAGCGGGGATGATTGTGAAGGGGTTTGGCTCCATTGGGATTGTGTTTAGTGGGAGTGAATGGGAAGGGGTTTTGGTCCAAACTGATTGTTTACAGTGGGAGCGATTGGGAAGGTATTTGGGCCCATTGGGATTGTGTACAGTGGGAGGGTATGTGAAGGGGTTTGGCTCCATTGGCATTGTCAACTGTTGGAGTGAATGTGAAGTTTTTTGAACCCATTGGAATACTGTACAGTGGGAGAGAATGTAAAGGGTTTTGGCTCCATTGGGATTGTGTACAGTGGGAGTGAATGGCAAGGGGTTTGGCTCCATTGGGATTGTGCACAGTGGGAGTGAATGGGAAGGTACTTGGGCCCATTGGGATTGTGTACAGTGGGAGTGAATCTCAAGGGGTTTGGCTCCATTGGGATTGTGCACAGTGGGAGTGAATGGGAAGGTACTTGGGCCCATTGGGATTGTGTACAGTGGGAGTGAATCTCAAGGGGTTTGGCTCCATTGGGATTGTGTACAGCGGGAGTGATTGTGAAAGTATTTGGGCCCATTGGGACTGAATACAGCGGGAGAGAATGTAAAGGGTTTGGGATCCATTGGACTGTGTACATTGGGAGTGATTGGCAAGGAGTTTGGGTCCATTAGGATTGTGCATAGTGGGCATGATTGGGAAGGACTTTGGATCCATTGGGATTGTGCACAGTGGGAGTGAATGCGAATGGTTTTGGTCCATTGGGACTGTGTACAGTGGCGTGAATGGGAACTGCTTTGTGTCCACTGGTATTGTTTACAGTGGGAGTGAATAGGAAAGGGTTTGTTCCATTGGAATTGTGTACAGTGGGAGTGAATGGGAAAGTGTTTGGTCCATTGGGAATGTGTACAACAAGAGCGAATGGGATGTAGTTTGTGTCCATTAATATTAATTGGGAGTGAACGGGAAGTTATGTGCGTGCATAGGCAATGTCAGAGCGATTTTGAATGAGTTTATATTCTTTGGGATTGTGTAGTGTAGGAGTGAATGGGAAGGGGTTTGGATCCATTTGGATTGTCTACAGTGGGGGGGAATGTGATGGGCTTTGGCTCCATTGGGATTGTGTATGGTGGGAGTGAATGAGAAGTTGTTGGAGTCCATAGAGATTGTGTACATTGGCAGTGAAACAGAAGGGGTCTCTGTCCATTGAAATGTTGTACAATAGGTCAAAGAGAAGGTGTTTGTTTCCATTAGGATTCTGTACAATGGGAGAAGACAGGAAGGTATTTGGCATTCATTCAGATTATGTCCAGCTGGGAGTGAAGGAGAAGTGGTTTCTGTCCTTTGGGATTATGTACACTGGGAGTGAATGAGAAGCGGTCTGGTCCACTGGGATTATGTACATTGGGAGTGAAAGAGAAGGGGTCTCTGTCCATTGAAATGTTGTACAATAGGTCAAAGAGAAGGTGTTTGTTTCCATTAGGATTCTGTACAATGGGAGTAAACAGTAGGGTATTTGGCGTTCTTTCAGATTATGTCCAGCTGGGACTGAAGGAGAAGTGGTTTCTGTCCTTTGGGATTATGTACACTGGGAGTGAATGAGAAGCGGTCTGGTCCACTGGGATTATATACATTGGGAGTGGAAGAGAAGGGATTTGCGTATAATGGGAGTGAAAGGGAGGTTGTTTGGGTCCATTGAAATTTGTAGGGAGGGAACAGAAATGCATTTATGTCAATAGACAGATGTCAGAATGATGTGGAAGTGTTTTATTTCCTTTTGGATTATGAACAGTGGGAATGAATGGGAAAGGTTTGGGTCTATTGGCATTGTGACAGCGGGAGTGAATGTGAAGGGGTTTGGCTCCATTGGGATTGTGCACAGTGGGAGAGAATGTAAAGGATTTTGGCTCCATTGATATTGTGCACTGTGGGAGTGAATTGGATGGTGTTTGTCTCCACTGGGATTGTGTAAAGTGGGAGTGAATGTGAAGGGATTGAGCTCCATTGGGATAATGTACAGAGGGAGTGAATGGGAAGGTATTTGGGCCCATTTGGATTGTGTGCAGTGGGAGTGAATGTGAAGGGGTATGGCTCCATTGAGATTGAGTAATGCGGGAGAGAATGTAAAGGGGTTTTGCTCCATTGGGATTGTGTACAGTGGGATTGATTTTGTAGGGGTTTGCCTCCATTGGGCTTGTGTATAGTGGGAGTGTATGAGAAGGATATTGGGCCATTGGGTTTGTGTACCATGGAAGAGAATGGGAAGGCATTTGGGTCCATTGGGATTGTGTACAATGGGAGGAGATGTGAAGGGGTATGGCTGCTTTGGGAATGTGTACAGCGGGAGTGAATGTGAATGTATTTGGGCCCATTGGGATTGTGCATAGTGGGACTGAATGTAACGGGGTTTGGTTCCATTGTGATTGTGTACAGTGCGAGTGAATGGAAAGGGGTTTGTGTCCATTGCGGTTGTGTACAGTGGGGGTGAATGTGAAGTGGTTTGGTTCCATTGAGATTGTGTACGTTGGGCGTGAAAGAGAAGGGTTCTCTGTCCATTGAACTTGTGTACAATAGGTCAAAGAGAAGGGCTTTGTTACCATTAGGATTCTGTACAATCAGAGTAAACAGGAAGATATTTGGCGTTCATTCAGATTATGTCCAGGAGTGAAGGGGAAGTGGTTTCTGTCCTTTGGGATTATGTACAGTGAGAGTGAATGGGAAGGTATTTGTGCCCATTGGGATTGTGTACAGTGGGACAGAATTTAATGGAGTTTGGCTCCATTCGGATTGTGTACAGTGGGAGTGAATGGGATGGTGTTTGGGCCCATTGGGATTGATTACAGTGGGAGAGAATGTAAAGGGTTTTGCTCCACTGCGATTGTGCACAGTGGGAGTGAATTGGAAGGTGTTTGGGTCCACTGGTATTATGTATGGTGGAATTGAATGGGAAATGATTTGGTCCGTTGGGACTGTGTATAGTGGGAGTGAATGAGAAATGATTTGTTCCATTGGGATTGTGTCTAGAGGGAGTGAATGGGAAAGGTTTTGGTCCATTGGGACTGTGTACAGCAAGAGCGAATGGGATGTACTTTGCGTCCATTGATATTAATTGGGCGTGAACGGGAAGTTATTTGTGTGCATAGGGCAATGTCTGAATGACTTTGAAAGAGTTTATCAACTTTGGGATTGTGTACAGTGGGAGTGAATGGGAAGGAGTTTTAGTTCCATTGGAATTGTGTACAGTGGGAGTGAATTGGAAGGGGATTGGGTCCATTGGGGTTGTGTACAGTGAGAGTGAATGGGTAGGGGTCTGAGTCCACTGGGATTGTGTACAATGGGTGTGAATGGGAAGGGGTCTGATTCCACTTCGATTGTGTACAGTGTGAGTGAATTGGATGGGGTTTGGGTCCATTGGGATTGTGTACAGTGCGGGTGAATGGGTAGGGGTTCGGGTTCGTTGGGATTGTACACAGTGGGAGTGAATGGGAAGGGCTTTGGTTCTATTGGGATTGTGTACACTGGGAGTGAATGGGATTGAGTCCACTGGGATTGCCCACATTGTGAGTGAAAGTGAAAAGTTTTGGGTCCATTGAGATTGTGTACAGTGGGAGTGAATGTGAAGGCATTTGAGCACTTTGGGATAATGCACAGAGGGAGAGAATGTAAAGGGTTTTGACTCCATTGGGATTGTGCACAGTGGGAGTGAAAGGGAAGGGGTTTGGCTCCACTGGGATTGTGCACAGTGGGAGTGAAAGGGAAGGGGTTTGGCTCCACTGGGATTGTGCACAGTGGGAGTGAAAGGGAAGGGGATTGGCTCCACTGGGATTGTGTACAGTGGGAGTGAATGTGAAGGGGTTTGGCTCCACTGGGATTGTGCACAGTGGGAGTGAATGGGAAGGTATTTGGGCCCATTGTGATTGTGTACAGTGGGAGTGAATGTGAAGGGGTTTGGCTCCATTTGGATTCTGTACAGCGGGAGTGAATGTGAAGTTATTGGGCCCAATGGGATTGAGTACAGCAGGAGAGAATGTAAAGCGTTTGGCTCCACTGGGATTGTGTACAGTGGGAGTGAATGGGAAGCATTTGGCTCCATTGGGATTGTGCACAGTAGGAATGAATGGGAAGGCGTTTGGGTCCATTGGGATTGTGCACAGTGGGAGTGAATGGGAAGGGGTTTGTGTCCATTGGAAATGTGTGCAGTGGGGGTGAATAGGAAAGGATTTGTTCCCACTGGGATGGTGTACAGTGTCAGTAAATGGGACTGGGCATGGTTTCATTGTGATTGTATACCATGGGAGTAAATGGGATGGGCTTTGGGCACCTTGGGATTGGGTACAGTGGGAGTGATTGTGAAGGGGTTTGGTTCCATTGGCATCATGTACAGTGGGGTGAATGGGAAGGGGTTTGGGTCCACTGGGATTGTGTACAGTGGGGGTGAATGTGAAAGGCTTTGGCTCCATTGGGATTGTGCACAGTGGGAGTGAATGGGAAGGTGTTTGGACCCATTTTGATTGTGTACAGTGGGTGTGAATGGGAACGGGTTTGGGTCCACTTGGATTGTGTACAGCTGGTGTGAATGGGAAGAGGTTTGGCTCCATTGGGATTGTGTGCAATGCGGGAGAATGGGAAGGGGTTTGAGTTCACTGGGATTGTGTACAGTGGGAGTGAACAGGAAGGGCATTGGGTCCATTTGGATTGTGCACAGTGAGGGTGAACGGGAAGGCACTTAAACTTTTGGGATTATGCAAGGTCAGGGTGAATGGGAAGGGGATTTCGCCCATTGGGGTTGTGTACAGTGGGAGCAAATGGGAAGGTACTTGGGTCCATTGGGATTATGTACTGTTGGGCATGAATTGGAAGGGATTTGGTTCCTTTAGCATTGCATACGGTGGGAGTGAATGGGATCAGCTTTGGAACCACTGTTTTTTTCATGAATGAATGGGAATGCAGTTGGGGCTTCAGAGTGCAGAGTGGGATTGAATGGAATGGGGCTTGGGTCCATTGGGATTGTGTAAAATAGGTCATTGGGTAGGGATTTGTTTCCATTGGGATTGAATGGGAAGATCTTTTGGGTCTATTGGGATTATATACATGTGAGAGTGAATGGTAAGGGGTTGGGCTCCATTGGGATTGTGCACAGCGGGAGGTGAATGGAAGGGATTTGTTTCCTTTAGGATTGTTTATGGTGGGAATGAAAGGGAAGGGTGTCAGGGTGCACTGAGATTGTGTACAATAGGTCAATAGGAAGGGGTTTGCTTCATTCTGATACTGTACAGTGGGAGTGAACACGAAGGTATTTCCGTCTATTGGGATCTGTACAGGCAGAATGAATGGGAGCATGTTTGAGTCCATTGGGATTGCGTACATGTGGGAGTGAATGGGAAGGGGTTTACGTCCATTGGGATTGTGTAAAGTGGGAGCGAAAGGGAGGAGCATAGGTTACATGGAGATTGTGTCCAATAGGTCAAAGGGAAGTGATTTGTTTCCATTGGGATTTTGTATAGTGCAGTGAAAAGGAAGGTATTTTCGTCCATTGGGATTCTATACAGTGGGACTAAATTGGACGGGTGTTGGATCCATTAGGATTGCATACAGGGGTGTGAATGGGAAGCAGGTTGTGACTGTTCAGATTGTTTACAGTGGGCTTGAATGGAAAAGGATTGGTGTCCATTGAGAATGTTTACAGTGGGAGTGAATGGGAAAGGATTTGGTCCATTGCGATTGTGTACAGTGGGAGTGATTGGGATAGGGTTTGGTCCATTGGAATTATGTCAGTGCGGTTGAATGCAAAGAGGTTTGGGTCCACTGGGATTGCGTACAGTGGGAGTGAATGTGAAATGGTTTGTTCCATTTGGATTGTGTACAGTGGCAGTGAATGGGAAAGTGTTTGGCCAATTGGGATTGTGAACAGTGGGAGTGAATGGGAAGGGGTTTGTGTCCATTGGTCTTGTGTACAGTGGGAGTGAATGAGAAAATTTTTGGTCCATTGAGACTGTGTGCAGTGGGAGTGAATGGAAAGGGTTTGGTCCATTGGGATTATGTCCAGTGGGAGAGAATGGGAAAGGGTTTGGTCCATTGGGACAGTGTACAGTGAGGTGAATGGGAAAGGTTTCGTCCTTTGCCATTGTGTACATTGGGAGTGAATGGGAAGGGATTGGGTCCATTGTGATTTTGTACATTGGAAGTGAATGGGAAATGTATGGTCCATTGCGACTGTGTGCAGTGGGAGTGAATGGAAAAGGCTTTGGTACATGGGATCATGTACAGTGGGAGTGAATGGGAAAGCGTATGTTCCTTTGGGATTGTGTACAGTGGGATTGAATGGGAATGGGTCTAGTCCATTCGGACTGTGTACAGCAAGATCGAATGGGATGTTGTTTGGGTCCATTGATATTAATTGGTAGAGAATGGGAAGTTATTTCTGTGCATAGGGCGATGTCACAGTGATTTTGAAAGAATTTATCTTCTTTGGGATTCTCTATAGTGGGAGTGAATGGGAAAGGATTTTAGTTCCATTGGGATTGTGTACAGTGGGAGTGAATAGGAAGGGGTTTGTGTCCAGTGGGGTTGTGTACAGTGGGGCTGACTGTGAAGAGGTTTGACTATATTGGAATGGTGTACGGTGGGAATGAATGAGAAGTTGTCTGAGTCAATGGAGATTTTGTACACTGAGAGTGAAAGAGAAGGGGTCTCTGTCCATTGTAATTATGTACAATAGGTCAAAGAGAAGGGGTTTGTTTCCATTGGGATTATGTACAATGGGAGTAAACAGGAAGGTATTTGATGATCATTCAGATTTTATCCAGCTGGGAGTGAAGGGGAAGTTCTTTCTGTCTTTTGGGATTATGTACAGTGGGAGTGATTGAGAAGCGGACTGGTCCATGGGATTATGTACAGTGGGAGTGAATGGGAAAGGTTTTGGTCCACTGGGACTGTGTACTGTAGGAGTGATTGGGAAAGGGTTTGGTCCATTGGGACTCTGTACAGCAAGAGCAAATGGGATGTTGTTTGGGTCCATTGATATTATTTGGGAGTGAACAAGAAGTTATTTGTGTGCATTTTGCGATGTCAGAAAGCGTTTGTTTTCTTTGTGATTCACTACAGTGGGGGTGAATGCGAAGGGTTTCTAGTTCCACTGGGATTGTGTACAATGGGAGTGTATGGGAAAGGGTTTGGTCCATTGGGATTATGTACAGTGAGAGTGAATGGGACAGGGTTAGTTCCATTGGGATTGCGTACAGTGGGGGTGAATGGGAAAGGGTTTGGGTCCATTGGGCTTGTGTACACTGGGAGTGACTGGGAAAGGTTTTGGTCCATTGGGACTGTGTGCAGTGGGGGTGAATGTGAAACGGTTTGGTCCATTGGGATTATGTACAGTGAGAGTGATTGCAAAGGGGATTTGGTCCTCTGGGATTGTCTACAGTGAGAGTGAATGGGAGTGGGTTTGGTCCATTGGGACTGTCTACAGTGGGGTGAATGTGAAGGGGATTGTGCCCACTGGTATTGTGTATTTTCGGTTTGAATGGGAAATGATTTGGTCCATTGGGATTGAGTACAGTGGGAGTGAATGGGAAATGTTTTGTTCAATGGAGATTGTTTACAGTGGGAGTGATTGGGAAAGGGTTTGGTCCTTTGGGATTGTGTACAGTGGAAGTGAATGGGAAAGGTTTTGGTCCATTGGGACTGTGTAAAGTGGGAATGAATGGCAAAGGGTTTGTGTCAATTGGGATTTTGTACATTGGAAGTGAATGGGAAATCTATGGTCCACTGGGGCTGTGTGCAGTGGGAGTGAATGGAAAAGGCTTTGGTACATGGGATTATGTACAGTGGGAGTGAATGGGAAAGCGTATGTTCCTTTGGGATTGTGTACAGTGGGATTGAATGGGAATGGGTCTAGTCCATTCGGACTGTGTACAGTAAGAGCGAATGGGATGTTGTTTGGGTCCATTGATATTAATTGGTAGAGAATGGGAAGTTATTTCTATGCATAGGGCGATGTCACAGTGATTTTGAAAGAATTTATCTTCTTTGGGATTCTCTACAGTGGGAGTGAATGGGAAAGGATTTTAGTTCCATTGGGATTGTGTACAGTGGGAGTGAATAGGAAGGGGATTGTGTCCATTGCGGTTGTGTACAGTGGGGCTGACTGTGAAGAGGTTTGGCTATATTGGAATGGTGTACGGTGGGAATGAATGAGAAGTTGTCTGAGTCAATGGAGAATTTGTACACTGGGAGTGAAAGAGAAGGGGTCTCTGTCCATTGTAATTATGTACAATAGGTCAAAGAGAAGGGGTTTGTTTCCATTGGGATTATGTACAATGGGAGTAAACAGGAAGGTATTTGATGATCATTCAGATTTTATCCAGCTGGGAGTGAAGGGGAAGTTCTTTCTGTCCTTTGGGATTATGTACAGTGGGAGTGATTGAGAAGCGGACTGGTCCATGGGATTATGTACAGTGGGAGTGAATGGGAAAGGTTTTGGTCCACTGGGACTGTGTACTGTAGGAGTGATTGGGAAAGGGTTTGGTCCATTGGGACTCTGTACAGCAAGAGCAAATGGGATGTTGTTTGGGTCCATGGATATTATTTGGGAGTGAACGAGCGATGTCAGAGTGATTTTGAAAGCGTTTGTCTTCTTTGTGATTCACTACAGTGGGAGTGAAAGCGAAGGGTTTCTAGTTCCACTGGGATTGCGTACAATGGGAGTGTATGGGAAAGGGTTTGGTCCATTGGGATTATGTACAGTGAGAGTGAATGGGACAGGGTTTGTTCCATTGGGACTGCGTACAGTGGGGGTGAATGGGAAGGTGTTTGGGCTTGTGTACACTGGGAGTGACTGGGAAAGGTTTTGGTCCATTGGGACTGTGTGCAGTGGGGGTGAATGTGAAACAGTTTGCTCCATTGGGATTATGTACAGTGGGAGTGATTGCAAAGGGGATTTGGTCCTCTTGGATGGTTTACAGTGAGAGTGAATGGGAAAGGGTTTGGTCCATTTGAACTGTGTACAGTGGGGTGAATGTGAAGGGGTTTGTGCCCACTGGTATTGTGTACTTTCGGTGTGAATGGGATATGATTTGGTCCATTGGGATTGAGTTCAGTGGGAGTGAATGGGAAAGGTTTTGTTCAATAGAGATTGTTTACAGTGGAAGAGAATGGGAAAGGTTTTGGTCCTTTGGGATTGTGTACAGCGGGAGTGAATGGGAAGGGATTTGGGTCCATTGTGATTGTGTGCAGTGGAAGTGAATGGGAAAATTTTTTGGTCGTTTTGGGACTGTGTACAGTGGGATTGAATGGGAAAGGGTTTGTGTCAATTATGATTTTGTACATTGGGAGTGAATTGGAAAGGTTTTGGTTCACTGGGACTGTGTACATTGGGAGTGAATGGAAAAGGCTTTGGTCCATTGGGATTATGTACAGCGGGAGTGAATAGTAATGTGTTTGTTCCATTGGCATTGTGTCCAGTGGGCATAAATGGGAAGGTGTTTGGATGCATTGGGATCGTGTACAGTGGTGTGAATGGGAAGGCGTTTGAGTCCATTGGGATTGTGCACAGTGGGAGTGAATGGGCAGGGTTTTGGGTCCATTGGTCTTGTGTAAAATGGGTGATTGGGAGGGGGTTTGGGTGCATTGGGATTGTGTACAGTGAGAGTGAAAGGGAAGGGGATTTGTCTCCATTTGAATTGTGTAAAGTGGGTGTGAATGGGAAAATGTTTGTTTCCACTGGGGTAGTGTACAGTGGGAGTGAACAGGACGGGGCATGGGTTCATTGGGATTGTGTACAGTGGGAGTGAACGGGATGGGCTTTGGGCCCATTCGCATTGTGTACAGTGGGGGTGAATGGGAACGGGTTTGGGTCCTCTGGGATTCTGTACAGTGCGGGTGAATTGGAAGAGGTTTGGCTCCATTGGGATTGTGCAGTGTGGGCGCAATTTGGAATGGTTTAGGTACACTGGGAATGTGTACAGTGGGTGTGAATGTGAAGGGGTTTGTCTCCATTGGGATTATGTGGAATGAGGGTGAATGTGAAGGGGTTTGGGTCCACTGGGACTGTGTACAGTGGGAGTGCACGGGAAGGGTAATGGGTCCATTGGGATTGTGCACAGTGGGGATGAACAAGAAGGCGTTTAAAAGGTCAGGGTGAATGGGAAGCGGTTTTTGCCCATTGGGGTTGTGTATAGTGGGAGCGAATGGGAAGGTACTTGGGTACATTGGGATTATGTAGTGTTAGGCGTGAATTGGAAGGGATTTGGTTCCTTTACCATTGCATACAGTGGGAGTAAATAGGATGAGCTTTGGAACCACTGTTTTTTCTTGAGTGAATAGGAATGAAGTTGGGGCTTCAGAGTGCAGATTGGGATTGAATGGGATGGAGCTTGGGTTCATTGGGATTGTGTACAATAGGTCAATGGGAAGGGGTTTGCTTCATTAGGATTCTGTACAGTGGGAGTGAACAGGAAGGTATTCTGTCTATTGGGATTATATACAGGTGGGAGTGAATGGGAAGGGGTTTAGGTCCATTGGGATTGTGTAAAGTGGGAGTGAAATGGAAGAGCTTAGGGTCCATGGAAATTGTGTCCAACAGTTCAACGGGAAGTGCTTTGTTTCCATTGGGATTTTGTACAGTGGAGTGAAATGGAAGGTATTTTGGCCCATTGGGATTCTGTACAGTGGGAGTAAATCGGAAGGGTTTTGGGTCCATTTGGAGTGTGTACAGGGGTGTGAATGGGAAGCAGTTTGTGACTGTTCAGATTGTTTACAGTGGGCTTGAATGGAAAAGGATTTGGTCCATTGCGATTGTGTACAGTGGGAGTGATTGGGAAAGGGTTTGGTCCATTAGAATTATGTACAGTTTGAGTGAATGGGAAAGGCTTTGGTTCATTGGGACTGTGTACAGTGGGGGTGAATGGGAAGGGGTTTGGGTCCATTAGGATTGTGCACAGTGGGAGTGAATGGGAAGGGGTTTGGGTCCATTTGGATTATGTACAGTGGGAGTGATTGCAAAGGGGATTTGGTCCTCTTGGATTGTGTACAGTGGGAGTGAATGAGAAAGGGTTTGGTCCATTGAGACTGTATACAGTGGGGTGAATGTGAAGGGGTTTGTGCCCACTGGTATTGTGTACTATCGGAGTGAATGGGGAATGATTTGGTCCATTGGGATTGAGTTCAGTGGGAGTGAATGCGAAAGATTTTGTTCAATAGAGATTGTGTACAGTGGGAGAGAATGGGAAAGTGTTTGGTCCATTGGGACAGTGTACAGTGAGGTGAATGGGAAAGGGTTTGGTCCTTTGGGATTGTGTACAGTGGGAGTGAATGGGAAGGGATTTGGGTCCATTGTGATTGTGTACAGGGGTGTGAATGGGAAGCAGGTTGTGACTGTTCAGATTGTTTACAGTGGGCTTGAATGGAAAAGGATTGGTGTCCATTGAGAATGTTTACAGTGGGAGTGAATGGGAAAGGATTTGGTCCATTGCGATTGCGTACAGTGGGAGTGATTGGGATAGGGTTTGGTCCATTGGAATTATGTCAGTGGGAGTGAATGCAAAGAGGTTTAGGTCCACTGGGATTGTGTACAGTGGGAGTGAATGTGAAATGGTTTGGTCCATTTGGATTGTGTACAGTGGGAGCGAATGGGAAAGGGTTTGGCCAGTTGGGATTGTGAACTGTAGGAGTGAATGGGAAGGGGTTTGTGTCCATTGGTCTTGTGTACAGTGGGAGTGAATGAGAAGATTTTTGGTCCATTGGGACTGTGTGCAGTGGGAGTGAATGGAAAGCCTTTGGTCCATTGGGATTATGTAAAGTGGGAGAGAATGGGAAAGGGTTTGGTCCATTGGGACAGTGTACAGTGGGAATTAATGGCAAAGGGTTTGTGTCAATTGGGATTTTGTACATTGGAAGTGAATGGGAAATGTATGGTCCATTGGGACTGTGTGCAGTGGGAGTGAATGGAAAAGGCTTTGGTACATGGGATTATGTACAGTAGGAGTGAATGGGAATGGATCTAGTCCATTCGACTGTGTATAGTAAGAGCGAATGGGATGTTGTTTGGTTCCATTGATATTAATTGGTAGAGAATGGGAAGTTATTTCTGTGCATAGGGCGATGTCACAGTGATTTTGAAAGAATTTATCTTCTTTGGGATTCTCTATAGTGGGAGTGAATGGGAAAGGATTTTAGTTCCATTGGGATTGTGTACAGTGGGAGTGAATAGGAAGGGGTTTGTGTCCAGTGGGGTTGTGTACAGTGGGGCTGACTGTGAAGAGGTTTGACTATATTGGAATGGTGTACGGTGGGAATGAATGAGAAGTTGTCTGAGTTAATGGAGATTTTGTACACTGGGAGTGAAAGAGAAGGGGTCTCTGTCCATTGTAATTATGTACAATAGGTCAAAGAGAAGGGGTTTGTTTCCATTGGGATTATGTACAATGGGAGTAAACACGAAGGTATTTGACGATCATTCAGACTTTATCCAGCTGGGAGTGAAGGGGAAGTTCTTTCTGTCCTTTGGGATTATGTACAGTGAGAGTGATTGAGAAGCGGACTGGTCCATGGGATTATGTACAGTGGGAGTGAATGGGAAAGGTTTTGGTCCACTGGAACTGTGTACTGTGGGAGTGATTGGGAAAGGGTTTGGTCCATTGGGACTCTGTACAGCAAGAGCAAATGGGATGTTGTTTGGGTCCATTGATATTATTTGGGAGTGAACGAGTAGTTATTTGTGTGCATTTTGCGATGTCAGAGTGATTTTCAAAGCGTTTGTCTTCTTTGTGATTCACTACAGTGGGAGTGAATGCAAAGGATTTCTAGTTCCACTGGGATTGCGTGCAATGGGAGTGTATGGGAAAGTGTTTGGTCCATTGGGATTATGTACAGTGAGAGTGAATGGGACAGGGTTTGTTCCATTGGGACTGCGTACAGTGGGGGTGAATGGGAAGGGGTTTGGGTCCATTGGGCTTGTGTACACTGGGAGTGACTGGGAAAAATTTTGGTCCATTGGGACTGTGCGCAGTGGGAGTGAATGTGAAACGGTTTGGTCCATTGGGATTATATACAGTGAGAGTGATTGCAAAGGGGATTTGGTCCTCTGTGATTGTGTACAGTGAGAGTGAATGGGAAAGGGTTTGGTCCATTGGAACTGTGTACAGTGGGATGAATGTGAAGGGGTTGATGCCCACTGGTATTGTGTACTTTTGGCGTGAATGGGAGATGATTTGGTCCATTGGGATTGAGTACAGTGGGAGTGAATGGGAAAGGTTTTGTTCAGTGGAGATTGTTTACAGTGGAAGAGAATGGGAAAGGGTTTGGTCCTTTGGGATTGTGTACAGCGGGAGTGAATGGGAAGGGATTTGGGTCCATTGTGATTGTGTACAGTGGAAGTGAGTGGGACAAGTTTTGGTCGATTGTGACTGTGTATAGTGGGGTGAATGGGAAGGCGTTTGAGTCCATTGGGATTGTGCACAGTGGGAGTGAGTGGGCAGGGTTTTGGGTCCATTGGTCTTGTGTAAAGTGGGGGATTGGGAGGGTGTTTGGATGCATTGGGATTGTGTACAGTGGGAGAGAATGGGAAGGGGATTTGTCTGCATTTGAATTGTGTACAGTGGGGGTGAATGCGGAATTGTTTGTTTCCACTGGGGTAGTGTACAGTGGGAGTGAACAGAACGGGGTATGGGTTCATTGGGATTGTGTAGAGTGGGAGTGAACGGGATGGGCTTTGGGCCCATTCGCATTGTGCACAGTGGGGGTGAATGGGAACGGGTTTGGGTACTGGGATTCTGTACAGTGCGGGTGAATTGGAAGTGGTTTGGCTCCATTGGGATTGTGCAGTGTGGGCGCAATTTGGAATGGTTCGAGTACACTGGGATTGTGTAAAGTGGGAGTGAAATGGAAGAGGTTAGGGTCCATGGAGATTGTGTCAAACAGTTCAACGGGAAGTGCTTTGTTTCCATTGGGATTTTGTACAGTGGAGTGAAAAGCAAGGTATTTTTGGTCCATTGGGATTCTGTACAGTGGGAGTAAATCGGAACGGTTTTGGGTCCATTAGGATTGTGTACAAGGGTGTGAGTGGGAAGCTGATTGTGACTGTTTCAGATTGGTTACGGGGGGTTTGAATGGAAACAGATTTGTGTCCATTGGTACTGTTTACAGTGGGAGTGATTGGGAAATGATCTGGTCCATTGAGATTGTGTACAGTGGGAGTGATTGGGAAAGGGTTTAGTCCATTAGAATTATGCACAGTGTGAGTGAATGGGAAAGGTTTTTGTTGATTGGGACTGTGTGCGGTGGGAGTGATTGGGAAAGGTTTGGTCCATTGGGATTATTTACAATGGTAATGAAAGGGAAGGGGTTTGTCTCCTCTTGTATTGTATACGGTGAGATTGAATGGGAAATGATTTGCTCCATTGGGATTGTGTAAAGTGTGAGTGAATCGGAAAGGGTTTGGTCCATTGGGACTGTGTACCGCAAGAGTGAATGGGATGTTCTGTAGGTCCATTGATATTAATTTGGAGTGAACGGGAAGTTATTTGTGTGCATAGGGCGATCTCAGAGTGATTCTGAAAGAGTTTATCAACTTCGGGATTGTGTACAGTGGGAGTGAATGAGAAGGGGCTTAGTTCCATTGAGACTGTATACACTGGGAGTGAATTGGAAGTGGTTTGTGTCCATTCGGGTTGTGTACAGTGGGGGTGAATGGGAAGAGGCTAGGCTCCATTGGGATTGTGTGGGAGTGAATAAGAAGTTGTTTGAGTCGATGGAGATTGTGCACACTGGGACTGAAATAGAAGTGATCTCTGTCCTTTGAAATTGTGTACAATAGGTCAAAGAGAAGGGGTTTGTTTATATTACGATTCTGTACAATGGGAGTAAACAGGAAGGAATTTGGAGATCATTCAGATTATGACCAGCTAGAAGTGAAGGGGAAGTGGTTTCTGTCCTTTGGGATTACGTACAGCGGGAGAGAATGAGAAGCGGACTGGTCCACTGGGATTATGTACAGTGTGAGTGAAAGAGAATCGTTGCTGTCCATTAAGATTGCATATAGTGGGATTGAGTGGGATGTTTTTTGGTTTCATTGAGATTTGTCGGAAGTGAATGGAAAGGTATTAATGTCAATAGAGAGATGTCAAAGTGATTTGGAAGGATTTTTAGGCCTTTGGGATTGTGAACATTGGGAATGAATGGGAAAGGTTTGGGTCTTTTGGGATTGTGTACAGCGGTGGTGACTGTGAAGGGGTTTGGCTCAATTGGGATTGTGTATAGTGGGAGTGAATGGCAAGTGGTTATGGTCCATTGGGATTGTATACAGTGGGAGTGATTGGGAAGGTATTTGGGCCCATTGGGGTTGTGTACAGTGGGAGTAAATGTGAAGGGCATTGACTGCATTGGGACTGTGTACACTGGGAGTGAATGTGAAGTTTTTGAGCCCATTGGGATAATGCACAGTGGGAGAGAATGTAAAGGGTTTTGGCTCTATTGGGATTGTGTACAGTGGGAGTGAAAGGGAAGGGGTTTGGATCCACTGGGATTGTGCACAGTGGGAGTGAATGAGAAGGTCTTTGGGCCCATTGTGATTGTGTACAGTGGGAATGAATGTGAAGGGGTTTGGCTCCATTTGGATTATGTACAGCGGGAGTGAATGTGAAGGTATTTGGGCCCATTGGGATTGTGTACAGCGGGAGAGAATGTAAAGCGTTTGGCTCCATTGGGATTGTGCACAGTGGGAGTGAATGGGAAGGGGTTTGAGTCCACTGGGACCGTGTACAGTGGGGGTGAATGTGAAAGGGTTTGTCTCCATTGGGATTGTGCACAGTGGCAATAAATGGGAAGGGGTGTGAGTCCATTGTGATTGTGAACAGTGGGAGTGAATAGGAAGGGGTTTCGGCTCCATTGGAATTGTGTGCCATGGGGGTGCACGGGAAAAGATTTGTTTCCACTGGGATGGTGTACAGTGTGAGTGAATGGGATGGGGCTTGGGTTCATTGGGATTGTATACCGTGGGAGTGAACAGGATAGGATTTGGGCCCTTTGGGATTGGGTACAGTGGGAGTGATTGTGAAGGGGTTTGGTTTCATTGGGATTGTGTGCAGTGTGTGTAAATGGGAAGGGGTTTGGATCCATTGGCATCATGTACCGTGGGGTGAATGGGAAGGAGTTTGGGTCCACTGGGATTGTGTACAGTGGGGGTGAATGTGAAAGGGTTTGGCTCCATTGGGATTCTGCTCAATGGGAGTGAATGGGAAGGGGTTTGGGTCCACTGGGATTGTGTACAATGGTGGTGAATGTGAAAGGATTTGGCTTCATTGAGATTGTGCTCAGTGGGAATGAATGAGAAGTGTTTTGGGTCCATTGGGATTGTGTACAGTGGGAGTGAAAAGGAAAGGGTTTTGACTCTGTTGGAATTGTGTGCA
This sequence comes from Isurus oxyrinchus, assembly GCA_026770705.1. NCBI lineage: Eukaryota > Metazoa > Chordata > Chondrichthyes > Lamniformes > Lamnidae > Isurus > Isurus oxyrinchus. The sequence goes on from JANJGN010000023.1 coordinate 53,634,070, forward strand.
GTGGGGGTGAATGGGAAAGGATTTGTTTCCACTGGGATGTGTAAAGTGAGTGAATGGGACAGGACTTGGGTTCATTGGGATTGTATACAGTGGGAGTGAACGGGATGGGCTTTGGACCCATTGGGATTGTGCACAGTAGGGGTGAATGGGAACGGGTTTATGTCCACTGGAATTGTGTACATTGGGGGTGTTTGGGAAAGGGGTTTGGCTCCATTGGGATTGTGCAGAGTGGGTGCAAATGGGAATGGGTTAGGTCCACTGGGATTGTGTACAGTGGGAGTGAATGTGAAGGGGTTTGGCTCCATTGGGATTGTGTGCATTGAGGGTGAATGGGAAGGGGTTTGGGTTCACTGGGATTGTGTACAGTGGGAGTGAACGTGAAGGGGATTGGGTCCATTGGGATTGTGTACAGTGGGGGTGAACTGGAAGGGTTTAAACATTTGGGATTATATAAGGTCATGTGAATGGGAAATGGTTTTCGCCCATTGGGGCTGTGTACAGTGGGAGCAAATGGGAAGGTACTTGGGTCCATTGGGATTATGTACTGTTGGGCATGAATTGGAAGGGTGTTCGTTCCTTTAGCATTGCATACGGTGGGAGTGAATGGGATGAGCTTTGGAACCACTGTTTTTTTCATGAGTGAATGGGAATGCAGTTGGGGCTTCAGAGTGCAGAGTGGGATTGAATGGGATGGGGCTTGGGTCCTTTGGGATTGTGTACAATAGGTCAATAGGTAGGGATTTGTTTCCATTGGGATTGAACGGTAAGTTTTTTGGGTCCAGTGGGATTATATACATGTGAGAGTGAATGGTAAGGGATTGTGTACAGCCGGAGGGGAGTGGAAGGGATTTGTTTCCTTTAGGATTGTTTATGGTGGGAATGAAAGGGAAGGGTGTCAGAGTCCACTGAAATAGTGTACAATAGGTCAATAGGAAGGGGTTTGCTTCATTCGGATACTGTACAGTGGGAGTGAACAGGAAGGTATTTCCGTCTATTGGGATTATGTACAGCTAGAGTGAATGGGACCATGTTTGTGTCCATTGGGATTGCGTACGGGTTGGAGTGAAAGGGAAGAGCTTAGGTTCCATGGAGATTGTGTTCAACAGGTCAAAGTGAAGTGGTTTGTTTCCATTGGGAGTTTGTACAGTGGAGTGAAAAGGAAGCTAAGTTGGTCCATTGGGATTCTATACAGTGGGAGTAAACTGGACGGGTTTTGGATCCATTAAGATTGTGTACAGGGATGTGAACTGGAAGCAGTTTGTGACTGTTTAGATTGTTTAAAGTGGGCTTGAATGGAAAAGGATTTGTGTCCATTGGGAATGTTTACAGTGGGAGTGACTGGGAAAGGATTTGGTCCATTGCGATTGTGTACAGTGGGAATGACGGCAAAGAGGTTTGGGTCCACTGGGATTGCGTACAGTGGGAGTGAATGTGAAAGGCTTTGGTCCATTTGGATTATGTACAGTGGGAGTGAATGGGAAAGGGTTTGGCCAATTATGACACTGTACAGTGGGAGTGAATGGAAAGGGTTTGGTCCATTGGGACAGAATACCGTGAGGTGAATGGGAAAGGGTTTGGTCCTTTGTGATTGTGTACATTGGGAGTGAATGGGAAGGGATTTGGGTCCATTGTGATTGTGTACAGTGGAAGTGAATGGGAAAGGTTTTGGTCCTTTGGGACTATGTATAGTGGGAATGAATGGGAAAGGCTTTGGTCCATTGGGATTATGTACAGTGGGAGTGATTGGGAAAGCGTTTGTTCCATTGGGATTGTGTACAGTGGGATTGAATGGGAATGGGACTAGTCCATTGGGACTGTGTACAGCAAGAGCTGTGTGGATCCATTGATATTAATGGGGAGTGAACGGGAATTTATTTGTGTGCACAGTGGGGGTGTCTGTGAAGAGGTTTGGCTCCATTGGGATCGTTTGCATTGGGAGTGAATGAGAAGTTGTTTGGGTCCAAGGAGATTGTGTCCAGTGTAAGTGAAAGAGAAGGGGTTTCTGTCCATTGAACTTGTGTACAATAGGTCCAAAGAACGGCTTGGTTTCAATTAGGATTCTGTACAACGGGAGTAAACAGGAAGGTATTTGGCGTTTATTCTGATTATGTCCAGCTGGAGTGAAGGGGAAGTGGTTTCTGTCCTTTGGGATTATGTACAGTGGGAGTGAAAGAGAAGGGATTTGTGTCCATTGGAATTGTGTATAGTGGGAGTGGATGGGAGGTTGTTTGGGTCCATTGAGATTTTTAGGGAGTGAACTGAAACGCATTTATGTCAATAGAGAGATGTCAGGGTGATGTGGGATGGTTTTATGGTCTTTGGGAGTGTGAACAGTGGGAGTGAATGGCGAGGGTTTGGTCCATTTGGATTGTGTACAGTGGAAGTGAATGTGAAGGGTTTTTGGCTCCATTGGGCTTGTGTCTATTGGGAGTGAATGTGAAGGTATTTTTGCCGATTGGGATTGTGTACAGCCGGCGTGAATGTGAAGGGGTTTGGCTCCATTGGGCTTGTGTATAGTGGGAGTCAATGGGAAGGGGTTTGGGAAATTGGGGTTGTGAACAGTGGGAGTGAAGTGGAAGGGGTTTGGCTCCATTGCAATTGTGTACAGTGGGAGTGAATGTGAAGGTATTTGGGCCCATTGGGATTGTGTACAGTGGGAGAGAATAGGAAGGGGTCTTTGGTCCACTGGTATTGTGTACAGTGGGAATGAATGGGAAATGATTTGATCCGTTGGGACTGAGTAGACTGGGAGTGAATGGGAAAGGGTTTGTTCCATTAGGATTTTGTACAATGGGAGTGAATGGTAAAGGCTTGTTCCATTGGGATTGTGTACAGTGGGAGTGAATGAGAAATGGTTTGGTCCATTGGGACTGTGTACAGTGGGAATGAATGGGAAGGGGTCTTTGGTCGACTGGGATTGTGTGCAGTGGGTTGAATGGGAATGGGTTTGAGTCCATGGTATTGTGTACAGTGGGAATGAATGGGAAATGATTTGTTCCGTTGGGACTGTGTACAATGGGAGTGAATGGAAAAGTGTTTGTTCAATTGGAATTTTGTCCCGTGGGAGTGAATGTGAAGAGGTTTGCCTCCATTGGGATTGTGCACAGTGGGAGTGAATGGCAAGGTATTTGGGCCCATTGGGATTGTGTACAGTGGGAGTGAATGTGAAGGCCTTGGCTCCATTGGGATTGTGTCCAGTGGGTGTGAATGGGAAGGCATTTGGGATATTGGGGCTGTGTACAGTGGGAGTGAATGGGAAGGTATTTGGGCCCATTGGGATTGTGTAAAGTGGGAGAGAATGTAAAGGTGTTTGGCTCCTTTGGGATTGTGTACAGTGGGAGTGAATGGGAAGGTATTTGGGTCCATTGGGATTGTGTACAGTGGGAGTGAATGGGAAGGTATTTGGGCCCATTGGGATTCTGTACAGTGGGAGTGAATGTGTAGTGGTTTGGCTCCATTGGGATTGAATTCAGTGGGAGTGAATGGGAAGGGGTTTTGGCTCCATTGTGATTGTGCACTGTGGGAGTAAATTGGAAGGGTTTTGGGTCCATAAGGTTTCTGTACAGGGGTGTGAATAGGAAGAAGTTTGTGTCTGTTCAGATTGTTTACAGTGGGCTTGAATGGAAAAGGATTTGTGTCCCTTGGGACAGTGTACAGTGGTAGTGAATGGGAAGGTGTTTGGGTCCATTGGGATTGTGTACAGAGGGAGTGAATGGGAAGGGGTTTTTGTCCATTGGGATTGTGTACAGTAGGAATGAATGGGAAAGGTTTTGGTCCATTGGGACTGTGTACAGTGGGAGTGAATGCTAAGGGTTTGATCCTTTGGGATTGTGTCCAGCGGTAGTGAATGGTAAGGGATTTGGGTCCATTGTGATTGTATACAGGGGGTATGAATGGAAGGTTGTTTTGGTCCATTGGGACTCTGTACAGTGGGAGTGAATGGGAAAGGCTTTGTTCCATTGGGATTGTGTATAGTGGGATTGGAATGGAAAGGGTATGGTCCTTTGGAATTGTGTCCAGCAAGAGAGAATGGGATGTTGTTTGGATCCATTGATATTAATGGGGAACAGGAAGTTACTTGTGTGCATGGGGCGATTTCAGAGTGATTTGAAAGAATTTATCTCCTTTGGGATTCTCTACAGTGGGAATGAATAGGAAAGGGTTATAGGTCCATTGGGATTGTGTACAATGGGAGAGAATGTGAAGGGGTTTGTGTCCATTGGGGTTTTGTACAGTGGGGGTGACTGTGAAGAGGTTTGGCTCCATTAGGATTGTGTACAGTAGTAGTGAGAAAAGTTGTTTGAGTCCATGGAGATTTTGTACAGTGGGACTGAAATAGAAAGGGTCTCTGTCCATTGAAATTGTGTACAACAGCTCAAAGAGAAGGGGTTTGTTTCCATTAGAATTCCGTATAATGTGTGTAAACAGGAAGGTATTTGGCGATTATTCAGATTATGTCCATCTGGGAGTGAAGGGGGAGTGGTTTCTGTCCTTTGGGATTATGTACAGTGGGAGTGAATGAGAAGCGGACTGGTCGACTGGGATTATGTACAGTGGCAGTGAATGGAAAGGTTTTGGTCCACTGGGTCTCTGTACAATGGGAGTGAATGGGAAGGGGTTTGGCTCCACTGGTATTGTGTACAGTGGGAATGAATGGGAAATGATTTGGTCCGTTGGGACTGTGTACAGTGGGAGTGAATGGTAAAGGGTTTGTTCCATTGGGACTGTTTACAGCAAGAGTGAATGGGATGTTGTTTGGGTCTATTGATATTAATTGGGAGTGAACGGGAAGGTATTTGTGTGCATAGGGCGATGTCAGAGTGATTTTGAAAGAGTTTATGTCCTTTGGGATTCTCTACAGTGGGAGTGAATATGAAGGGGTATTAGTTCCATTGGGATTGTGTGCAGTGGGAATGTATGCGGAAGGGTGTGTTCCATTGGGATTATGTACACTGGGAGTGAATGGGAAAGGGTTTGGTCCATTGGGATTGTGTACAGTGGGAGTGATTGGGAAAGGCTTTTGGTCCACTGGGATTGTGTACAGTGGGAGTGAATATGAAGGGGTTTTGGTCCACTGGGATTGTGTACAGTGGGAGTGAATGGGAAATGATTTGATCCGTTGGGACTGTGTACACTGGGAGTGAATGGGACAGGGTTTGTTCCATTGGGATTGTGTACAGTGGGAGTGAATGGGAAAGGGTTTGTCCATTGGGACTGTGTACAGCAAGAGTGAATGGAATTTTGTTTGGGTCCATTGATATTAATTGGGAGTGAATCGGAAGTTATTTGTGTGCATAGGGTGATATCAGAGTGATTTGGAAAGAGTTTACCTTCTTTGGGATTCTCTGCAGTGGGAATCAATGGGAAGGGGTTTGAGTTCCACTGGGATTGCGTACGGTGGAAGTGTATGGGGGGGTTTGTTCCATTGGGATTATGTACAGTGGGAGTGAATGTGAAAGGGTTTGGTACATTGGGATTATATATAGTGGGAGTGAATGGGGAAGGCATTTGGTCCCCTGGGATTGTGTACAGTGGGAATGAATGAGAAAGGGTTTGGTCCATTGGGACTGTGTACAGTGGGAATGAATGGGAAATGATTTGCTCCATTGGGACTCTGTACAGTGGGAGTGACTGTGAAGGGGTTTGGCTCCATTGGGATTGTGTATAGTGGGAGTGAATGGGAAGGCGTTTGGGATATTGGGGCTGTGTACAGTGGGAGTGATTGGGAAGGGGTTTGGCTTCATTGGGATTGTGTACAGCGGGAGTTAATGTGAAGGTATCTGGGCCCATTGGGATTCTGTACAGCGGTTGAGAATGTAAAGGGGTGTGGCTCTCTTGGGCTTATGTACAGTGGGAGTGAATGGGATGGGGTTTGGCTCCATTGTGACAGTGCACAGTGGGAGTAAATGGGAAGGTATTTGGGCCCACTGGGATTGTGTACAGTGGGAGTAAATGGGAAGGTATTTCGGCCCATTGGGATTGTGTACAGTGGGAGTGAATGGGAAGGTATTTGGGCCCATTGGGATTGTGTACAGTGGGAGTGAATGGGAAGGGTATTGGCGCCATTGGATTGTGTACAGTGGGAGTGAATGGGAAGTTATTTGGGTCCATTGGGATTGTGTACAGTGGGAGTGAATGGGAAGGTATTTGGGCCCATTGGTATTGTGTACAGTGGGAGTGAATGGGAAGGTATTTAGGCCCATTGGGATTGTGTACAGTGGGAGTGAATGGGAAGGTATTTGGGCCCATTGGGATTGTGTACATTGGGAGTGAATGGGAAGGGTATTGGCGCCATTGGATTGTGTCCAGTGGGAGTGAATGGGAAGTTATTTGGGTCCATTGGGATTGTGTACAGTGGGAGTGAATGGGAAGTTATTTGGGTCCATTGGGTTTGTGTACAGTGGGAGGGAATGTGTAGGGGTTTGGCTCAATTGGAATTGAATACAGTGGGAGTGAATAGGAAGGGGCTTTGGCTCCGTTGTGAATGTGCACAGTGGGAGTGAATTGGAAGGTGTTTGACTCCACTGGGACTCTATACAGTGGGAGTAAATTGGAAGGGTTTTGGGTCCATAAGGTTTCTGTATAGGGGTGTGATGGGAAGCAGTTTGTGACTGTTCAGATTGTTTGCAGTGTGCTTGAATGGAAAAGGATTAGTATCCATTGGGACTGTGGACATTGGGAGCGAATGGAAAAGGGTTTGGTCCATTGGAATTATGTACAGTGGGATTGAATGGGAAGGTGTTTGGGTCGATTGGGATTGTGTGCAGTGGGATTGAATGGGAAATGATTTGGTCCGTTGGGACTGTGTACAGTGGGAGTGAATGGGAAAGGGTTTCTTCAATTGGTATTTTGTCCAGTGGGAGTGAATGTGAAGGGTTATGGTCCATTGGGATTGTTTATAGTGGGAGTGAATGGGAAGGCGTTTGGGATATTGGGGCTGTGTACAGTGGGAGTGAAGGGGAAGGGGTTTTGCTCCATTGTGATTGTGTACAGCCGGAGTGAATGTGAAGGTATTTGGGCCCATTGGGATTGTGTACAGCGGTTGAGAATGTAAGGGGGTGTGGCTCCATTGGGATTGTGCACAGTGGGAGTGAATGGGAAGTTATTTGGGCCCATTGGGATTGTGTACAGTGGGAGTGAATGTGAAGGGTATTGGCTTCATTGGGATTGTGTCCAGTGGGAGTGAATGGAAATGGTTTGGTCCTTTGGGATTGTGTACAGTGGGAGTGAATGGTAAGGGATTGGGTCCATTGTGATTGTGTACAGTGGGTGTGAATGGGAAAGGTTTTGGTCCATTGGGACTGTGTACAGTGGGAATGAATGAGAAAGGATTTGGGTCAATTGGGATTTTGCGAATTGGGAGTAAATGTGGAAGGTTTTGGTCCATTGGGACTGTGTACAGCAAGAGCGAATGGGATGTTGTTTAGATCCATTAATATTAATGGGGAGTGAACAGGAAGTTATTTGTGTGCATAGGGCGATTTCAGAGTGATTTTGAAAAAAAATATCTTCTTTGGATTCTCTACATTGGGACTGAATGGGAAAGGGTTATAGTTCCATTGGATTGTGTACAGTGGGAGAGAATGTGAAAGGGTTTGTGTCCATTGGGGTTGTGTACAGTGGGGGTGACTGTGAAGAGGTTTGGCTCCATTGGAATTGTGTACGGTAGGAGTGAGAGAAGTTGTTTGAGTCCATGGGGATTGTATACAGTGGGAGTGAAAGAGAAGGTGTCTCTGTCCCTTGAAATTGTGTACAATAGATCAAAGAGAAGGGGTTCATTTCCATTAGGATTCCATACAACGGGTATAAACTGGAAGTTATTTGGCGATCATTCAGATTATGTCCAGCTGGAAGTGAAGGGGAAGTGGTTTCTGTCCTTTGGGATTATGTACAGTGGGAGTGAATGAGAAGTGGACTGGTCCACTGAGATTATGTGCAGTGGGAGTGAATGGGAAAGATTTTGGTTCACTGGGATTGTGTAAAATTGGAGTGGATGGGAAGGGGTTTTGGTCCACTGGGATTATGTACAGTGGGGTGAATGGGAATTGGTTTGGGTCCACTGGTATTGTGTACAGTGGGAATGAATGGGAAAGGGTTTGGTACTTTGGGATTGTGTACAGCTAGAGCGAATGGGATGTTGTTTGGGTCCATTGAAATTAATTGGGAGTGAACAGGAAGTTATTTGTGTGCATAGAGCGATGTCAGAGTGATTATGAAGGAGTTTAACATCTTTGGGATTGTGTACAGTGGGAGTGAATGGGAAGGGGCTTTGGTTGCACTGGGATTGGTTATAGTGGGAGTGAATGGGAAAGGTTTTGTCATTTAGGACTGTTTACAGTGGGAACGAATAGGAAAGTGTTTGGTCCGTTGGAATTATGTACATTGGGAGTTAATGGGAAAGAGTTTGTTCCGTACAGGGGAGTGAATGTGAAGCAGTTGGTGACTGTTCAGATTGTTTAAGGTGGACTTGAATGCAAAATTATTTCTGTCCATTGGGACTGTGTACATTGCAAGTGAATGGGAAAGGTTTTGTCATTTGGGACTGTGTACAGTGGGAGTGAATGGGAATGGGTTTGGTCCTTTGGGATTATGTACAGTGGGAGTGAATGGGAAGGGATTTGTGTCCATTGGGATTGTGTACTTTGGGAGTGAATAGGAAATGGTTTGTTCCATTTGGACTGTGTACAGTGGGGTGAATGCGAAGGGGTTTGGCACCATTGGGATTGTGTTCAGTGGGAGTGAATGTGAAGGGGTTTGTCTTCATTGGGGTTGTGCACAGTGGGAGTGAATGGGAAGGTATTTGGGCCCATTGGCTTTGTGTACAGTGGGAGTGAATGTGAAGGGGGTTGGCTCCATTGCGATTGTGCACAGTGGGAGTGAATTGGAAGGTGTTTGACTCCACTGGGATTGTGTACAGTGGGCGTAAATTGGAAGGGTTTTGGGTACATAAGGATTCTGTACAGGAGACTGAATAGGAAGCAGTTTGTGACTGTTCAGATTGTATACAGTGGGCTTGAGTGCAAAAGGATTTGTGTCCATTGGGAGTGAATGGAAAAGGGTTTGCTCTGTTGGAATTATGTACCATGGGAGTGAATGGGAAGGTTTTTGAGTCCATTGGGATTGTGTACTGTGGGAGTGAAAGAGAAAGATTTTGGGTTCATTGGGATTGTGTACAGTGGGAGTGAATGGGAAAGGATTTGGTCATTTGGGACTGTCTACTGTGGGAGTGAATGGGATAGTGTTTGGTCCTTTGGGATTATGTACAGTGGCAATGAATGGGAAGGCATTTGTTTCCATTGGGATTGTGTACTTTGGGAATGAATAGGAAATGGTTTGGTCCATTTGGACTGTGTACAGTGGGGTGAATGCGAAGGAGTTTGGTTCATTGCGACTACGTACAGTAGGCGTGAATGGGAAGGGATTTGGGTCCATTGGGATTGTGTACAATGTGAGTGAATGGGAAAGGGTTTGGTCCATTGGGATTATGTACATTGGGAGTTAATGGGAAAGAGTTTGTTCCATTGGGATTGTGTGCAGTAGGAGTGAATGGGAAAGGATGTGGTCCATTGGGATTGTGTACAGCAAGAGCGAATGCGATGTTGTTTGGGTCCATTGTTATTAATTGGGAGAGAACGGGAAATTATTGGATGCATATGGCGATGTCAGAGTGATTATGAATGAGTTTATCTTCTTTGGGATTCTCTGTGGTGGGAGTGAATGGGAAAGCGTCATAGTTCCATTTGGATTGTTTACAGTGGGAGTGAATGGAAAGGGGTTTGTGTCCATTGGTGTTGTGTACAGTAGGTGTGACTTTGAAGGGGTTTGGTTCCATTGGGATTGTGTACAGTGGGAGTGAGTTTGAAGGTATTTGGGCTATTTGGGATTGTGTACAGTGGGAGTGCATGTGAAGGGGTTTTTCTCCATTGGGATAGTGCACAGCGAGATGAATGTGAAGGTATTTGGGTCCATTTGGATTGAGTACAGTGGGAGAGAATGTAAAGGGGTTTGTCTTCACTGGGATTGTCTACAGTAGAAGTGAATGTGTAGGGGTTTGGGTCCATTGGGATTGTGCACAGTCAGAGTGAACGAGAAGGGGTTTGGGTCCATTGTGATTGTATACAGTGGGAGTGATTGAGAAGGGGTTTGAGTCTATTGGGATTGCGCACATTGTGAATGAAAGGGAAAGGCTTTGGGTCCATTGAGATTGTGTACAATAGATGAATGGGAGGGGCTTTGTTAACATTATGATTCTGTACAGTGGGAGTGAACATGAAGGCATGTGTGTGGATAGGGAGATGTTAAAATGATTTGGAAGGCGTTTGTGTTCTTTGAAAATGTATACAGTGGGGGTTAATGGGAAGGAGTTTGGGTTCATTGGGATTGTGTACAGTGGGAGTGAATATGAAGGGATTGTTTGCAGTGGGGGTAATTGGGAAGGCGTTTTGTTCGATTGGGATTGTGTAGAGTGCAGATGAATGGGAAAGGGTTTGGCTCCATTGGGTTCGTGTACAGTGTGGTGAACGGGAGGGGGTTTGGGTCTATTGGGATTGTGTACAGTGGGGTGATTGGGAAGGGGTTTGGGTCCATTGGTATTGTGTGCTTTGGGAATGAATGGGAAGGGGTCTGATTCCACTGGGATTGTGTACAGTGGAAGTGAATTGGATGGGGCTTGGGTCCATTGGGATTGTGTACAGTAGGAGTGAATGTGTCGGGGGTTGGGTCCATTGGGATTGTACACAGTTGGAGTGAATGGGAAGGGGATTGGGTCCACCATGATTGTATACAGGGGGAGTGAATGGGAAGGGGTTTGCATCTATTGGAATTGTGCACATTGTGAGTGAAAGGGAAAGGCTTTGGGTTCATTGGGATTGTGTACAATCGGTCAATGGGAGGGGGTTTGTTAACATTATCATTCTGAACAGTGGAATTAACAGGAAGGCATGTGTGTGGATAGGGAGATGTCAGAATGATTTGGAAGGGGTTTGTGTTCTTGGAAAATGTGTACAGTGGGGATAAATGGGAAGGGGTTTGGGTTCATTGGGATTGTGTCCAGTGGGAGTGAATATGAAGGGGTTTGGGTCCATTGGGATTGTGTGCAGTGTAGGTAAATGGGAAGGGGTTTGAATCCATTGCGATCATGTACAGTGGGGTGAATGGGAAGGGGTTTGGGTCCACTATGAGTGTGTACAGTGGAGTGAATGGCAATGTGTTTGGCTTCATTGGGACTGTGTACAGTGGGAGTGAATGGGAAATGGTTTGGTCCATTGGGATTGTGTACAGTGGGGTGAATGGGAAGGGGTTTGTGTCCACTGGCATTTTGTACTGTGGGAGTGAATGGGAAATGATTTGATCCGCTGGGACTGTGTACAGTGGGAGTGAATGGGAAAGGGTTTGTTGTATTGGGATTGTGTACCGTTGGAGTGAATGGGAAGGGGTTTGGGTCCCCTGGTATTTTGTACAGTGGGAGTGAATGGGAAATGATTTGATCCGCTGTGTCTGTGTACAGTGGGAGTGAATGGGAAAGGGTTTGTTGTATTGGGATTGTGTACAGTGGAAGTGAATGGGAAAGGCTTTGGTCCACTGGGAGCAAACAGTGCAAAACAGAGCCAAACAGAGCAGAGCAAATGCAAACACAGCTAAACAGAGCTAAACAGAGCAAGACAGATGGAAACAGAGCCAAACATAGACAAACAAAGCAAAACACAGCCTGGTAGAGCCAAACAGAGCCAAACAGAGCGAATCAGAGCCAAACAGATCAAAACAGAGGCAAACAGAGCAACACAGAGCCAAAGAGAGCAGAACAGAGCTGGTCAGAGCAAAACAGAGCCAAACAGAGCCAAGCAAAGCAAAAAGATACAAACAGAGCGAAAAACAGCCAGTAAGAGCACAATGGATCCACGGAGCACAGCAGAGGCAAACAGAGCAGAACAGGGCCCAAAAGAGACAAAACAGAGCCAAACGGGGTCAAACAGAGCAAAGCACAGGAAAAAGTGCATGACAGAACCAAACAGAGTTAAACAGAGCAACGTGGAGCCTGGCAGATCCAAACAGAGCAAACCAGAGCCAAACAGAGCCTAACAGATCCGAACAGAACCAAACAAAGCAAAAAAGAGAGAAACAGAGCCAAACAGAGCGAAACATAGCCTAACAGAGTCAAATAACGAAGAACAGATCTTGGCAGAGTCAAACAGAGCCTAACAGAACGAAGCAGAGCCTGGCAGAGCCAAACAGAGCCAAACAAAGCAAAATGGAGACTAGCAGAGTCAAATAGAGCCAAACAGATCCAAGCAGAGCAAAACAGAGCCTGGCAGAGCCAAACAGAGCTAAACAGAGAAAAACAAAGCCAAAGAGATCAAGACAGAGCCAAACAGAGCTAAACAGAGCCAAACCTAGCCAAACAGAGCCGAACAGAGCCAAACAGAATCAATCAAAGCAAAAAAGATCCAAACAGAGCCAAACAAAGCACAACACAGCCAGACAGAGAACAGCAGAGGCAAACAGAGCCAAACAGAGCTGAACAGCGGCAAACAGAGCAATACAGAGCCAAACAGAGTCCAACAGAGCCAAGCAGAGCAAAACAGAGCCAAACAAAGCAAACCAGAGCCTGGCAGATCCAAACAGAGCCAAACAGAGCAAAACAGATCCAAAAAAAGCAAAACAGATCCTAGCAGAGCCAAACTGAGCAAAACGCAGCCAAACTGAGCAAAACGCAGCCAAACAGAGCAACACAGACACTGGCAGAGCGAAGCAGAGCAAAACAATGCAAAACAGAGCCAGACAGAGCAAAACAAAGCTAAACAGATCAAGAGAGAGTCAAACAGAACAACACAGAGCCTGGCAGAACCAAAGAGAGCCAAACAAAGCCAAACAGAGTAGAACAGAGCAAAAAAGAGACAAACAGAGCTAAACATATCCAAAGAGAGCAAAACATATCCTAACAGAGCCAAACAAAGCAAAAAAGAGCCAAACAGAGCAGAACAGAGCCAGACAAAGCATAACAGGGGTGAACAGAGCCAAACAGAGCAGAACAGAGCCAAACAGAGCCAAACAGAGTCCAACAGAGTCCAACAGAGCCAAGCAGAACAAAGCAGAGCCCGGCAGAGCCTGGCAGAGCAAGACAGAGCCAAACAAAACAAAACTGAGCCTGGCACAGCCAGACAGAGTCAAACAAAGCAAAACAGAGCCTGGAAGATCCAAACAGAGCAAACAGAGCCAAACAGAGCAGAGTAGATCCAAACAGAGCGAAGCAGACCCAAACAAAGCAAAACAGAGCCTGGGAGAGCTAAACATAGTCAAAGAGAGCAAAACATATCCTAACAGAGACAAACAGAGCCAAACAAAGCAAAAAGGAGCCAAATAGAGCAGAACAGAGCCAGACAAAGCACAACAGGGGCGAACAGCCCCAAACAGAGCAGAACAGAGCCAAACAGAGCAAAACAATGCAAAACAGAGGCTGGCATAGTCAAACAGAGTAAAACAAAGCCAAACAGATTAAGACAGAGACAAACAGAGCAACAGAGAGACTGGCAGTGCCACACAGAGCCAAACAGAGCGAATCAAACAAAAAAGAGGCTAACAGAGCCTGGCAGAGCCAAACAGAGCACAACAGATCCAGAGAGAGCATATCAGAGGAAAACAGAGCCAAACAGAGCAGCAACGAGTGTGGCAGAGCCAAACAGAGCTAGAAAGTGCAGAACAGAGCCAAAAGCAGCACAACAGAGCAAGACAGAGCACAACAGAGGAAAACAGAGCAGAAGAGAGCAAAACCTAGCCTAACAGAGCCAAGCAAAGGCAACCAAATCAAAAAATAGACAAACAGAGCCAAACAGAGCACAACAGAGCCAAACAGAGCACAACAGAGCCAGATAAAGCACAACAGAGGCACACAGAGCCAAACAGAGCAGAACAGAGACAGACAGAGCAAAACAGAGCCAAACAGTATCAAACAGAGCCTGGCAGAGAAAATCAGAACCAAGCAAAGAAGAACGGAGCCTGGCAGAGGTAAACAGAGCCAAGCAGAGCATAACAGAGACTGGCAGAGCGAAGCAGAGCCAAGCAAAGCAAAACAGAGACAGACAGAGCAAACCAGAGCCAAACAGAGCAAAACAAAGCTAAACAGATGAAGACAGAGCCGAACAGAGCAACACAGAGCCTGGCAGAACCAAAGAGAGCCAAACAAAGCCAAACAGAGCAAAAAAGAGACAAACAGAGCTAAACATAGCCAAAGAGAGCAAAACATATCCAAACAGAGCCAAACAAAGCAAAAAAGAGCCAAACAGAGCAGGACAGAGCCAGACAAAGCAAAAAAGAGCCAAACAGAGCAGGACAGAGCCAAACAGATTCAAAGGAGCCAAGCAGAGCAAAACAAAGCCTGGCAAAACAAATCAGAGCCAAAAAAAGAACAACAGAGCCTGGCAGAGCCAAACAGTGCCAAACAAAGCAAAACAGAGTCTGGCAGAGCCAAACAAAGCCAGGGAGAGCACAACAGAACCAAACAGAGTGCAACAGAGCCAAACAGAGTGCAACAGAGCCAAACAGAACAAAGCAGAGCAGAACAGAGCCAAACCGAGCCGAACAGAGCCAAACAGAAATAATCAAAGCAAAAAAGATCCAAACAGAGCCAAACAAAGAATAGGAGAGGCAAACAGAGCAAAACAAACCTAAACAAAGCAAAACACAGCCTGGGAAAGCCAGACAGATCCACACAAAGCAAAACAGATCCTAGCAGAGCCAAACAGAGCAAAATGCAGCCAAACAGAGCAAAACAAAGCCAAACAGAGCAACACAGAGACTGGCAGAGCGAAGCAGAACCAAACAAAGCAAACCAGAGCCAACCAGAGCAAAACAAAGCTAAACAGATGACGACAGAGCTGAACAGAGCAACACAGAGCCTGGCAGAACCAATGAGAGCCAAACAAAGCCAAACAGAGCAAAAAAGAGACAAACAGAGCTAAACATAGCCAAAGAGAGCAAAACATATCCTAACAGAGCCAAACAGAGCAAACAAAGCAAAACAGAGCCAAACAGAGCAGAACAGAGCCAGACAAAGCACAACAGGGGTGAGCAGACCCAAACAGAGCAGAACAGAGCCAGACAGAGGAAAACAGAGCCAAACAGATTCAATGGAGCCAAGCAGAGCAAAACAAAGCCTGGCAGAACAAACCAGAGCCAAACAAAGAACAACAGAGCTTGGCACAGCCACACAGAGCCAAACAAAACAAAACAAGAGTCTAGCAGAGCCAAACAAAGCCAAGGAGGGCACAACAGAACCAAACAGAGTGCAACAGAGCCAAACAGAACAAAGCAGAGCAGAACAGAGCCGAACAGAGCCAAATAGAATCAAACAAAGCAAAAAAGATCCAAACAGAGCCAAACAGAGCATAACAGAGCACAACAGAGCCAGACAGAGAACAGGAGAGGCAAACAGAGCCAAACAGTGCAGAACAGAGGCAAACAGAGCAAAACAGAACCAATCGGAGTCCAACAGAGCCAAGCAGAGCAAAACAGAGCAGAACAGAGCCAAATAGAATAGAGTAGAGCTAAACAGAGCAAAATGGACCCAAAAAAAGCAAAACAGAGCCTGGGAGAGCCAGACAGATCCACACAAAGCAAAACAGATCCTAGCAGAGCCAAACAGAGCAAAACACAGCCAAACAGAGCAACACAGAGACAGGCAGAGCGAAGAAGAACCAAACAGAGCAAAACAGAGCCAAACAGAGCAAAAGTAATCTAAACAGATCAAGACAGAGCCGAACAGAGCAACACAGAGCCTGGGAGATCAAAGAGAGCCAAACAAAGCCAAACAGAGCAGAACAGAGCAAAAAAGAGTCACACAGAGCTAAACATAGCCAAAGAGAGCAAAGCATATCCTAACAGAACCAAACAGAGGCACACAAAGCAAAAAAGAGCAAAACAGAGCAGAACAGAGACGGACAAAGCAAAACAGGGGTGAACAGACACAAACAGAGCAGAACAGAGGCAAAAAGATTCAATGGAGCCAAGCAGAGCAAAGGAAAGCCTGGCAGAACAAACCAGAGCCAAACAAAGAACAACAGAGCCTGGCAGAGCCAAACAGTGCCAAACAAAACAAAACAGAGTCTGGCAGAGCCAAACAAAGCCAAGGAGAGCACAACAGAACCAAACAGAGTGCAACAGAACCAAACAGAACAAAGCAGAGCCAAACCGAGCCGAACAGAGCCAAACAGAAACAAACAAAGCAAAAAAGATCCAAACAGAGCCAAACAGAGTACAACAGAGCCAGACAGAGCACAGCAGAGGCAAACTGAGTTACACAGAGGCAAACAGAGCAAAACAGAGCCCAGCAGAGTCCAACAGAGCCAAGCAAAGCAAAACAGAGGCTGGCAGAGCCAAACAGAGTCAAACAAAGGAAAGCAGAGCCTGGCAGATCTAATCAGAGCAAACAGAGACAAACAGAGCAGAGTAGAGCCAAACAGAGCAAAACAGAGCCAAACAGGGCTGAACTGAGGAAAACATAGCCTAACAGAGACAAACAGAGCCAAACAAAGCAAAAAAGAGCCAAAAAGAGCCAAACAGATCAAAACAGAGACGGACAGAGGACAACAGCGGAAACAGATACCAAAGAGAGCAGAACAGAGCCAAACAGAACCAAACAGAGTCAAAAAGACCCAAACAAAGCAAAACAGAGCCTGGGAGAGCCAGACAGATCCAAACAAAGCAAAACAGAACACAGCAGAGCCAAACAGAGCAAAACACAGCCAAACAGAGCAACACAGAGACAGGCAGAGCAAAACAGAGCCAAACAGAGCAGAACAGAGCCAAACAGAGCCAAACAGAGCAAAACAGAACCAAACAGAGCGGAACAGGGCCAAACAGAGCAAAGCAGAGCCAAACAGAGAGGAACAGAGCCAAACAGAACACAACAGAGCCAAACATAGCAAAACATAACCAAACAGAGCCTAACATAGCAGAACAGAGCCAAACAGAGCAGAACAGAGTCAAAGATAGTCAAACACAGCAGAACAGAGCCAAACAAAGCAAAACAGAGCAAAACAGAACCAAACAGAGCAAAACAGATCCAAACAGAGCACCACAGAGCAAAAGAGAGCCAAGCAGATCCGAGCAGATCAGGACAGAGCCACACAGAGCCAAACATAGCCAAACAGAGCGAAATATAGCCTAACAGAGCCAGGCAGAGACAAAGAAAGCATAAAGGAGATGAACAGATCCAACCAGAGCCAAACAGAGCCAAACAGAGCGCAGGAGAGCCAGACAGAGCACAACAGAGGAAAACAGAGCGAAACAGAGCAGAAGGGAGCAAAACATAGCCTAACAGAGCCAAACAGAGCCAAACAATGTGAAAAAGAGATAAACAGAGCCAAACAGAGCTGAACAAAGCCAAGCAGAGCAAAACAGAGACAAACAGATTTAAAGAGAGCCTGGCAGAGCATAACAGAGCCAAACAAAGAAGACCAGATCCTTGCAGAGCCAAACAGAGCAAAGCAGATCGAAACAGAGCCTAGAAGAGCGGAACAGAGCCTGGCAGATCCAAACAGAGCCAAACAAAGCCAAACAGAACAAGACAGAGCCAAACAGAGCAACAGAGAGCCTGGCAGAGCCAAACATAGCAAAAGAGAGCAAAACATAGCCTAACAGAGACAAACAGAGCCAAACAGAGCCAAACAGAGCACAACAGAGCCAGACTGAGACAGCAGAGGCACACAGAGCCAAACAGATCCTGGCAGATGAAAACAGAGCCCAACAAAGAAGAACAGAACCTGACAGAGCTAAACAGAGCCAATTAGATCGAAACAGAGCCTGGGAAGAGCGAAACAGAGCCAAACAAAGTAAAACAGAGCCTAGCAGAGTCCAACAGAGCCAAGCAAAGCAAAGCAGAGCCTCGCAGATCCAAACAGAGCAAACGGAGCCAGACAGAGCAGAGTAGAGTCAAACAGATCACAACAGAGACGCACAGTGCACATCAGACGGAAACATATACCAAACAGTGCGGAACAGAGCCAAACAGAGTGAAGCAGAACCAAAAAGAGACAAACAGCCCCAAACAAAGCAAAACAGAGCAACACAGAGACAGGCAGAGCCAAACAGAGACAAACAGAGCAGAACAGAGCCAAACAGAGACAAACAGAGCCAGACAGAGCAGAACAGAGCCAAATAGAGCAAAACAGAGCAAAATAGAACCAAATAGAGCCAAACAGAGCGAAACAGAACCAAACAGAGCAAAACAGATCAAAACAGAGCGAAACAGAACCAAACAGAGACAAACAAAGCAAAACAGAGCCAAACAGAGCAGGACAGAGCCAGACAAAGCACAACAGGGGTGAACAGACCCAAACAAAGCAGAACAGAGCCAGACAGAGCAAAACAGAGCCAAACAGATTCAGTGGAGCCAAGCAGAGGAAAACAAAGCCTGGCAGAACAAACCAGAGCCAAACAAAGAACAACAGAGCCTGGCAGAGACAAACAGAGCCAAACAAAGCAAAACAGAGTCTGGCAGAGCCAAACAAAGGCAAGGAGAGCACAACAGAACCAGAGTGCAACAGAGCCAAACAGAACAAAGCAGAGCAGAACAGAGCCAAACAGAGCCAAACAGAGCCAGACAGAGCACCACAGAGCAAAAGAGAGCCAAGCAGATCCGAGCAGATCAGGACAGAGCCACACAGAGCCAAACGTAGCCAAACAGAGTGAAACATAGCCTAACAGAGCCAGGCAGAGACAAAGAAAGCAAAAAGGAGATGAACAGATCCAAGCAGAGCTAAACAGAGCGCAGGAGAGCCAGACAGAGCACAGCAGAGTAAAACAGAGCGCAACAGAGCAGAAGGGAGCAAAACATAGCCTAAAGAGCCAAACAGAACCAAACATAGCCAAACAGAGTGAATTATAGCCTAACAGAGCCAGTCAGAGACAAAGAAAGCAAAAAGGAGATGAACAGATCCAACCAGAGCCAAACAGAGCCAAACAGAGTGCAAGAGAGCCAGACAGAGCACAGCAAAGGAAAACAGAGTGAAACAGAGCAGAAGGGAGCAAAACATAGCCTAACAGAACCAAACAGAACCAAACAAAGCGAAAAAAGAGATAAACAGAGCCAAACAGAGCTGAACAAAGCCAAGCAGAGCAAAACAGAGACAAACAGATTTAAAGAGAGCCTGGCAGAGCATAACAGAGCCAAACAAGGAAGACCAGATCCTTGCAGAGCCAAACAGAGCCAAGCTGATTGAAACAGAGCCTAGAAGAGCGGAACAGAGCCGAACAAAGCAAAACAGAGCCTGGCGGATCCAAACAGAGCCAAACAAAGCCAAACAGAACAAGACAGAGCCCAACAGAGCAACAGAGAGCCTGCAGTGCCACACAGATCCAAACAGAGCAACATAGAGCCTGGCAGAGCCAAACATAGCAAAAGAGAGCAAAACATAGCCTAACAGAGACAAACAGAGCCAATTAAGCCAAACAAGAGACAAACAGAGCCAAACTGAGCCAGACTGAGCACAACAGAGCCAGACTGAGACAGCAGAGGCACACAGAGCCAAACAGATCCAGGCAAATCAAAACAGAGCCCAATAAAGAAGAACAGAACCTGACAGAGCCAAACAGAGCAAAACGCAGGCAAACAGAGTAAAACAAAGCCAAAGAGAGCAACACCGAGACTGGCAGAGCCAAACAGAGCAGAACAGAGCCAAACAGAGCAGAACAGAGCCAAATAGAGCAAAACAGAGCCAAACAGAGCAGAACAGAGCCAAATAGAGCAAAACAGAACCAAACAGAGCAAAACAGAGCCAAACAGATCAAAACAGAGCCAGACTGAGCTGAACAGAATGAAACAAAGCCTAACAGAGCCAAACAGAGCAAAACAGAACCAACCAGAGCCACACAGAGCCAAACAGAGCCACACTGAGCCAAACAGAGCAACACAGAGCCTGGCAGAGCCTCACAGAGCCAAACAGAGCAAAACTGGGCAGAACAGTGCCAGATAGAGCAAAACCGAGCTAAACAGAACCAAATAGAGCCAAACAAAGCAAAACAGAGGAACACAGAGACAGGCAGAGTCAAACAGAGCCAAACAGAGACAAACAGAGCAAAACAGAACCAAACAGAACAAAACAAAGCCAAACAGATCAAAACAGAGTGAAACCGAACCAAACAGAGCCAAACAAAGCAAAACAGAGCAGAACAGAGCCAGACAAAGCACAACAGGGGTGAGCAGACACAAACAAAGCAGAACAGAGCCCAAACAGAGCCAAACAGAGCCAAAACAGATTCAATGGAGACAAGCAGAGCAAAACAAAGCCTGGCAGAACAAACCAGAGCCAAACAAACAACAGAGCCTGGCACAGCCACACAGAGCCAAACAAAACAAAACAGAGTCTGGTAGAGCCAAACAAAGCCAAGGAGAGCACAACAGAACCAAACAGAGTGCAACAGAGCCAAACAGAACAAAGCAGAGCCGAACAGAGCCAAACAGAGCCAAATAGAATCAAACAAAGCGGAAAAGATCCAAACAGAGCCAAACAGAGCCAGACAGAGCCAGACAGAGCAGAACAGAGGCAAACAGAGCAAAACAGAGCCAAACAGAGTCCAACAGAGCCAAGCAAAGCAAAACAGAGTCTGGCAGAGCAAAAACAGAGCCAAAAAAGTGAACCAGAGCCTGCCAGAGCCAAACAGAGTCAGACAAAACAAAGCAGAGCCTGGCAGATCCAAACAGAGCAAACAGAGCCAGACAGAGCAAAGTAGAGCCAAACAGAGCAAAGCAGAGCCAAACAGAGAGGAACAGAGCCAAACAGAACACAGCAGAGCCAAACATAGCAAAACATAACCAAACAGAGCCTAACATAGCAGAACAGAGCCAAACAGAGCAGAACAGAGTCAAAGATAGTCAAACACAGCAGTACAGAGCCAAACAAAGCGAAACAGAGCAAAACAGAACCAAACAGAGCAAAACAGATCCAAACAGAGCACCACAGAGCAAAAGAGAGCCAAGCAGATCCGAGCAGATCAGGACAGAGCCACACAGAGCCAAACATAGCCAAACAGAGCGAAATATAGCCTAACAGAGCTAGGCAGAGACAAAGAAAGCAAAAAGGAGATGAACAGATCCAACCAGAGCTAAACAGAGCGCAGGAGAGCCAGACAGAGCACAGCAGAGTAAAACAGAGTGAAACAGAGCAGAAGGGAGCAAAACATAGCCTAAAGAGCCAAACAGAACCAAACAAAGTGAAAAAAGAGATAAACAGAGCCAAACAGAGCCGAACAAATCCAAGCAGAGCAGAACAGAGACAAGCAGATTCAGAGAGAGCCTGGCAGAGCGAAACAGAGCCAAGCAAAGAAGAACAGAACAAAAACAGAATTACCTGGAAAAACTCAGCAGGTCTGGCAGCATCGGCGGAGAAGAAAAGAGTTGACGTTTCGAGTCTTCATGACCCTTCGACAGAACTTGATTTCGAGTCCAGGAAAGAGTTGAAATATAAGTTGGTTTAAGGTGTGTGGGGGGGGGGGGGGTGGGGGGGGGGGGGCGGAGAGAGAGAGAGAGACAGAGGTGCTTGTGTAGACAAACAAGCAGTGATAGAAGCAGATCATCAAAAGATGTCAGTGACAATGGGACAAAAGAACACATAGGTGTTAAAGTTAAAGTTGGTGATATTATCTAAATGAATGTGCTAATTAAGAATGGATGGTAGGGCCCTCAAGGTACAGCTCTAGTGGGGGTGGGGGGAGCATAAAAGATTTTAAAAATATTTAAAAATAAGTGGGAAAAGAAAAATCTGTAAAATTTATAGGGAAAAAAAAAAGGGGGGAAAAAAAAAGGGGGGAAACAGAAAGGGGGGTGGGGATGGGGGAGGGAGCTCACGACCTAAAGTTATTGAATTCAATATTCAGACCGGAAGGCTGTAAGGTGCCTAGTCGGAAGATGAGGTGTTGTTCCTCCAGTTTCCCCCTTTTTTTTTTTCCCCTATAAATTTTACAGATTTTTTCTTTTCCCACTTATTTTTAAATATTTTAAAATCTTTTATGCTCCCCCCCACCCCCACTAGAGCTGTACATTGAGTGCCCCTACCGATCCATTCTTAATTAGCACATTCGTTTAGATAATATCACCAACTTTAACTTTAACACCTATGTGTTCTTTTGTCCCATTGTCACTGACATCTTTTGATGATCTGCTTCTATCACTGCTTGTTTGTCTACACAAGCACCTCTGTCCTCTCTCTCTCTCTCCGCGCCCCCCCCCCCCCCCGACACACCTTAAACCAACTTATATTTCAACTCTTTCCTGGACTCGAAATCAAGTCTGTTGAAAGGTCATTTGGACTCGAAATGTTAACTGTGTTCCTCTCCGCCGATGCTGCCAGACCTGCTGAGTTTTTCCAGGTATTTCTGTTTTTGTTTTGGCATTTCCAGCATCCGCAGTTCTCTTTGTTTTTATCAAAGAAGAACAGAACCTGACAGAGCTAAACAGAGCCAATTAGATCGAAACAGAGCCTGGGAAGAGTGAAACAGAGCCAAACAAAGTAAAACAGAGCCTAGCAGAGTCCAACAGAGGCAAGCAAAGCAAATCAGATCCTGGCAGAGCCAAACAAAGTCAAACAAAGCAAAGCAGAGCCTGGCAGATCCAAACAGAGCAAATACCGCCAGACAGAGCAGAGTAGAGCCAAACAGAGCAAAACAGAGCCGAACTGAGCAAAACGTAGCCTAACCGAGACAAACAGAGCCAAATAAAGCAAAAAAGAGACAAACAGAGCCAAACAGATCACAACAGAGACGCACAGAGCACAACAGATGGAAACACATACCGAACAGAGCAGAACGGAGCAAAACAGAGTGAAACAGATCCAAACAGTGGCAACCAGAACCAAACAAAACAAAACAGAACCTGGGAGAGCCAGACAGATCCGAACAAAGCAAAACAGATCCTAGCAGAGCCAAACAGAGCAAAACACAGCCAAACAGAGCAAAACAAAGCCAAACAGAGCAACACAGAGACAGGCAGAGCCAAATAGAGACAAACAGAGACAAACAGAGCAGAACAGAGCCAAGTAGAGCAAAACAGAGCAAAACAGAACCAAACAGAGCCTAACAGAGCAGAACAGAGCCAAACAAAACAAATCAGATCCTGGCAGAGCCAAACAAAGTCAAACAAAGCAAAGCAGTGCCTGGCAGATCCAAACAGAGCAAATACAGCCAGACAGAGCAGAGTAGAGCCAAACAGAGCAAAACAGAGTCAAAGATAGACAAACACAGCAGTACAGAGCCAAATAAAGCGAAACAGAGCAAAACAGAGCCAAACAGAGCAAAACAGATCCAAAAAGAGCACCACAGAGAATGGCAGAGCCAAACAGAGCCAAACATAGCAAAACATAACCAAACAGAGCCAAACATAGCAGAACAGAGCCAAACAGAGCAGAACAGAGTCAAACAAAGCAAAACAGAGCAAAACTGAACGGAACAGAGCAAAACAGATCCAAAAAGAGCACCACAGAGCAAAACAGAGCCAAGCAGAGCAACACAGAGCCTGGCAGATCCAAGCAGATCCAAACAAATCAAAACAGAGCCTGGCACAGTCAAACAGAGACAAACAAAGCAGAACAGAGCCTGGCTGAGCCAGACAGATCCAAACAAAGCAAAACCGAGCCTAGCAGATCCAAACAGAGCCAAACGCAGCCAAACAGAGTAAAACAAAGCCAAACAGAGCAATACAGTGACTGGCAGAGCCAAACAGAGCAGAACAGAGACAAATAGAGCAAAGCAGAACCAAACAGAGCCAAACAGAGCCAAACAGAGGAACACAGAGCCTGGTAGAGCTGAACAGAGCAAAACAGAGCAGAGCAGAGCAAAACAGAGCAGAACAGAGCCAAACAGAGCCAAACATAGCCAAAGAGAGCGGAACATAGACTAACAGAGCAAAACAGAACCAAGCAAAGAAGAACAGTACCTGGCAGAGCATAACAGAGCCAAACAGAGAAAAGCAAAGCCAAAGAGATCAACACAGAGCCAAACAGATCTGAGCAGAACAGGACAGAGCCACACAGAGCCAAACATAGCCAAACATAGCAAAATATAGACTGACAGAGCCAGACAGAGCCAAAGAAACCAAAAAGGAGATGAACAGATCCAACCAGAGCCGAACAGAGCAAAACATAGCCTAACAGAGCCAAACCGAGCCAATCAAACCAAACAAGAGACAAACAGAGCCAAAAAGAGCACAAGAGAGCCAAACCGAATTAACAGAGGCACACAGAGCCAAACAGAACCTGACAGAGCCAAACAGAGCCAAGCAGATCGAAACAGAGCCTGGAAGAGCGAAACAAAGCCAAACAAAGTAAAACAGAGCCTAGCAGAGCCAAACAGAGCCAAACAATGCAAAACTGAGCGTGGCAGAGCCAAACAGAGCAAAACAAAGCCTAACAGATTAAGACAGAGCCAAACAGAGCAACAGAGAGGCTGGCAGTGCCAAACAGAGCCAAACAGAGCCAAACATTGCAGAACAGAGCCAAACAAAGCAGCAACGAGTGTGGCAGCGCCAACAAGAGCCAGAAAGTGCAGAACAGAGCCAAATACAGCACAACAGAGGCACACAGAGCCAAATAGAGCAGAACAGAACAAAAACAGAATTACCTGGAAAAACTCAGCAGGTCTGACAGCATCGGCGGAGAAGAAAAGAGTTGACGTTTCGAGTCCTCATGACCCTTCGACAGAACTTGATTTCGAGTCCAAGAAAGAGTTGAAATATAAGCTGGTTTAAGGTGTGTGTGTGGGGGACGGAAAGATAGAGAGAGAGAGAGGTGGGGGTGTGGTTGTGTGGACAAACAAGCAGTGATAGAAGCAGATCATCAAAAGATGTCAGTGACAATGGTACAAAAGAACACATAGGTGTTAAAGTTAAAGTTGGTGATATTATCTAAACGAATGTGCTAATTAAGAATGGATGGTAGGGCACTCAAGGTACAGCTCTAGTGGGGGTGGAGGGAGCATAAAAGATTTTAAAATTTTTAAAAATAATGGAAATAGGTGGGAAAAGAAAAATCTATATAATTTATTGGGAAAAAAGGGGGGAAACAGAAAGGGGGTGGGGATGGTGGGGGGAGCTCACGACCGAAAGTTGTTGTTCACGACCGGAAGGCTGTAAGGTGCCTAGTCGGAAGATGAGGTGTTGTTCCTCCAGTTTGCGTTGGGCTTCACTGGAACAATGCAGTAAGCCAAGGACAGGACATGTGGGCAAGAGAGCAGCGTGGAGTGTTAAAATGGCAAGCGACAGGGAGGTTTGGGTCATTCTTGCGGACAGACCGCAGGTGTTCTGCAAAGCGGTCGCCCAGTTTACGTTTGGTCTCTCCAATGTAGAGGAGACCACATTGGGAGCAACGAATGCAGTAGACTAAGTTGGGGGAAATGCAAGTGAAATGCTGCTTCACTTGAAAGGAGTGTTTGGGCCCTTGGACGGTGAGGAGAGAGGAAGAGAAGGGGCAGGTGTTACATCTTTTGCGTGGGCATGGGGTGGTGCCATAGGAGGGGGTTGAGGAGTAGGGCGTGATGGAGGAGTGGACCAGGGTGTCCCGGAGGGAGCGATCCCTACGGAATGCCGATAAGGGGGGTGAAGGGAAGATGTGTTTGGTGGTGGCATCATGCTGGAGTTGGCGGAAATGGCGGAGGATGATCCTTTGAATGCGGAGGCTGGTGGGGTGATAAGTGAGGACAAGGGGGACCCTATCATGTTTCTGGGAGGGAGGAGAAGGCGTGAGGGTGGATGCGCGGGAGATAGGCCGGACACGGTTGACGGCCCTGTCAACGACCGTGGGTGGAAAACCTCGGTTAAGGAAGAAGGGAGGACATGTCAGAGGAACCGTTTTTGAAGGTAGCATCATCGGAACAGATGCGACGAAGGCGAAGGAACTGAGAGAATGGGATGGAGTCCTTACAGGAAGCGGGGGTGTGAGGAGCTGTAGTCTAGGTAGCTGTGGGAGTCGGTGGGTTTGTAATGGATATTGGTGGACAGTCTATCACCAGAGATTGAGACAGAGAGGTCAAGGAAGGGAAGGGAAGTGTCAGAGATGGACCACATGAAAATGATGGAGGGGTGGAGATTGGAAGCAAAATTAATAAATTTTTCCAAGTCCCGACGAGAGCATGAAGCGGCACCGAAGTAATCATCGATGTACCGGAGAAAAATTTGTGGAAGGGGGCCGGAGTAGGACTGCAACAAGGAATGTTCCACATACCCCATAAAGAGACAGGCATAGCTGGGGCCCATGCGGGTACCCATAGCCACACTTTTTATTTGGAGGAAGTGAGAGGAGTTGAAGGAGAAATTGTTCAACGTGAGAACAAGTTCAGCCAGATGGAGGAGAGTAGTGATGGATGGGGATTGTTCGGGCCTCTGTTCGAGGAAGAAGCTAAGGGCCCTCAGACCATCCTGGTGGGGGATGGAGGTGTAGAGGGATTGGACGTCCATGGTGAAGAGGAAGCGGTTAGGGCCAGGGAACTGGAAATTGTTGATGTGACGTAAGGTGTCAGAGGAATCACGGATGTAGGTGGGAAGGGACTGGACAAGGGGAGAGAGAAGGGAGTCAAGATAACGAGAAATGAGTTCTGTGGGGCAGGAGCAAGCTGAGACGATCGGTCTACCGGGGCAGTTCTGTTTGTGGATTTTGGGTAAGAGATAGAAGTGGGCCGTCCGAGGTTGGGCGACTATCAGGTTGGAAGCTGTGGGAGGGAGATCCCCAGAGGAGATGAGGTCAGTGACAGTCCTGGAAACAATGGCTTGATGTTCAGTGGTGGGGTCATGGTCCAGGGAGAGGTAGGAGGAAGTGTCTGCGAGTTGACGCTCAGCCTCCGCGAGGTAGAGGTCAGTGCGCCAGACAACAACAGCACCACCATTGTCAGCGGGTTTGATGACAATGTCAGGGTTGGACCTGAGAGAATGGAGTGCAGTAAGTTCAGAGAGAGACAGGTTAGAATGGGTGAGAGGAGCAGAGAAATTGAGATGACTAATGTCGCGCCGACAGTTCTCAATGAAAAGATCAAGAGAAGGTAAGAATCCAGAGGGAGGGGTCCAGGTGGAGGGAGAATATTGGAGATGGGTAAAAGGATCCGTTGAACTGGGAGAGGACTCCTGCCCAAAGAAGTGAGCCGGGAGACGAAGACGGCGGAAGAAGAGTTCAGTATCATGCCGAGCCCAAAATTCATTGAGGTGAGGGCGTAAGGGTATGAAACTAAGTCCTTTGCTGAGCACTGAATGTTCAGCATCGGAGAGGGGAAGGTCAGGGGGTATAGTGAATACACGGCTGGGGCTGGGATTGGAAGATGGGGTGGGGACGGAGGGACAGGCTGGGGTGGAGGGTCCTAGATGGGTGTTGGTGTCGATGAGTTGTTGGAGCTTGCGGTCCTTAGCACTTGAGAGAAAGAGAAAAAGTTTCTTGTTGAGGCGTCGGATGAGCCGAAGGATAAAATGAAACTGGGGGCACGCGCAGCTTTGAAAAAGGGTATGGCGGTGCTGCTGGAGGGAGAGGTCGAGTGTGTTCATATGGCGGCGCATGGCACTGAGTGTGGATTTCAGAATGTGACGGGAACAGCAGTCTGAGAAACGTTTTATGTCGCAGAGATATCGGTAATCCTGGGTGGGTTCGAAAGATGAGGGGTGGAATTTCAGTTGAAATCCACGTGGGGTAAGTCGGAGACAGAGACAGTCACTGAGAAAGGAGATATGGCTGTGAGAGCGGGTTTTAGTAAACACCTTGTCAAACACCAGGAGGGAAATGGAAAGCAAAGAAGTTGAACAAGGCAACAGAGAGATACGGAAATCTTGTCGCAGAGAGGAACAGAACTTCTTCAAGGAGATTGGCATTTCTTGAAGAGCAGTGGCAGTCAATTAAACACAGAGATAAAAACAAAAAAACTGCGGATGCTGGAAATCCAAAACAAAAACAGAATTACCTGGAAAAACTCAGCAGGTCTGGCAGCATCGGCGGAGAAGAAAAGAGTTGACGTTTCGAGTCCTCATGACCCTTCGACAGAACTTGATTTCGAGTCCAAGAAAGAGTTGAAATATAAGCTGGTTTAAGGTGTGTGTGTGGGGGACGGAGAGATAGAGAGAGAGAGAGAGGTGGGGGGGTGTGGTTGTGTGGACAAACAAGCAGTGATAGAAGCAGATCATCAAAAGATGTCAGCGACAATGGTACAATAGAACACATAGGTGTTAAAGTTAAAGTTGGTGATATTATCTAAACGAATGTGCTAATTAAGAATGGATGGTAGGGCACTCAAGGTACAGGTCTAATGCCATTTTAACACTCCACCCTGCTCTCTTGCCCACATGTCTGTCCTTGGCTTGCTGTATTGTTCCAATGAAGCCCAACGCAAACTGGAGGAACAACACCTCATCTTCCGACTAGGCACTTTACAGCCTTCCGGACTGAATATTGAATTCAACAACTTTAGGTCGTGAGCTCCCTCCCCCATCCCCACCCCCTTTCTGTTTCCCCCTTTTTTTTCCCCCAATAAATTATATAGATTTTTCTTTTCCCACCTATTTCCATTATTTTTAAATATTTTAAAATCTTTTATGCTCCCCCCACCCCCACTAGAGCTGTACATTGAGTGCCCTACCATCCATTCTTAATTAGCACATTCGTTTAGATAATATCACCAACTTTAACTTTAACACCTTTGTGTTCTATTGTACCATTGTCACTGACATCTTTTGATGATCTGCTTCTATCACTGCTTGTTTGTCCACACAACCACCTCTCTCTCTCTCTATCTCTCCGCCCCCCACACACACACCTTAAACCAGCTTATATTTCAACTCTTTCTTGGACTCGAAATCAAGTTCTGTCGAAGGGTCATGAGGACTCGAAACGTCAACTCTTTTCTTCTCCGCCGATGCTGCCAGACCTGCTGAGTTTTTCCAGGTAATTCTGTTTTTGTTTTGGATTTCCAGCATCCGCAGTTTTTTTGTTTTTATATTAGATCAGAACAGAGACAGTCAGAGCAGAACAGAGCCAAGCAGAGTTAAACAGAGCCTGGCAGAGCAAAACAGAACCAAGCAAAGAAGAACGGAGCCTGGCAGAGGCAAGCAGAGCATTACAGAGCCTGGCAGAGTGAAGCAAAGCCAAACAAAGCAAAACAGAGACAGAAGAGCAAAACAAAGCTAGACAGATCAAAACAGAGCCGAACAGAGCAACACAGAGCCTGGCAGAACCAAAGAGAGCCAAACAAAGCCAAACAGAGCAGAACAGAGAAAAGAAGAGACAAACAGAGCTAAACATAACCAAAGAGAGCAAAACATATCGTAACAGAGCCAAGCAGAGCCAAACAATGCACAACAGGGGTGAACAGACCCAAACAAAGCAGAACAGAGCCAAACAGAGCCAAACAAAGCAAAACAGTATCTGGTAGAGCCAAACAAAGCCAAGGAGAGCACAACAGAACCAAACAGAGTGCAACAGAGCCAAACAGAGCCGAACAGAGCCAAACAGAATCAAACAAAGCAGAAAAGATCCAAACAGAGCAAAACAGAGCCAGACAGAGCCGAACTGAGCAGAACATAGCCTAACAGAGACAAACAGAGCCAAACAAAGCAAAAAAGAGCCAAACAGAGCCAGACAGATCACAACAAACGGAAACAGAGCAGAACAGAGCCAAACAGAGACAAAAATTGACAAACAAAGCCAAACAAAGCAAAACAGCACCTGGCAGAGCCAGACAGAGCCAAGCAAAGCAAAAGAGATCCTAGCAGAGCCAAACAGAGCAAAACGCAGCCAAACAGAGCAAAATGCAGCCAAACAGAGCAAAACGCAGCCAAACAGAGCAACACAGAGACAGGTAAAGAGAATCAGAGCCAAACCGAGCAGAACAGAGCCAGATAGAGCAAAACAGAGCAAAACAGAACCAAATAGAGCCAAAGAGAGCAAAACATAGCAAAACATAAACAAACAGAGCCAAACATAGCAGAACAGAGCCAAACAGAGCCAAACAAAGCAAACCAGAGTGAAACAGAACCAAACAGAGCCAAGCAGAGCCAAATAGAGCCGAACATAGCCAAAGAGAGCAATACATAGCTTAACAGAGCGAAACAGAGAGAAACAAAGCAAAAAAGAGACAAACACATCAAACAGAGCACAACAGAGGAAAACAGGTCCAAACAGAGCAGAACAGTGCCAAACAGAGCAGAAGAGAGACAATGAGAGTCAAACAGAGCAGAACAGAGCCAAACAGAGCAAAACAGAGTGAAACAGAACCAAACAGAGCCAAACACAGCCAAACAGAGCAAAACGCAAAAATGAGCCAAACAGAGCAACACAGAGGCTGCCAGAGCCAAATAGAGCAAAACAGAGCCAAACTGAGCAAAATAGAGTGAAACAGAACCAAACAGAGCCAAACAGAGCAAAAATAGGCAAAAAAGAGATAAACACAGCCAAACAGAGCACAACAGAGCCAGACAGTGCACAAAAGCAGAAAACAGGTCCATACAGAGCAGAACAGAGACAAACAGAGCAAAACGGAACCAAACAGATTCAAAGAGAGCCAAGCAAAGCAAAACAGCCTGGTAGAGCGAAACAGAGTCAAAGAAATCAAAACTAAGCCTGGCACAGTCAAACAGCGACAAACAAAGCAAAACAGATCCTTGTAGAGCCAAACGGAGCAACACTGAGACTGGCAGAGCCAAACAGAGCAACACAGACTGGCAGAGCCAAACAGAGCAGAACAAAGCTAAACAGATCACAACAGAGACACACTGAGCACAACAGATGGAGACAGATACCAAACAGAGCCAAAAAGAGCCAAACAGTGACAAACAGAGCCGAAGAAAGCAAAACAGAATGTGGCAGAGACAGACAAAGCCAAGCACAGCAAAATAAAGCCAGACAGAGCCAAACAGAGCCAAACAAATCAAAACAGAGCCTGGCACAGTCAAACAGAGACAAACAAAGCAAAACAGAGCCTGGCACAGTCAAACAGAGACAAACAAAGCAAAATAGATCCTGGCAGAGCCAGACAGATCCAAACAAAGCAACACAGAGCCTAGCAGAGCAAAACGCAGCCAAACAGAGCAACACAGAGATTGGCAGAGACAAACAGAGCCAAGGAGAGCACAACAGAACCAAACAGAGTGCAACAGAGCCAAACAGAACAAAACAGAGCAGAACAGAGCCCAACAGAGCCGAACAGAGCCAAACAGAATGAAACAAAGCGGAAAAGATCCAAACAGAGCCAAACAGAGCCAGACAGAGCACAGCAAAGGGAAACAGAGCCAAACAGAGCAGAACAGAGGCAAACAGAGCAAAACAGAGCCAAACAGAGTCCAACAGAGCCAAGCAAAGCAAAACAGAGTCTGACAGAGCAAAACAGAGCCAAATAAAGAGAACCAGAGCCTGCCAGAGCCAAACAGAGTCAGAAAAAACAAAGCAGAGCCTGGCAGATCCAAACAGAGCAAACAGTGCCAGACAGAGCAAAGTAGAGCCAAACAGAGCAAAGCAGAGCCAAACAGAGAGGAACAGAGCCAAACAGAACACAGCAGAGCCAAACATAGCAAAACATAACCAAACAGAGCCTAACATAGCAGAACAGAGCCAAACAGAGCAGAACAGAGTCAAAGATAGTCAAACACAGCAGTACAGAGCCAAACAAAGCGAAACAGAGCAAAACAGAACCAAACAGAGCAAAACAGATCCAAACAGAGCACCACAGAGCAAAAGAGAGCCAAGCAGATCCGAGCAGATCAGGACAGAGCCACACAGAGCCAAACATAGCCAAACAGAGCGAAACATAGCCTAACAGAGCCAGGCAGAGACAAAGAAAGCAAAAAGGAGATGAACAGATCCAACCAGAGCTAAACAGAGCGCAGGAGAGCCAGACAGAGCACAGCAGAGTAAAACAGAGCGAAACAGAGCAGAAGGGAGCAAAACATAGCCTAACAGAGCCAAACAGAACCAAACAAAGTGAAAAAAGAGATAAACAGAGCCAAACAGAGCCGAACAAATCCAAGCAGAGCAGAACAGAGACAAGCAGATTCAGAGAGAGCCTGGCAGAGCGAAACAGAGCCAAGCAAAGAAGAACAGAACCTGACAGAGCTAAACAGAGCCAATTAGATCGAAACAGAGCCTGGGAAGAGCGAAACAGAGGCAAGCAAAGCAAAACAGAGCCTAGCAGAGCCAAACAAAGTCAAACAAAGCAAAGCAGAGCCTGGCAGATCCAAACAGAGCAAATACCGCCAGACAGAGCAGAGTAGAGCCAAACAGAGCAAAACAGAACCGAACTGAGCCAAACGTAGCCTAACCGAGACAAACAGAGCCAAATAAAGCAAAAAAGAGACAAACAGAGCCAAACAGATCACAACAGAGACGCACAGAGCACAACAGATGGAAACACATACCGAACAGAGCAGAACAGAGCCAAACAGAGCGAAATAGATCCAAACAGAGACAAACAGACCCAAGCAAAGCAAAACAGAGCCTGGGAGAGCCAGACAGAAACCAACAAAGCAAAACAGAGCAACACAGAGCCAAACAGAGCAACACAGAGCCGAACTGAGTAACACAGAGCGAAACAAATTAAAAAAGAGACAAACACATCAAACAGAGCACAACAGAGCCAGACAGAGCACAACAGAGGAAAACAGGTCCAAACAGAGCCGAACAGAGCCAAACAGAGCAGAAGAGAGTCAAAGAGAATCAAACAGAGCAGAACAGAGCCAAACAGAGTGAAACAGAGCAAAACAGAATCAAGCAGAGCCAAACAGAGCTAAACCGAGCCAAACGCAAAACAGAGCCAAACAGCACAACACGGAGGCTGGCAGAGCGAAAAAGAGCCAAACAGGGCCAAACTGAGCAGAACAGAGCCAAACAGAGCAAATTGAGTGAAACAGAACCAAACAGAGACAAACAGAGCAACAGACAGAGAAACAGAGCCGAACATGAAAAAAGAGCAATACATAGCCTAACAGAACCAAACAGAGCGAAAATAAGCAAACAAGAGACAAACAGAGCACAACAGAGCCAGACAGAGCACAACCGAGCCAGACAGAGCACAACAGAGCCAGACAGAGCACAACAGAGGGAAACAGGTCCATACAGAGAAGAACACAGCCAAACAGAGCCAAACAGATTCAAAGGGAGCCAAGCAAAGCAAAACAGGGCCTGGCACAGTCAAACAGAGACAAACGAAGCAAAACAGAGCCTGGCAGAGCTAGACAGTTCCAAACAAAGCAAAACAAGGCCTAGCAGAGCCAAACAGAACAACACAGAGACTGGAAGAGCCAAACAGCGCTGAACAGAACCAAACAGAGCAGTTCAGAGCCAAACAGATCACAGCAGAGCCACAAAGACCGCAACAGATGGAAACAGATACCAAACAGAGCAGAACAGAGCCACACAGAGCCAAAAGGTGACAAACAGAGCCAAACGAAACAAAACAGAGCCTGACAGAGCCAGACAGAGCCAAACAGAGCCAAACAGAGCCTGGCAGAGCCAAACAGAGCCAAACAAATCAAAAGAGAGC
This sequence comes from Isurus oxyrinchus, assembly GCA_026770705.1. Taxonomy (NCBI): domain Eukaryota; kingdom Metazoa; phylum Chordata; class Chondrichthyes; order Lamniformes; family Lamnidae; genus Isurus; species Isurus oxyrinchus. The sequence continues at coordinate 53,667,550 of JANJGN010000023.1, forward strand.
CTGGAACAGTCAGACAGAGACAAACAAAGCAAAACAGATCCTGGCAGAGTCAGACAGATCCAAACAAAGCAAAATAGAGCCTAGCAGAACAAAACGCAGCCAAACAGAGCAACACAGAGACTGGCAGAGACAGAGCCAAACAGAGCAGAACAGAGACTGGCAGATACAGAGCCAAATAGAGCAGAACAGAGCCAAACAGATCACACCAGAGCCAAACAGAGCAGAACATAGCCAGATAAAGCAAAGAGGAGCAAAACAGAACCAAACAGAGCAGAACAGAGCAAAACAGAACCAAGCAGAACCAAGCAGAACCAAGCAGCGCAAAACAGAGCCAGACAGACCCGAACATAGCCAAAGAGAGCAATACGTAGCCTAACAGAATGAAACAAAGAAAAGAAGAGACAAACACAGCCAAACAGAGCACAGCAAAGCCAGACAGAGTACAACAGAGGAAAACAGGTCTAAACAGATCAGAACAGTTTGAAATATAGCAGAACAGAGCCAAAAAGAGCAGAAGGGAGACAAAGAGAGCCAAACAGAGCAGAACAGAGCCAAACAGAGCAAAACAGAGTAAAACAGAAAGAAACAGAGACAAACAGAGACAAACAGAGCAAAACAGAGCCAAACAGAGCCAAACAGAGCCAGACAGAGCAACACAGAGCCAAACAGAGCCAAACATAGCCAAAGAGAGCAATACATAGCCTAACAGAGCGAAAATAAGCAAAAAAGAGACAGACACAGCCAAATAGAGCACAACAGAGGAAAACTGGTCCATACAGACCAGAACAGAGCCAAACAGAGCAAAACAGAGCCAAACAGATTCAAAGAGAGCCAAGCAAAGCAAATCAGAGCCTGGCAGAGTGAAACAGAGCCAAACAAATGAACACTGAGCCTGGCACAGTCACACAGAGACAAACAAAGCAAAACAGAGCCTGGCAGAGTCAGACAGATCGAAACAAAGCAAAACGAGCCTAGCAGAGCCAAACAGAGCAACACAGAGACTGGTAGAGCCAAACAGAGCCAAACAGAGCAGACCAGAGCAAACCAGAACCAAACAAAGCCAAACAGAGCAGAACAGAGCCAAACAGAGCGAAAGAGAGCCAAATTGAACCAGACAGAGCCAAACAGAGCCAAACAGAGTGAAACAGAGCAACACAGAGCCAAACAGAGCAACACAGAGCCTGGCAGAGACAAACAGAGCCAATAAGAGCCACACTGAGCAGAACAGATCCAAACAGAGCGAAACAGAGCAAAACAGTACTAAACAGAGGCAAACATAGCCAAACAGAGCAACACAGAGCCGAACTGAGCAACACAGAGCCTGGCCGAGACAAACAGAGCCAAATAAAGCAAAAAAGAGACAAACAGAGCCAAACAGATCACAACAGAGATGCACAAAGCACAACAGATGGAAACAAATACCAAACAGAGCAAAACAGAACCAAACAGAGCAGAACAGAGCCAAACAGAGACAAACAGACCCAAGCAAAGCAAAACAGAGCCTGGGAGAGCCAGACAGATACAAACAAATCAAAACAGAACCTAGCAGAGCAGAACAGAGCCAGAGAGAGCAAAAGAGAGCAAGACTGTACCAAATAGAGCCAAACAGAGCAAAACAGAGCAAGACAGAACCAGACAGAGCAAAGGCGAACCAAACAGAGCACAACAGACCCAAGCATAGCAAAACAGAACTAAACAGAGCCTAACATAGCAGAACAGGGTCAAACAGAGCAGAACATAGTCAAAGAGAGTCAAACAAAGCGAAACAGAGCCAAACAGAGTGAAACAGAGCAAAACAGATCCAAACAGAGCGGAAAAGAGCAGAACAGTGCCAAACAGATCCAAACAGAGCGGAACAGAGCCTGGCAGATCCAAACAGAGCCAAACAGGGACAAACTGAGCAGAACAGAGCCAAACAGAGCAAAATAGAGCAAATCAGAACCAAACAGAGCCAAATAGAGCTGAACATAGCCAAAGAGAGACAAACAGAGCGAAAATAATCGAAAAAGAGACAAACACAGCCAAACAGAGCACAACAGAGCCAGACAGAGCACAACAGAGGGAAACAGGTCCATACAGAGCAGAACACAGCCAGATAAAGCAAAGAGGAGCAAAACAGAACCAAACAGAGCAGAACAGAGCAAAACAGAGCAAAACAGAACCAAGCAGAACCAAACAGAGCCAGACAGACCCGAACATAGCCACAAAGAGTAATACATAGCCTAACAGAACGAAACAAAGCAAAGAAGAGACAAACACAGCCAAACAGAGCACAGCAAAGCCAGACAGAGTACAACAGAGGAAAACAGGTCCAAACAGAGCAGAACAGTTTGAAACATAGCAGAACAGAGCCAAAAAGAGCAGAAGGGTTAACAAAAGAGAGCCAAACAGAGCAGAACAGAGCCAAACAGAGCGAAACAGAGCAAAACAGAGCCAAACATAGCAAAACAGAACTAAACAGAGCCTAACATAGCAGAACAGAGCCAAACAGAGTGAAAGAGAGCCAAACTGAACCAGACAGAGCCAAACAGAGCCAAACAGAGTGAAACAGAAACACAGAGCCAAACAGAGCAACACAGAGCCTGGCAGAGACAAACAGAGCCAATAAGAGCCACATGGAGCAGAACAGATCCAAACAGAGTGAAACAGAGCAAAACAGTACTAAACTGAGGCAAACATAGCCAAACAGAGCAACACAGATCCGAACTGACCAACACAGAGCCTGGCCGAGACAAACAGAGCCAAATAAAGCAAAAAAGAGACAAACGGAGCCAAACAGATCACAACAGAGATGCACAAAGCACAACAGACGGAAACAGATACCAAACAGAGCAAAATAGAACCAAACAGAGCAGAACAGAGCCAAACAGAGACAAACAGAGCAGAACAGAGCCAAACAGAGCGAAACAGAGTAGAAGAGAAAGAAACAGAGACAAACAGAGCAACACAGAGCCAAACAGAGCCAAACAGAGCCAAACAGAGCCAAAGAGAGCAATACATAGCCTAACAGAGCGAAAATGAGCAAAAAAGAGACAGACACAGCCAAACTGAGCACAACAGAGCCAGACAGAGCACAACAGAGGGAAACTGGTCCATACAGACCAGAACATAGCCAAACAGAGCAAGACAGAACCAAACAGAGCAAAACCGAACCAAACAGAGCACAACAGAGCCAAACAGAGCACAACAGACCCAAGCATAGCAAAACAGAACTAAACAGAGCCTAACATAGCAGAACAGGGTCAAACAGAGCAGAACATAGTCAAAGAGAGTCAAACAGAGCAGAACAGAGCCAAACAGAGTGAAACAGAGCAAAACAGAACCAAACAGATCGAAACAGAGCCAAACAGACCCGAACATAGCCAAAGAGAGCAATACATAGCCTAACAGAATGAAACAAAGCAAAGAAGAGACAAACACAGCCTGACAGAGCACAACAGAGCCAGACAGAGCACAACAGAGCCAGACAGAGCACAACAGAGGGAAACAGGTCCATACAGAGAAGAACAGAGCCAAACAAATCAAAACAGGGCCTGGCACAGTCAAACAGAGACAAACGAAGCAAAACAGAGCCTGGCAGAGCTAGACAGATCCAAACAAAGCAAAACAAGGCCTAGCAGAGCCAAACAGAACAACACAGAGACTGGAAGAGCCAAACAGCGCTGAACGGAACCAAACAGAGCAGTTCAGAGCCAAACAGATCACAGCAGAGCCACAAAGACCGCAACAGATGGAAACAGATACCAAACAGAGCAGAACAGAGCCACACAGAGCCAAAAGGTGACAAACAGAGCCAAACGAAACAAAACAGAGCCTGGCAGAGCCAGACAGAGCCAAACAAAGCAAAACAGAGCCTGGCAGAGCCAAACGGAGCCAAACAAATCAAAAGAGAGCCTGGAACAGTCAGACAGAGACAAACAAAGCAAAACAGATCCTGGCAGAGTCAGACAGATCCAAACAAAGCAAAATAGAGCCTAGCAGAACAAAACGCAGCCAAACAGAGCAACACAGAGACTGGCAGAGACAGAACCAAACAGAGCAGAACATAGACTGGCAGATACAGAGCCAAATAGAGCAGAACAGAGCCAAACAGTTCACACCAGAGCCAAACAGAGCAGAACATAGCCAGATAAAGCAAAGAGGAGCAAAACAGAACCAAACAGAGCAGAACAGAGCAAAACAGAGCAAAACAGAACCAAGCAGAACCAAACAGAGCCAGACAGACCCGAACATAGCCAAAGAGAGCAATACGTAGCCTAACAGAACGAAACAAAGCAAAGAAGAGACAAACACAGCCAAACAGAGCACAACAGAGCCAGACAGAGTACAACAGAGGAAAACAGGTCTAAACAGATCAGAACAGTTCGAAACATAGCAGAACAGAGCCAAAAAGAGCAGAAGGGTTAACAAAAGAGAGCCAAACAGAGCCAAACATAGCAAAACGGAACTAAACAGAGCCTAACATAGCAGAACAGAGCCAAACTGAACCAGACAGAGCCAAACAGAGCCAAACAGAGTGAAACAGAAACACAGAGCCAAACAGAGCAACACAGAGCCTGGCAGAGACAAACAGAGCCAATAAGAGCCACACTGAGCAGAACAGATCCAAACAGAGCGAAACAGAGCAAAACAGAGCAAAACAGTACTAAACTGAGGCAAACATAGCCAAACAGAGCAACACAGAGCTGAACTGAGCAACACAGAGCATAACAGAGACAAACAGAGCAAAACAAAGCTAAAAAGAGACAAACAGAGCCAAACAGATCACAACAGAGATGCACAAAGCACAACAGACGGAAACAGATAGCAAACAGAGCAAAACAGAACCAAACAGAGCAGAACGGAGCCAAACAGAGACAAACAGAGCAGAACAGAGCCAAACAGAGACAAACAGAGCAGAACAGAGCCAAACAGAGCGAAACAGAATAAAAGAGAAAGAAACAGAGACAAACAGAGAAAAACAGAGCCAAACAGAGCCAAACAGAGCCAGACAGAGCCAGACAGAGCAACACAGAGCCAAACAGAGCCAAACATAGCCAAAGAGAGCAATACATAGCCTAACAGAGCGAAAATGAGCAAAAAAGAGACAGACACAGCCAAACTGAGCACAACAGAGCCAGACAGAGCATAACAGAGGAAAATCGGTTAAATACAGACCAGAACATAGCCAAACAGAACAAAACAGAGCAAAACAGATTCAAAGAGAGCCAAGCAAAGCAAATCAGAGCCTGGCAGAGCGAAACAGAGCCAAACAAATGAACACTGAGCCTGGCACAGTCAAACAGAGACAAACAAAGCAAAACGAGCCTAGCAGAGCCAAACAGAGCAACACAGAGACTGGTAGAGCCAAACAGAGCCAAACAGAGCAGACCAGAGCAAACCAGAACCAAACAAAGCCAAGCAGAGCAGAACAGAGCCAAACAGAGTGAAAGAGAGCCAAATTGAACCAGACAGAGCCAAACAGAGCCAAACAGAGTGGAAAAGAGCAACACAGAGCCAAACAGAACAACACAGAGCCTGGCAGAGACAAACAGAGCCAGTAAGAGCCACACTGAGCAGAACAGATCCAAACAGAGCGAAACAGAGCAAAACAGAACTAAACAGAGGCAAACATAGCAAACAGAGCAACACAGAGCCGAACTGAGCAACACATAGCCTAACAGAGACAAGCAGAGACAAACAGAGCAAAAAAGAGACAAACAGAGCCAAACGGATCACAACAGAGATGCACAAAGCACAACAGACGGAAACAGATAGCAAACAGAGCAAAACAGAACCAAACAGAGCAGAACAGAACCAAACAGAGCGAAACAGATCCAAACAGAGACGAACAGACCCAAGCAAAGCAAAACAGAGACTGGGAGAGCCAGACAGATACAAACAAAGCAAACCAGAGCCTAGCAGAGCAGAACAGAGCCAGAGAGAGCAAAAGAGAGCAAGACTGTACCAAATAGAGCCAAACAGAGCCAAACAGAGCAAGACAGAACCAAACAGAGCAAAACCGAACCAAACAGAGCACAACAGAGCCAAACAGAGCACAACAGACCCAAGCATAGCAAAACAGAACTAAAGAGAGTCAAACAGAGCAGAACAGAGCCAAACAGAGTGAAACAGAGCAAAACAGATCCAAACAGAGTGGAAAAGAGCAAAACAGAACCAAACAGATCTAAACAGAGCAGAACAGCACCAAACAGATCCAAACAGAGCGGAACAGAGCAAAACAGAGCAAAACAGAGCAAAACAGAACCAAACAGATCGAAACAGAGCCAAACAGACCTGAACATAGCCAAAGAGAGCAATACATAGCCTAACAGAATGAAACAAAGCAAAGAAGAGACAAACACAGCCAAACAGAGCACAGCAAAGCCAGACAGAGCACAACAGAGCCAGACTGAGCACAACAGAGCCTGACAGAGCACAACAGAGGAAAACAGGTCCAAACAGAGCAGAACAGTTCGAAACATAGCAGAACAGAGCCAAAAGGAGCAGAAGGGAGACAAAGAGAGCCAAACAGAGCAGAACAGAGCCAAACAGAGCGAAACAGAGTAAAACAGAAAGGAACAGAGACAAACAGGGCAAAACAGAGTCAAACAGAGCCAAACAGAGCAATACATAGCCTAGCAGAGCGAAAATAAGCAAAAAAGAGACAGACACAGCCAAACAGAGCAACACAGAGCCAGACAGAGCACAACAGAGGGAAACTGGTCCATACAGACCAGAACAGAGCCAAACAGAGCAAAACAGAGCCAAACAGATTCAAAGAGAGCCAAGCAAAGCAAATCAGAGCCTGGAAGATCGAAACAGAGCCAAACAAATGAACACTGAGCCTGGCACAGTCACACACAGACAGACAAAGCAAAACAGAGCCTGGCAGAGTCAGACAGATCGAAACAAAGCAAAATGAGCCTAGCAGAGCCAAACAGAGCAACACAGAGACTGGTAGAGCCAAACAGAGCCAAACAGAGCAGAACAGAGCAAACCAGAACCAAACAGAGCCAAAGAGAGCAGAACAGAACCAAACAGAGCAAAAGGGTTACAAAAGAGAGCCAAACAGAGCAGAACACAGCCAAACAGAGCGAAAGAGAACCAAAGTGAACCAGACAGAGCCAAACAGAGCCAAACAGAGTGAAACAGAAACACAGCCAAACAGAGCAACACAGAGCCTGGCAGAGACAAACGGAGCCAATAAGAGTCACACTGAGCAGAACAGATCCAAACAGAGTGAAACAGAGCAAAACAGAACCAAACAGACCCAAACAGACCAGTACAGAGCCAAACAGAGCCGATCAGAGCAAAACAGAACCAAACAGATTGAAACAGAGCCAAACAGAGCCAAACAGAGTGGAACACAGCCAGACAAAGTGAAACAGAGCGAAACAGTGCAACAAAGAGCCTGGCAGAGCCAAACAGAGCCAAATAGAGACAAACTGGGCCAAACAGAGCAAAACAGAGCCAAACAGAGCAAAACAGAACCAAACAGAGACAATCAGAGCCAAATAGAGCAACACAGAGCCAAACAGAGCCGAACATAGCCAAAGAGAGCCAAACAGAGCGAAAATAATTGAAAAAGAGACAAACACAGCCAAACAGAACACAACAGAGCCAGACAGAGCACAACAGAGGGAAACAGGTCCATACAGAGCAGAACACAGCCAGACAGAGCAAAACAGAGTGTAACAAATCAAAACAGAGCCTGGCACAGTCAAACAGAGACAAACAAAGCAAAACAGAGCCTGGCAGAGTCAGTGTGGGAGATAGGGAAACCATAGAAATCCACTGGAGTCAGTGTGGGCTATAGGGAAACCGTAGAGAGCTGCTAGAATCAGTGTGGGATATAGGGAAAATGTGGAGAGCCGCTGGAGTCAGTGCAGTCTTTAGGGAAACCATAGAGAACAGCTGGAGTCAGTGTGGGCTTTAGGGAAACCGTAGAGGTCTGCTGGAGTCATGTGTGGACTATAGAGAAATCGTAGAGAGCCACTGGAGTCAGTGTCTGCTTTAGGGAAACCGGTGAGAGCCACTGGAGACAGTGTGGACTATAGGGAAACCATAGAGAGCCACTAGAGTCAGTGTGTGATATAGGGAAAACTTAGTGAGCCACTGCAGTCAGTGTGGGCCATAGGGAAACCGTACAGAGCCACTGGAATCAGTGTGGGCTATAGGGAAACCATGGAGAGCTGCTGCAGTCAGTGTGGACTAAAGGAAAAGCATAGAGAACCACTGGAGTGTGTGTGGGATATAGGGAAACCGTACAGAGCCACTGGAGTCAGCGTGGGCTATAGGGAAACCGTACAGAGCCACTGGAGTCAGTGTGGGATGTAGGGAACCGTAGAGAGGTACTGGAGGCAGTGTGGACTATAGGGAAACTGTAGAGAGCCAATGAAGTCAGTGTGGGATATAGGGAAACCGTAGAAATCCACTGGAGTCAGTGTGGGCTATAGGGAAACCGTAGAGAGCCGCTAGAATCAGTGTGGGATATAGGGAAAACGTGGAGAGCCGCTGGAGTCAGTGCAGGCTTTAGGGAAACCGTAGAGAGCAGCTGGAGTCAGTGTGGGCTTTAGGGAAACCGTAGAGGTCTACTGGAGTCAGGTGTGGACTATAGGGAAACCGTAGAGAGCAGCTTGAGTCATTGTGGGCTTTAGGGAAACTGTAGAGGGCCACTGGATTCAGATGTGGACTATAGAGAAACCGTAGAGAGCCACTGGAGACAGTGTGGGATGTAGGGAAACCGTAGAGAGCTACTGGAGACAGTGTGGACTATAGGGAAACCGTCGAGAGCCAATAGAGTCAGTGTGGGACATAGGGAAACCGTAGAAATCCACTGGAGTCAGTGTGGGCTATAGGGAAACTGAAGCGAGCCGCTAGAATCAGTGTGGGATATAGGGAGAAAGGGGAGAGCCGCTGGAGTCAGTGCAGTCTTTAGGGAAACCGTAGAGAGTGGCTGTAGGCAGTGTGGGCTTTAGAGAAAACGTAGAGGACCACTGGAGTCAGTTGTGGACTATAGGGAAACCGTAGAGAGCAGCTGGACTCAATCTGGGCTTTAGGGAAACCATAGAGGGCCACTGGAGTCAGGTGTGGACTACAGAGAAACCGTAGAGAGCCACTGGAGTCAGTGTGGGCTAAAGGGAAACCGTAGAGAGCCACTGGAGTCAGTGTGGGCTAAAGGGAAACTGTAGAGAGCCACTGGAGTCAGTGTGGACTAAAGGGAAACTGTAGAGAGCCACTGGAGTCAGTGTGGGCTAAAGGGAAACTGTAGAGAGCCACTGGAGACAGTGTGGACTATAGGGAAACCGTAGAGAGCCACTAGAGTCAGTGTGTGATATAGGGAAACCGTAGAGAGCTGCTGGAGTCAGTGTAGTCTATAGGGAAAGCAAAGAGAGCCACTGCAGTCAGCGTCAGCTAAGGTAAACTGTAGAGAGCCACTGAAGTCAGTGTGGGATAAAGGGAAACCCTTGCAGGCCGCTGGAGTCAGTGTGGACCATAGGGAAACCGTTGAGAGCCACTAGGGTCAGAATGGGTTATAGGAAAACCGTAGACAGCCGCTGGAATCAGTGTGGAATATAGGGAAGCCGTAAAGAGCCACTGGAGTCAGCGTGGGCCATAGGGAAACTGTAGACAGCTACTGGAGTCAGTGTGGAATATAAGGAAACCGTAGAGAGCAGCTGGAGTGAGTGTGGGATATAGGGACACCGTAGAGAGCCACTGAAGTAAGCGAGGGCGATAGGGAAACCGTACAGAGCCACTGGAGACAGTTTGGGATGCAGGGAAACCGTAGAGAGCTACTGGAGTCAGTGTGGGCTATAGGGAAACCGTAGAGAGCTACTGGAGGCAGTGCGGGATATAGGGACACCGTACAGAGCCACTGGTGTCAGCGAGGGCGATAGGGAAACCGTACAGAGCCACTGGAGACAGTGTGGGATGTAGGGAAACCGTAGAGAGCTACTGGAGGCAGTGTGGACTATAGGGAAACCGTAGAGAGCTACTGGAGTCAGTGTGGGCTATAGGGACACCGTACAGAGCCACTGGTGTCAGCGAGGGCGATAGGGAAACCGTACAGAGCCACTGGAGACAGTGTGGGATGTAGGGAAACCGTAGAGAGCTACTGGAGGCAGTGTGGACTATGGGGAAAACATAGAGAGCCACTGGAGTCAGTGTGGGATATAGGGAAAACGTAGAAATCCACTGGAGTCAGTGTGGGCTATAGGGAAACCATAGAGAGCTACTGCAGTCAGTGTCGGCTATGAGGAAAACATAGAGAGCCACTGGAGTCAGTTAGGGATAAAGGGAAACCCTTGAGAGCCACTGGAGTCAGTGTGGACTATAGGGAAAACATAGAGAGCCACTGGAGTGAGTGTAGGATATAGGGAAACCATACAGAGCCACTGGAGTCAGCGAGGGCTATAGGGAAAATGTACAGAGGCACTGGAATCAGTATGGGATGTAGGGAAACTGTAGAGAGCTACTGGAGTCAGTGTGGACTATAGGGAAACCGTAGAGAGCTACTGGAGGAAGTGCGGGATATAGGGACACCGTACAGAGCCACTGGTGTCAGCGAGGGCGATAGGGAAACCGTACAGAGCCACTGGAGACAGTGTGGGATGTAGGGAAACCGTAGAGAGCTACTGGAGTCAGTGTGGACTATAGGGAAACTGTAGAGAGCCGCTGGAGTCAGTGTAGGCTATAGGGAAACCATAGAGAGCTACTGCAGTCAGTTAGGGATAAAGGGAAACCCTTGAGAGCCACTGGAGTCAGTGTGGACTATAGGGAAACCATAGAGAGCCACTGGAGTCAGTGTGGACTATAGGGAAAATGTAGAGAGCCACTGGAGTCAGTGTGGACTATAGGGAAAATGTAGAGAGCCACTGGAGTCAGTTAGGGATAAAGGGAAACCCTTGAGAGCCACTGGAGTCAGTGTGGACTATAGGGAAACCATAGAGAGCCACTGGAGTCAGTGTGGACTATAGGGAAAATGTAGAGAGCCACTGGAGTCAGTTAGGGATAAAGGGAAACCCTTGAGAGCCGCTGGAGTCAGTGTGGACTATAGGGAAACTGTAGAGAGCCACTGGAGTCAGTTAGGGATAAAGGGAAACCCTTGAGAGCCACTGGAGTCAGTGTGGACTATAGGGAAACCATAGAGAGCCACTGGAGTCAGTGTGGACTATAGGGAAAATGTAGAGAGCCACTGGAGTCAGTGTGGACTATAGGGAAAATGTAGAGAGCCACTGGAGTCAGTTAGGGATAAAGGGAAACCCTTGAGAGCCACTGGAGTCAGTGTGGACTATAGGGAAACCATAGAGAGCCACTGGAGTCAGTGTGGACTATAGGGAAAATGTAGAGAGCCACTGGAGTCAGTTAGGGATAAAGGGAAACCCTTGAGAGCCGCTGGAGTCAGTGTGGACTATAGGGAAAATGTAGAGAGCCACTGGAGTCAGCTAGGGATAAAGGGAAACCCTTGAGAGCCGCTGGAGTCAGTGTGGACTATAGGGAAAACGTAGAGAGCCACTGGAGTCAGTGTGGAATATACGGAAACCATACATAGCCAATGGTGTCAGTGTGGAATATAGGGAAACCTTAGAGAGCCGCTGGAGTCAGTGTAGGCTATAGGGAAAGCATAGAGAGCCACTGCAGTCAGTGTCGGCTATGGGTAAACCGTAGAGAGCCACTGAGGTCAGTGTGGGATAAAGCGAAACCCTTGAGAGCCGCTGGAGTCAGTGTAGACTATAGGGAAACTGTTGAGAGCCACTAGGGTCACTGTGGGTTATAGGGAAACAGTAGAGAGCCGCTGGAATCAGTGTGGAATATAGGGAAACCGTAGCGAGCTACTGGAGTCAGTGTGGACTATTGGGAAACCGTAGAGAGCCACTAGAGTGAGTGTGGGATATAGGGACACCGTACAGAGCCATTGGAGTCAGCGAAGGCGATAGCGAAACCGTACTGAGCCACTGGAGTCAGTGTGGGATGTAGGGAAACCATAGAGAGCTACTGGAGGCAGTGTGGACTCTCGGGAAACTGTAGAGAGCCAATGAAGTCAGTGTGGGCTATAGGGAAACCGTAGAGAGCCACTGGAGTCATGTGTGGACTATAGAGAAACCGTAGAGAGCCACTGGAGTCAGTGTGGGCTATAGGGAAATGGTAGCGAGCCACTGGAGTTAGTGTGGAATATAGGGAAACCGTAGAGAGTCACGAGAGTTAGTGTGTGATATAGGGAAACCATAGTGAGCCACTGGAATCAGGTGTGGACTATAGGGAAACCGTAGAGAGCAGCTGGAGTCCGTGTGTGATATAGGGAAACCGTAGTGAGCCACTGGAGTCAGTGTGGAATATAGGGAAACCTTAGAGAACTGCTTGGGTCAGTGTAGGCTATAGGGAAAGCATAGAGAGCCACTGCAGTCAGTATCGGCTATGGGTAAACCGTAGAGAGCCACTGAGGTCAGTGTGGGATAAAGTGAAACCCTTCAGAGCCGCTGGAGTCAGTGTGGACTATAGGGAAACCATTGAGAGCCACTAGGGTCACTGTGGGTTATAGGGAAACAGTAGAGAGCCGCTGGAATCAGTGTGGAATATAGGGAAACCGTAGAGAGCCACTGGAGTCAGTGTGGACTATACGGAAACCATACATAGCCAATGGTGTCAGTGTGGACTGTAGGGAAACCGTAGAGAGCCACTGGAGTCACTGTGGACTATTGGGAAACCGTAGAGAGCCACTGGTGTCAGTGTGCACTATAGGGAAACTGTAGTGAGCCACTGGAGTCAGGGTGGGCCATAGGGAAACTGTAGAGAGCTGCTGGAGACAGCGTGGGCTATAGGGAAACCGTAGAGAGCCACTGCAGTGAGTGTGGGATATAGGGACACCGTATAGAGCCACTGGAGTCAGCGAGGGTGATAGCGAAACGGTACTGAGCCACTGGAGTCAGTGTGGGATGTAGGGAAACCATAGAGAGCTACTGGAGGCAGTGTGGACTATAGGGAAACTGTAGAGAGCCAATGGAGTCAGTGAGGGATATAGGGAAACCGTAGAGATCCACTGGAGTTAGTGTGGGCTATGGGGAAACCGTAGAGAGCCGCTGGAGTCAGTGTGGGATATAGGGAAACCGTAGAGATCCACTGGAGTCAGTGTGGACTATACGGAAACCGTACAGAGCCAATGGTGTCAGTGTGGACTGTAGGGAAAATGTAGAGAGCCACTGGAGTCAGTTAGGGATAAAGGGAAACCCTTGAGAGCCACTGGAGTCAGTGTGGACTATAGGGAAACCATAGAGAGCCACTGGAGTCAGTGTGGACTATAGGGAAAATGTAGAGAGCCACTGGAGTCAGTTAGGGATAAAGGGAAACCCTTGAGAGCCGCTGGAGTCAGTGTGGACTATAGGGAAACTGTAGAGAGCCACTGGAGTCAGTTAGGGATAAAGGGAAACCCTTGAGAGCCACTGGAGTCAGTGTGGACTATAGGGAAACCATAGAGAGCCACTGGAGTCAGTGTGGACTATAGGGAAAATGTAGAGAGCCACTGGAGTCAGTGTGGACTATAGGGAAAATGTAGAGAGCCACTGGAGTCAGTTAGGGATAAAGGGAAACCCTTGAGAGCCACTGGAGTCAGTGTGGACTATAGGGAAACCATAGAGAGCCACTGGAGTCAGTGTGGACTATAGGGAAAATGTAGAGAGCCACTGGAGTCAGTTAGGGATAAAGGGAAACCCTTGAGAGCCGCTGGAGTCAGTGTGGACTATAGGGAAAATGTAGAGAGCCACTGGAGTCAGTTAGGGATAAAGGGAAACCCTTGAGAGCCGCTGGAGTCAGTGTGGACTATAGGGAAAACGTAGAGAGCCACTGGAGTCAGTGTGGAATATACGGAAACCATACATAGCCAATGGTGTCAGTGTGGAATATAGGGAAACCTTAGAGAGCCGCTGGAGTCAGTGTAGGCTATAGGGAAAGCATAGAGAGCCACTGCAGTCAGTGTCGGCTATGGGTAAACCGTAGAGAGCCACTGAGGTCAGTGTGGGATAAAGCGAAACCCTTGAGAGCCGCTGGAGTCAGTGTAGACTATAGGGAAACTGTTGAGAGCCACTAGGGTCACTGTGGGTTATAGGGAAACAGTAGAGAGCCGCTGGAATCAGTGTGGAATATAGGGAAACCGTAGCGAGCTACTGGAGTCAGTGTGGACTATTGGGAAACCGTAGAGAGCCACTAGAGTGAGTGTGGGATATAGGGACACCGTACAGAGCCATTGGAGTCAGCGAAGGCGATAGCGAAACCGTACTGAGCCACTGGAGTCAGTGTGGGATGTAGGGAAACCATAGAGAGCTACTGGAGGCAGTGTGGACTCTCGGGAAACTGTAGAGAGCCAATGAAGTCAGTGTGGGCTATAGGGAAACCGTAGAGAGCCACTGGAGTCATGTGTGGACTATAGAGAAACCGTAGAGAGCCACTGGAGTCAGTGTGGGCTATAGGGAAACGGTAGCGAGCCACTGGAGTTAGTGTGGAATATAGGGAAACCGTAGAGAGTCACGAGAGTTAGTGTGTGATATAGGGAAACCATAGCGAGCCACTGGAGTCAGTGTGGAATATAGGGAAACCTTAGAGAGCCGCTGGAGTCAGTGTAGGCTATAGGGAAAGCATAGAGAGCCACTGCAGTCAGTGTCGGCTATGGGTAAACCGTAGAGAGCCACTGGAGTCAGTGTGGAGTATAGGGAAACCATTGAGAGCCACTAGGGTCACTGTGGGTTATAGGGAAACAGTAGAGAGCAGCTGGAATCAGTGTGGAATATAGGGAAAACATAGAGAGCCACTGGAATCAGTGTGGACTATATGGAAACCGTACAGAGCCAATGGTGTCAGTGTGGACTATAGGGAAACCGTAGAGAGCCACTGTAGTCACTGTGGACTATTGGGAAACCGTAGAGAGCCACTGGTGTCAGTCTGCACTATAGGGAGACCGTAGTGAGCCACTGGAGTCAGGGTGGGCCATAGGGAAACCGTAGAGAGCTACTGGAGTCAGCGTGGGCTATAGGGAAACCATAGAGAGATGCTGGAGTCAGGGTGGACTATAGAAAAACCGTAGAGAGCCACTGCAGTGAGTGTGGGATATAGGGACACCATATAGAGCCACTGGAGTCAGCGAGGGCGATAGGAAAAAAGTACAGAGCCACTGGAGTCAGTGTGGGATGTAGGGAAACCATAGCGAGCTACTGGAGGTTGTGTGAACTATAGGGAAACTGTAGAGAGCCAATGGAGTCAGTATGGGATATAGAGAAACCATAGAGATCCACTGGAGTTAGTGTGGGCTATGGGGAAACCATAGAGAGCCGCTGGAGTCAGTGTGGGCTATAGGGAAACCGTAGAGAGCCGCTGGAGTCAGTGTGGGATATAGGGAAAATGTGGAGAGCCGCTGGAGTCAGTGCAGGCTTTAGGGAAACTGTAGATAGCAGCTGGAGTCAGTGTGTGCTTTAGGGAAACTGTAGAGGTCTACTGGAGTCAGGTGTGGACTATAGGGAAACTGTAGAGAGCCACCAGTGTCAGTGTGTGATATAGGGAAACAGTAGCGAGCCACTGGAGTCAGTGCGGGATATAGGGAAACCTTAGAGAGCTGCTGGAGTCCGTGTAGGCTATAGGGAAATGATAGAGAGCTACTGCAGTCAGTGTCAGCTATCTGGAACACATAGAGAGCCAATGTAGTAAGTGTGGGATAAAGGGAAACCCTTGAGAGCCGCTGGAGTCAGTGCAGGCTTTAGGGAAACCGTAGAGAGCAGCTGGAGTCATTGTGGGCTTTAGGGAAAACGTAGAGGTCCACTGGAATCAGGTGTGGACTATAGGGAAACCGTAGAGAGCAGCTGGAGTCCGTGTGTGATATAGGGAAACCGTAGTGAGCCACTGGAGTCAGTGTGGAATATAGGGAAACCTTAGAGAACTGCTTGGGTCAGTGTAGGCTATAGGGAAAGCATAGAGAGCCACTGCAGTCAGTATCGGCTATGGGTAAACCGTAGAGAGCCACTGAGGTCAGTGTGGGATAAAGTGAAACCCTTCAGAGCCGCTGGAGTCAGTGTGGACTATAGGGAAACCATTGAGAGCCACTAGGGTCACTGTGGGTTATAGGGAAACAGTAGAGAGCCGCTGGAATCAGTGTGGAATATAGGGAAACCGTAGAGAGCCACTGGAGTCAGTGTGGACTATACGGAAACCATACATAGCCAATGGTGTCAGTGTGGACTGTAGGGAAACCGTAGAGAGCCACTGGAGTCACTGTGGACTATTGGGAAACCGTAGAGAGCCACTGGTGTCAGTGTGCACTATAGGGAAACTGTAGTGAGCCACTGGAGTCAGGGTGGGCCATAGGGAAACTGTAGAGAGCTGCTGGAGACAGCGTGGGCTATAGGGAAACCGTAGAGAGCCACTGCAGTGAGTGTGGGATATAGGGACACCGTATAGAGCCACTGGAGTCAGCGAGGGTGATAGCGAAACAGTACTGAGCCACTGGAGTCAGTGTGGGATGTAGGGAAACCATAGAGAGCTACTGGAGGCAGTGTGGACTATAAGGAAACTGTAGAGAGCCAATGGAGTCAGTGAGGGATATAGGGAAACCGTAGAGATCCACTGGAGTTAGTGTGGGCTATGGGGAAACCGTAGAGAGCCGCTGGAGTCAGTGTGGGATATAGGGAAACCGTAGAGATCCACTGGAGTCAGTGTGGACTATACGGAAACCGTACAGAGCCAATGGTGTCAGTGTGGACTGTAGGGAAACCGTAGAGAGCCACTGGAGTCACTGTGGACTATTGGGAAACCGTAGAGAGCCACTGGTGTCAGTGTGCACTATAGGGAAACCGTAGAGAGCCACTGGAGTCACTGTGGACTATTGGGAAATCGTAGAGAGCCACTGGAGTCAGGGTGGGCCATAGGAAAACCGTAGAGAGATGCTGGAGTCAGGGTGGACTATACGGAAACCGTACATAGCCACTGGAGTCACTGTGGACTATTGGGAAACCGTAGAGAGCCATTGGTGTCAGTGTGCACTATAGGGAGACCGTAGTGAGCCACTGGAGTCAGGGTCGGCCATAGAGAAACCGTAGAGAGCTGCTGGAGTCAGTGTGGGCTATAGGGAAACCGTAGAGAGCCACTGCAGTGAGTGTGGGATATAGGGACACCGTATAGAGCTACTGGAGTCAGCGAGGGCGATAGGGAAAACGTACAGAACCTCTGGAGTCAGTGTGGGATGTAGGGAAACCATAGAGAGCTACTGGAGGCAGTGTGGACTATAGGGAAACTGTAGAGAGCCAATGGAGTCAGTGAGGGATATAGGGAAACCGTAGAGATCCACTGGAGTCAGTGTGGGCTATGGGGAAACCGTAGAGAGCCGCTGGAGTCAGTGTGGGATATAGGGAAACCGTAGAGATCCACTGGAGTCAGTGTGGGCTATGGGGAAACCGTAGAGAGCCGCTAGAATCAGTGTGGGATATAGGGAAACCGTAGAGATCCACTGGAGTCAGTGTGGGCTATGGGGAAACCGTAGAGAGCCGCTAGAATCAGTGTGGGATATAGGGAAAACGTGGAGAGCCGCTGGAGTCAGTGCAGTCTTTAGGGAAACCGTAGAGAGCCGCTGGAGTCAGTGTGGGCTTTAGGGAAACCGTAGAGGTCCGCTGGAGTCATGTGTGGGATATCGGGAAACCTTACAGAGCTGCTGGAGTCACTGTAGGCTATAGGGAAACCATAGAGAGCTACTGCAGTCAGTGTCGGCTATCTGGAAACCACAGAGAGCCAGAAGTCAGTGTGGGATAAAGGGAAACCCTTGAGAGTCGCTGGAATCAGTGTGGACTATAGGGAAACCGTACAGAGCCACTGGTGTCAGTGTGGGATTTAGGGGAACCGTAGAGCCACTGGAGGCAGTGTGGACTATAGGGAAAATGAAGAGAGGCATTGGAGTCAGTGTGGGATATAGGGAAACCGTAGAGAGCCAATGGTGTCATTGTGGACTATAGGGAAATCGTAGAGAGCCACTGGTGTCATTGTGGACTATAGGGAAACCGTAGAGAGACACTGGTGCCTGTGTGGACAAAAGGGAAACCATAGTGAGCCACTGGAGTCAGTATGGCCATAGGGAAAACATAGAGAGCTACTGGAGTCAATGTGGGCTATAGGGAAACCGTAGAGAGCCGCTGGAGTCATTTTGGACTATAGGAAAACCGCAGAGAGCCACTGGAGTGAGTGTGGGATATACGGAAACCGTACAGAGCCACTGGAGTTAGTGTGGGCTATAGGGAATCTGTAGAGAGCCAGTGGAGTCAGTGAGGGCTATAGGGAAATCTTAGAGACACACTGGGTTCAACTGTGGGCTATAGGGAAAGAGTCAAGTCACGTTCGGGTCAACTGTGGGCTATAGGGACAGAGTAGAGACACATTGGGATCAACTGTGGGCTATAGGGAAAGAGTAGATACACATCGGGGTCAAATGTGGGCTATAGGGAAAGTGTAGAGACACAATTGGTTCAACTGTGGGCTAAAGGGAAAGTGTAAAGACACATTGGGGTCAACTGTGGGCTATAGGGTAAGTGTAGAGACACATTGGATTCAACTGTGGGCTCTAAGGAAAGTGTAGAGACACATTGGGTTCAACTGTGGCTATAGGGAAAGTGTAGAGACACATTGGGTTCAACTGCGGGCTATAGGGTAAGTGTAGAGACACATTAGGGTCAACTGTGGGCTATAGGGAAAGTGTAGAGATACAATTGAGTCAACTGTGGGCTATAGGGAAAGTGTAGAGACACATTGGGTCAACTGTGGGCTATAGGGAAAGTGTAGAGACACATTGGGTTCAACTGTGGGCTATAGGGAAAGTGTAGAGACACATTGGGTTCAACTGTGGGCTATGGGGAAAGTTTAGAGACACAATTGGGTCAACTGTGGGCTATAGGGAAAGTGTAGAGACAAAGTTGGGTCAACTGTGGGCTATGGGGAAATCGTAGAGACACAATTGGGTCAACCGTGGGCTATAGGGAAACTGTAGAGAGCCACCAGAGTCAACAATGAGTTTCCGGAAAACTGAGAGAACCACTGGGTTCTACTGTGGGCTATAGGGAAACCAGAGAGAGCCACTGGAGTCAACCGTGGGCTATAGGGAAACCGTAGAGAGCCACTGGTGTCAACTGTGGGTGACAGAGAAAGTGCAGTAATGGACTGACAATATCATAACATAATGACAGACTCAAAGACAAATAACTTACCGGCCAACGGGCTGGGAGGGTCGCTGGTGAAGTGCCTCTTAGACAAACATAAAAGGTAGAGAACAAAATGATGATGATTGGGATCCGAAATGGAGTCCTGAAAAACACCGAGAAAGTAGTGATTACGGGCACATCGCTGATGGAAAGGTAAGAAACTGAACATTGTGATTTGTAGGGACATCCCAAACTGGGAATATTCAGGCAGCCGGGGAATGTAGACTGGCATTGTTTAAAGAGCAAGCAGACAGTAGTCCCGAGTGCCGCAGGCAGATACACAGGGAAACAGTTTCGATGTTGACGTTTTCTTTGTGTGTTCGGAAGTCGGTGAATGGGAAATGTCAATATGTGTGGAGTGTATCTGCTGGACGTTTTACGAAATGTGTGTGAGTCAAAGGAGAAAGTAAAAGAAGTTATAGCAAAAATCAGAATTTGAGTGATGATATTAAAGGGGAAGCGCACTTTATTTTGAAATGTTTGGAGTCATTATAATTAAATCTGATAAAAACAAAAAAACTGCGGATGCTGGAAATCCAAAACAAAAACAGAATTACCTGGAAAAACTCAGCAGGTCTGGCAGCATCGGCGGAGAAGAAAAGAGTTGACGTTTTGAATCCTCATGGTTCTGTTGAACCTGCTGAGTTTTTCCAGGTAATTCTATAATTAAATCTGAGTTGGATTGGATTGGCCTTGGCTTACAACTTTGCCCTAAAGTTTGAAGATATTTTTTTAAAATTCATTCCAGGAATGTGGGCTTCGCTGGCTGGGCCAGTATTTATTACCCATCCCCAGTTGCCCTTGAGAAGGTGGTGCTGAGCTGCCTCCTTGAACCACTGCAGTCCATGTGGAGTAGGTACACTCACAGTGCTGTTAGAGAGGGAGTTCCAGGATTTTGTCCCAGCGACAGTGAAAGTGAGTGACTTGGGGGAGAACTTCCAGGTGGTGGTGTTCCCATCTATCTGCTGCCCTTGTCCTACTTGGTGGTAGAGGTCATAGGTTTGGAAAGAGCTGTAGAAGAGGCCTTGCTGAGTTCCTGCAGCGCATCTTGCAGATGATATACACTGCTGCTACTGTGCGTCAGTGATGGAGGGAGTGAATGTTTGCGGATGCGGTGCCAATCAAGCAGACGGCTTTGTCCTGAATGATCTTGAGCTTCTTAAGT
The DNA here is from genome assembly GCA_026770705.1 of Isurus oxyrinchus. Taxonomy (NCBI): domain Eukaryota; kingdom Metazoa; phylum Chordata; class Chondrichthyes; order Lamniformes; family Lamnidae; genus Isurus; species Isurus oxyrinchus. The sequence continues at coordinate 53,687,914 of JANJGN010000023.1, forward strand.
GTTGTGGGAGCTGCACTCATCCAGCTAAGTGGAGAGCATTCCATCACACTCTTGACTTGCGCCTTGTAGAGGGTGGACAGGCTTTGGGGAGTCAGGAGTTGAATTACTTGACTCAAGATTCCGAGCCTCGACCTGCTATTGCAGCATTTGTGTGGGGCGCCCAGTTCAGTTTCTGGTCAATGGTAACCCCCAGGATGTTGATAATGGGGGATTCAGTGATGGTAATGCCATTGAATGCCAAGGGCCCATAGTTAGGTTCTCTCTTGTTGGGAGTGGTCATTGCCTGGCTGTTCTGTGGCACGAATGTTTCTTACCACTTGTCAGCCCAAGCCTGGATATTGTCCAGGTCTTGCTGCATTTGGACATGGACTGCTTCAGTATCTGAGGAGTCGCAGATGGTGCTGAACATTGTGCAATCGTCAGCGAACATCCCCACTTCTGGCCTTATGATAGAAGGAAGGTCATTGATGAAGCAGCTGAAGATGGTTGGGCCAAGGACACTACCCTGAGGAACTCCTGCAGCGATGTCCTGGAGCGGAGATGGCTGATCGCCAACAACCACAACCATGTAATAGTTTCATTGTCATCATCAGACTTTCAATTTCAATTTTTTTTATTGAATTCAACCACAACCATCTTCCTTTGTGCTGGGTGTGACTCCAACCAGCGGAGAGTTCTCCCCTGATTCCCATCGACTCCAGTTTTGCTGGAGCTCCTTGATGCCACACTCGATCAAATGCTGCCTTGATGTTAAGGACAGTCACTCTTACCTCACCTCGGGAGTTCAGCTCTTTGGGCCATGTTTGAACCAAGGCTGTAATGAGGTCAGAGCTGAGTGGCCCTGACAGAACCCAAACTGGGCATCAGTGAGCAGGTTAATGTTAAGCAAGCGCCACTTGACAGCACTCTTGATGCCCCCTTCCATTACTTTATTGATGATCGAGAGTAGGGTGGTAATTGGCCGGTTTGGATTTGCTCTGCTTTGTGTATACAGGACATACCTGGGCAATTTTCTACAGATTGTGATTACCGATTATGTTCGAGTACACTTCAGCTGCTGCTGATGGCCCACAGTGCCTCATGGATGCCCAGTCTAGAGTTGCTAGATCTGTTCAAAATTTATCCCATTTAGCACGGTGGTAGTGAGGGTGTCCTCAATGTGAAGGTGGGACTTTGTCTCCACAGTGACTGTGCAGTGGTCACTCCTACCGATACTGTCATGGACAGCTGCATCTGTGGCAGGCAGGTTGGTGAGGATGAGGTCAAGTATATTTTTCCCTCTTGTTGGTTCCCTCACCACCTGCCACCTAGACCCAGTCTAGCAGTTATGTCTTTTACGACTCGGCCAGCTGGGTCAGTAGTGGTCCTACCGAGCCATTCTTGGTGGTGGACATTGAAGTACAGAGTATATTCTGCGCCTTTGCCACCGTCAGTGCTTCCTCCAAGTGATGTTCAACATGGAGGGGCACTGATTCATCAGCTGAGAGAGGGCGGTACGTGGTCATCAGCTGGAGGTTTCCTTGTCCATGTTTGACCTGATGTCATGAGACATCATGGGGTCTGGAGTTGATGTGGAGGACTCCCAGGGCAACTCCCTCCACACTGTATACCACGGTGCTGTCACCTCTGCTGGGCCTGTCCTGCTGGTGGAACAGGACATACGCAGGGATGGGGATGGTGATGATGGTGTCTGGGACATTATCTGCAAGGCATGATTCTGTGAGGATGACTATGTTGTTTGACTAGTCTGGGAGGCAGCTCTCCCAATTTTGGCTCTAGAGCCAGATGTTAGTAAGGGGGACTTTGCAGGGTTGACAGAGCTGTGAAAGCCTTTGTCATTTCCGTTGCCGAGATCGATGCCGGGTGGTCCATCCAGTTTCATTCCTTTTTTGTGACTTTGTAGCTGTTTGTAAAAACTGAGTGGCCTGGTAGGCCATTTCAGAGTCAACCACATTGACCACGGGTCTGGAGTCACGTGTAGGCCAGAACGGGTAAGGATGGCACACTAGTGATCCTGATGAGTTTTTATAACAATAGTTTAATGGTCATCATCAGACTTTTAATTCCAGATTTTTATTGAATTCAAATTCCACCATCTGCTGTGGCGGGATTCCCAAAGATTTCCCCTGGGTCTCTGGGGAGGCCAGCAACAATATCACTGCGCCAACGCCTCCTCCCAGTGCTGGGGTCAGTGCTTGGACCTTCACTTTTTATCATTTATATAAATGACTTGGCTGAAGAGACCGAAGCTATGGTTGCTAAATTTGTTGATGATACAAAGATAGATGGGAAAGCAAATTGTGAAGAGGATGTAAGGAGGCTACAAAGAGACAGAGATAGGTGAAGTGAATGGGCAAAGACCTGGCAAATGGAGTATAATGTGGGCAAAGGTGAAAGTGTTCATTTTGGCAGGAAGAATAAAATTAGCTTATTATCTAAATGGTGAGAGATTGCAGAGCTCTGAGATTCAGAGGGACCTGGGTGTCCGAGAGCATGAATCACAGAATGTTAGTATGTAGGAAGAGCAGGTAGTTAGGAAAGTTAATAGAATGTTATCATGTATTGTGCGGGGAATTGCAGGGAGGCTATTCTTCAGTTGTACAGGGCAATGGTGAGACCGAGGGTGAGATCTAGAGTATTGTGTAACCTCCTCCAGCACCGACAACCCTCCCTATCTCTGTCACAAAACAAAAACAGAATTACCTGGAAAAACTCAGCAGGTCTGGCAGCATCGGTGGAGATGAACAAAGTTGACGTTTCGAGTCCTCATGACCCTTCGACAGAACTAAGTAAAAGTAGGAGAGGGGTGAAATATAAGCTGGTTTAAGGTGGGGGGAGAGAACTGGGGAGGGGGTGTTGGCGGTGTGGTTGTAGGGACAAGCAAGCAGTGATGGGACCAGATAATCAAAAGATGTCACAGACAAAAGAACAAAGAGGTGTTGAAGGCGGTGATATTATCTAAAAATATGTGCTAATAAAGAATGGATGGCAGGACACACAAGGTACAGCTCTAGTGGGGGTGGGGTGGAATAAAGCTAACAGGGCATAAAAGTTATAGATATAAAAATAATGGAAATAGGTGGGCAAAGAAAAATCAATATAAATTGAGACACTCCTGGAGTTTACAGACAGGAGTGAGAGATTAGAGAAACTCCTGGCCTCCTGGGGTTTATAGTCAGGAGTGAGAGTTGAGACACTCCTGGCCTCCTGGTGTTTATAGTCAGGAGTGAGAGAATAGAGACACTCCTGGCCTCCTGGTGTTTATGGTCAGGTGTTAGAGTGTAGAATTAGTCCTGGGGATTACATTCAGGAGAGTGTAGAGGCATTCCTGGTCTCCTGGCGATAATACTCAGGAGTGAGAGAAGGAGACACTCCTAGTCTCCTGGTGTTTACAGTTAGGAGTGAGAGATTAGAGACACTCTTGGTGTTTTTAGTCAAGAGTGAGAGAGTAGAGACACTCATGGTCTCCTGGTGTTTATAGTCAGGAGTGAGAGAGTGGAGACACTCCTGGCCTCCTGGTGTTTATAGTCAGGAGGGAGAGAGTAGAGACACTCCTAGGGTTTACAGTCAGGAGTGAGAGTAGAGACCTCAAGGCGTTTACACTCAGGAGTGAGAGAGTAGTGACACTCCTGGTCTCCTGGTGATTATACGTAGGAGTGAGAGAGTAGAGACACTCCGGGTCTCCTGGTGTTTACAGTCAGGAGTTAGGATATAGACTCTCCTGGTGTTTATAGTCAGGGGTGAGAAATTAGAGAAACTCCTGGCCTCCTGGTGTTTATAGTCAGGAGTGAGAGAGTAGAGACACTCCTGGGGTTTATAGTCAGAAGTGAGAGAGTAGAGACACTCCTGGCCTCCTGGTGTTTATAGTCAGGAGTGAGAGTGGAGACACTCCTGGCCTCCTGGTGTTTATAGTCAGGAGTGAGAGAATAGAGACACTCCTGGCCTCCTGGTGTTTATAGTCAGGAGTGAGAGAGTAGAGACACTCCTGGGGTTTATAGTCAGAAGTGAGAGAGTAGAGACACTCCTGGCCTCCTGGTGTTTATGGTCAGGTGTTAGAGTGTAGAATTAGTCCTGGGGATTACATTCAGGAGAGTGTAGAGGCATTCCTGGTCTCCTGGCGATAATACTCAGGAGTGAGAGAAGGAGACACTCCTAGTCTCCTGGTGTTTACAGTTAGGAGTGAGAGAATAGAGACACTCCTGGTGCTTTTAGTCAAGAGTGAGAGAGTAGTGACACTCCTGGTGTTTATAGTCAGGAGTGAGATAGTAGAGACACTCATGGTCTCCTGGTGTTTATAGTCAGGAGTGAGAGAGTAGAGACACTCCGGGAGTTTACAGTCAGGAGTGAGAGATTAGAGACAATCCTGGTCTCCGGGTGCTAATAGTCAGGTGTGAGAGTGTAGAGACTCTCCTGGTCTCCTGAGGTTTACAGTCAGGACTAGGAGTGCAGAGACACTCCAGGTGTTTATAGTCAGGTGTGAGAGTGCAGAGACAATCCTGGTCTCGTGGAGTTTACAATCAGCAGTGAGAGAATAGAGACACTCCTGGTGTTGAAAGACAGGAGTGAGAGAGGAGAGACACTCCTGGTCTCCTGGTGTTAATAGTCAGGAGTGAGATTGTAGAGACACTCCTGGTATCCGGGTGTTTATAGTCAGGAGTGAGAGCATAGGGAGAGTCCGAGGGTTTACAGTCAAGAGTGAGGGAATAGAGACACTCCTGGTCTCCTGGTGTTTACAGACAGGAGTGAGAGAGTTGAGAAACTCCTGGTGTTTTTAACCAAGAGAGAGAGAGTAGAGACTCTTCTGGTGTTTATAGTCAGGAGTGAGAGAGTAGAGACACTCCAGGTCTCCAGGTGTTTATAGTCAGGAGTGAGAGAGTAGGGACTGTCCTAGGGTTTACAGTCAGGAGTGAGGGAGAAGAGACACTCCTGGTCACCTGGTGTTTACAGTTAGGAGTGAGAGAGTAGAGACCCTCCTGGAGTTTTTAGTCAGGAATGAGAGAATGGAGACACTCCTGGTCTCCTGGTGTTTATAGTCAGGACTGAGAGAGTGGAGTCACTCCTGGTCTCCTGGTGTTTACAGTCAGGAGTGAGGGTATAGACTCTCCTGCTGTTTATAGTCAGGAGTGAGAGAGTAGAGACACTCCTGGCGTTTAAAGTCAGGAGTGAGAGATTAGAGAAACTCCTGGACTCCTGGTGTTTATAGTCAGTAGTGAGAGAGTAGAGACACTCCTGGGGTTTATAGACAGGAGTGAGAGAGTAGAGACACTCCTGGTGTTTATAGTCAGGAGTGAGACTAGAGACACTCCTGGGGTTTATAGACAGGAGTGAGAGAGTAGAGACACTTCTGGCCTCCTGGTGTTTATGGCCAGGAGTGAGAGAGTAGAGACACTTCTGGGTTTTATAGTCAGGCGTGAGAGAGTAGAGAACTCCTGGCCTCCTGGTCTTCTTAGTCAGGTGTTAGAGTGTAGACATACTCCTGGGGATTACATTCAGGAGTGAGAGGGTAGAGGTATTCCTGGTCTACTGGTGATAATACTCAGGAGTGAGAGAGTGAGGACATTCCTGGTCTCCTGGAATTTATAGTCAGGAGTGAGAGAGTCGGGACAGTCCTAGGGTTTACAGTCAGGACTGAGAGAGTAGGGACAATCCTGGTGTTTTTAGTCAGGAGTGAGAGCGTAGAGACACTCCTGGTCACCTGGTATTTATAGTCCGGAGTGAGAGAGTACAGACTCTCCTGGTCTCCTGGTGTTAATAGTCAGGAGTGAGAAATTGGAGACACACCTGACATCCTGGTGTTTATAGTCAGGAGTGAGAGAGTAGAGACACTCCTGGCTTCCTGGGGTTTACATTCAGGAGTGAGTGTGGAGACACTCCTGGTCTCCTGGTGTTTATAATCAGGAGTGAGAGAGTAGAGACACTCCTGGTCTCCTGGTGTTTACAGTCAGGAGTGAGGGTATAGACTCTCCTGGTGTTTATAGTCAGGAGTGAGATAGTAGAGACACTCCTGGTCTCCTGGTGTTTATAGTCAGGAGTGAGAGAGTGGAGACACTCCGGGTCTCCTGGTGTTTATAGTCAGGAGTGAGAGAATAGAAACACTCCTAGGGTTTACTGTCATGAGTGAGAGAGCAGAGACACTCCTGGTCTCCTGGAGTTTATAGTCAGAAGTGAGAGAGTAGAGACACTCCAGGAGTTTACAGTCAGGAGTGAGAGTGTAGAGGTATTCCTGGTCTCCTGGAGTTTATAGTCAGGATTGAGAGAGAAGGGACAGTCCTAGGGTTTACAGTCAGGAGTGAGAGAGTAGGGACAATCCTGGGGTTTTTAGTCAGGAGTGAGAGAGAAGATACACTCCTGGTCTCCTGGTGTTTATAGTCAGGAGTGAGAGAGTAGAGACACTCCTGGAGTTTACAGTCAGGAGTGAGAGATTAGAGACACTCCTGGTCTCCTGGTGTTTATAGTCAGGAGTGAGAGAGTAGAGACACTCCTAGGGTTTATAGTCAGGAGTGGGAGAGTAGAGAACTCCTGGCCTCCTGGTGTTTGAAGTCAGGTGTTAGAGTGTAGACATACTCCTGGGGATTACATTCAGGAGTGAGAGTGTAGAGGTATTCCTGGTCTCCTGGTGATAACACTCAGGAGTGAGAGAGTGGAGACACTCCTGGTCTCCTGGAGTTTATAGTCAGGAGTGGGAGAGTAGGGACAGTCCTAGGATTTACAGTCAGGAGTGAGAGAGTAGGGACACTCCTGCTCTCCCGGTGTTTATAGGTAGGAGTGAGAGAGTAGAGACACTCCTGGTCTCCTGGTGTTTACAGTCAGGAGTGAGGGTATAGACTCGCCTAGTGTTTATAGTCAGGAGTGAGAAATTAGAGAAACTCCTGGCCTCCTGGAGTTTATAGTCAGGAGTGAGAGAGTAGAGACACTCCTGGCCTCCTGGTGTTTACAGTCAGGAGAGAGAGAGTGGAGACACTCCTGGTCTCCTTGTGCTAACAGTCAGTAGTGAGGGTATAGACACTCCTGGTTTTTATAGTCAGGTGTGAAAGAGTAGAGACACTCCTGGAGTTTACAGTCAGGAGTGAGAGATTAGAGACACTCCTGGTCTCCTGGTGTTTATAGTCAGGTGTGAGAGTGTAGAGACTCTCCAGGTCTCCTGAGGTTTACAGTCAGGACTAGGAGTGTAGAGACACTACTGGTGTTTATAGTCAGGTGTGACAGTGTAGAGACGTTCCTGATCTCCTGGAGTTTACAGTCAGGAGTGATAGAATAGAGACACTCCTAGTGTGAAAGTCAGGAGTGAGAGTGTAGAGACTCACCTGGTCTCCTGGTGTTTATAGTCAGGAGTGAGAGAGTAGGGACAGTCCTAGGGTTTACAGTCAGGAGTGAGGGAGTAGAGACACTTCTGGTCTCCTGGTGCTTACAGATAGGAGTGAGAGCGTAGAGACACTCCTGGTGTTTTTAGTCAGGAGAAAGAGAGTGGAGACACTCCTGGACTCCTGGTGTTTATAGACAGGAGTGAGAGAGTATTGACACTCCTAGGGTTTACAGTCAGGAGTGAAAGTAGAGACATTCCAGGGGTTTACAATCAGGAGTGAAAGAGTAGAGACACTCCTGGTCTCCTGGTGTTTATAGGTAGGAGTGAGAGAGTAGAGACACTCCTGGTCTCCTGGTGTTAACTGTCAGTAGTGTCTTCGTGTTTATAGTCAGGAGAGAGAAAATTAGAGACACACCTGGCCTCCTAGTGTTTATAGTCAGGAGTGAGGGAGTAGAGACAATCATGGCCTCCTGGGGATACAGTCAGGAGTGAGAGAGTGGAGAAATTCCTGGTCTCCTGGTGTTTATAGTCAGGAATGAGAGAGCAGAGACACTCCTGGTCTCCTGGTGTTTACAGTCAGGAGTGAGGGCACAGACTCTCCTGGTGTTTATAGTCAGGAGTGAGAGAGAAGAGACACTCCAGGGGTTTACAGTCAGGAGTGAAAGATTAGAGACACTCCTGGTTTCCTGGAGTTTATAGTCAGGAGTGAGAGAGTAGAGACACTCCTGGTCTCCTGGTGTTTACAGTCAGGAGTGAGGGTATGGACTCTCCAGGTGTTTACAGTCAGGAGTGAGAGAGTAGAGACACTCCTGGAGTTTACAGTCAGGAGTGAGAGATTAGAGAAACTCCTGGCCTTCTGGTGTTTATAGTCAAGAATGAGAGCGTAGAGACACTCGTGTTCTCCTGGTGTTTATAGTCAGGAGCAAGAGTGAAAAGACATTCCTAGGGTTTACAGTCAGGAGTGAGAGTAGATACATTCCAGGGGTTTACAGTCAGGAGTGAGAAGGAGACACTCCTGGTTTCCTGGTGTTTATAGGTAGGAGTGAGAGAGTAGAGACACTCCTGGTCTGCTGGTGTTTACAGTCAGGAGTGAGGGTATGGACTCTCCAGGTGTTTATAGTCAGGAGTGAGAGAGTAGAGACACTCCTGGTCTCCTGGTGTATACAGTCAGGAGTGAGGGTATAGACTCTCCTGGTGTTTATAGTCAGGAGTGAGAGAGTAGAGACACTCCTGGAGTTTACAGTCAGGAGTGAGAGATTAGAGAAACTCCTGGCCTCCTGGTGTTTATAGTCAGAAGTGGGAGAGTAGAGACACTCCTGGTCTGCTGGTGTTTACAGTCAGGAGTGAGGGTATGGACTCTCCAGGTGTTTATAGTCAGGAGTGAGAGAGTAGAGACACTCCTGGTCTCCTGGTGTATACAGTCAGGAGTGAGGGTATAGACTCTCCTGGTGTTTATAGTCAGGAGTGAGAGAGTAGAGACACTCCTGGAATTTACAGTCAGGAGTGAGAGATTAGAGAAACTCCTGGCCTCCTGGTGTTTATAGTCAGAAGTGGGAGAGTAGAGACACTCCTGGGGATTATAGTCAGGAGTGAGAGAGTAGAGACACACCTGGCCTCCTGGTGTTTATAGTCAGGTGTTAGAATGTAGAGATACTCCAGGGGATTACATTCAGGAGTGAGAGTAAAGAGGCATTCCTGGTCTCCTGGTTATACTACTCAGAAGTGAGAGAGTGGAGACACTCCTGGTCTCCTGGTGTTTACAGTTAGGACTTAGAGATTAGAGTCACTCCTGGTGTTTTTAGTCAGGAGTGAGATTGTAGAGACACTCCTGGTCTGGAGATTACAGTCAGGAGTGAGAGAATAGAGACACGCCTGGTGTTGAAAGTCAGGAGTGACAGAGTAGAGACACTCCGGATCTCCCGGTGTTAATAGTCAGGAGTGAGATTGTAGAGACACTCCAGGTCTCCAGGTGTTTATAGTCAGGAGTGAGAGAGTAGGGACTGTCCTAGGGTTTACAGTCACGAGTGAGGGAGAAGAGACACTCCTGGTCACCTGGTGTTTACAGTTAGGAGTGAGAGAATAGAGACAGTTCAGGTCGCCTGGTGGTTATAGTCAGGAGTGAGAGAGTGGAGACACTCCGGGTCTCCTGGTGTTTATAGTCAGGAGTGAGAGAATAGAGACACTCCTAGGGTTTATAGTCATGAGTGAGAGTAGAGACACTCCAGGGGTTTACAGTCAGGAGTGAAAGAGTAGAGAAATTCCTGGTCTCCTGGTGTTTACAGTCAGGAGTGAGAAATTGGAGACACACCTGGCCTCCTGGTGTTTATAGTCAGGAGTGAGAGAGTAGAGACACTCCTGGCCTCCTCGGGTTTACAGTCAGGAGTGAGTGTGGAGACACTCCTGGTCTCCTGGTGTTTATAATCAGGAGTGAGAGAGTAGAGACTCTCCTGGGCTCCTGGGGTTTACAGTCAGGAGTGAGGGTATAGACTCTCCTGGTGTTAATAGTCAGGAGTGAGAGAGTAGACACACTCCTGCATTTATAGTCAGGAGTGAGAGAATAGAGACACTGAAGGTCTCAATGTGCTAATAGTCAGGAGTGAGATTGTAGACACACTCCTGGTCTCCTGCTGTTTATAGTCAGGAGTCAGAGAGTAGGGACAGTCCTAGGGTTTAAAGTCAGGAATGAGAGAGTAGAGACACTCCTGGAGTTTACAGTCAGGAGTGAGAGAATAGACAAACGCCTGGCCTCCTGGTGTTTATAGTCAGGTGTGAGAGAGTAGAGACATTCCTGGCCTCCTGGTGTTTATAGTCAGGAGTGAGAGAGTAGAGACATTCCTGGCCTCCTGGTATTTATAGTCAGGAGTGAGAGAGTAGAGAACTCCTGGCCTCCTGGTGTTTCTAATCAGGTGTTAGAGTGTAGACATACTCCTGGGGATTACATTCAGAAGTGAGAGTGTAGAGGTATTCCTGGTCTCCAGGAGCTTATAGTCAGGAGTGAGAGAGTAGGGACAGTCCTAGGGTTCACAGTCAGGAGTGAGAGAGTAGGGACAATCCTGGAGTTTTTAGTCAGGAGTGAGAGAGTAGAGACACTCCTGGTCGCCTGGTGTTTATAGTCAGTTGTGAGAGTGTAGAGACACTCCTGGTCTGGAGGTTAGAGTCAGCAGTGTGAGAATAGACACACTCCTGATGTTGAAAGTCAGGAGTGACAGAGTAGAGACACTCCGGATATCCTGGTGTTAATAGTCAGGAGTGAGATTGTAGAGACACTCCAGGTCTCCAGGTGTTTATAGTCAGGGGTGAGAGAGCAGGGACAGTCCTGGAGTTTTTAGTCAGGAATGAGAGAATAGAGACACTCCTGGTCGCCTGGTGGTTATAGTCAGGAGTGAGAGAGTAGAGACACTCCAGGCATTTATAGTCAGGAGTGAGATAGTAGAGACACTCCTGGTCTCCTGGTGTTTATAGTCAGGAGTGAGAGAGTGGAGACACTCCGGGTCTCCTGGTGTTTACAATCAGGATTGAGGGAGAAGAGACACTCCTGGTGTTTATAGTCAGGAATGAGAGAGTAGAGACACTCCTGGCCTCCTGGTGTTTACAGTCAGGAGTGAGGGTATAGACTCTCCTGGTGTTTATAGTCAGGAGTGAGAGAGTAGAGACACTCCTGGAGTTTACAGTCAGGAGTACGAGATTAGAGACACTCCTGGTCTCCGGGTGTTTATAGTCAGGTGTGAGAGTGTAGAGACTCTCCAGGACTCCTGTGGTTTACAGTCAGGACTAGGAGTGTTGAGACACTCCTGGTGTTTATAGGCAGGTGTGACAGTGTACAGTCATTCCTGATCTACTGGAGTTTACAGTCAGGAGTGATAGAGTAGAGACACTCCTGGTCTCCTGGTGTTTATACTCAGGAGTGAGAGAGTAGGGACACTCCTAGGGTTTACAGTCAGGAGTGAGGGAGTAGAGACACTTCTGCTCTCCTGGTGTTTACAGATAGGAGTGAGAGCGTAGAGACACTCCTGGTGTTTTTAGTCAGGAGTGAGAGAGTGGAGACACTCCTGGTCTCCTGATGTTTATAGTCAGGAGTGAGAGAGTAGAGACACTCCTGGTCTCCTGGTGTTTATAGACAGGAGTGAGAGAGTAGAGACACTCCTGGTCTCCTGGTGTTTACAGTCAGGAGTGAGGGTATGGACTTTCCAGGTGTTTATAGTCAGGAGTGAGAGAGCAGAGACACTCCTGGTCTCCTGGTGTTTACAGTCAGGAGTGAGGGTGTCAACTCTCCTGGAGTTTACTGTCAGGAGTGAGAGATTAGAGAAACTCCTGGCCTCCTGGTATTTATAGTCAGGAGTGAGAGAGTAGAGACACTCCTGTGGATTATAGTCAGGAGTGAGAGAGTAGAGACACTCCTGGGGTTGATGGTCAGGACTGAGAGAGTAGAGACACACCTGGCCTCCTGGTGTTGATAGTCAGGTGTTAGAGTGTAGAGATACTCCAGGGGATTTCATTCAGGAATGAGAGTGCAGAGGCATTCCTGGACTCCTGGTTATACTACTCAGGAGTGAGAGAGTGGAGACACTCCTGGTCTCCTGGTGTTTATAGTTAGGACTGAGAGAGTAGAGACACTCCTGGTGTTTTTAGTCAGGAGTCAGATTGTAGAGACACTCCTGGTCTGGAGATTACAGTCAGGAGTGAGAGAATAGAGACACTCCTGGTGTTGAAAGTCAGGAGTCAGAGAGTAGAGACACTCCGGATCTCCTGGTGTTAATAGTGAGGAGTGAGATTGTAGAGACACTCCAGGTCTCCAGGTGTTTACAGTCAGGAGTGAGAGAGTAGAGACACTCCGGGGTTTTATAGTCAGGAGTGAGAGAGTAGAGAACTCCTGGCCTCCTGGTGTTTTTAGTCAGGTGTTAGAGTATAGACATACTCCTGGGGATTACATTCAGGAGTGAGAGTGTAGAGGTATTCCTGGTCTCCTGGTGATAATACTCAGGACTGAGAGAGTGGAGACATTCCTGGTCTCCTGGAGTTTATAGTCAGGAGTGGGAGAGTAGGGCAAGTCCTAGGGTTTACAGTTAGGAGTGAGAGAGAAGGGACAATCCTGGAGTTTTTAGTCAGGAGTGAGAGAGTAGCGACACTCCTGGTCTCCTGGTGTTTATAGTCGGGACTAGGAGTATAGAGACACTCCTGGTGTTTATAGTCAGGTGTGAGAGTGTAGAGACACTCCTGGTTTGGAGGTTACAGTCAGCAGTGAGAGAATAGAGACACTCCTGGTGTTGTAAGTCAGGAGTGAGAGAATAGAGACACTCCTGGTCTCCATGTGTTAATAGTCAGGAGTGAGATTGTAGACACACTCCTGGTCTCCTGGTGTTTATAGTCAGGAGTGAGAGAGTAGGGACAGTCCTAGGATTTACAGTCAGGAGTGAGAGAGTAGGGACAATCCTGGTGTTTTTAGTCAGGAGTGAGAGAGTAGAGACACTCCTGGTCTCCTGGTGTTAATAGTCAGGAGTGAGAAATTGGAGACACACCTGTCCTCCTGGTGTTTATAGTCAGGAGTGAGAGAGTAGAGACCCTCCTGGCCTCCTGGGGTTTATAGTCAGTAGTGAGAGAGTAGAGACACTCCTGGTCTCCTGGTGTTTACAGTCAGGAGTGAGAGAGTAGAGACACTCCTGGTCTCCTGGTGTTTACAGTCAGGAGTGAGAGAGTATAGACATTCCTGGTCTCCTGGTGTTTATAGTCAGGAGTGAGAGAGTAGAGACACTCCTGTTCTGCTGGTGTTTACAGTCAGGAGTGAGGGTATAGACTCTCCTGGTGATTATTGTTAGGAGTGAGAGAGTAGAGACACTCCTGGAGTTTACAGTCAGGAGTGAGAGATTAGAGAAACTCCTGGACTCCTGGTGTTTATAGCCAGGAGTGAGAGAGTAGAGACACTCCTGGGGTTTACAGTCAGGAGTGAGAGAGTAGAGAACTCCTGGCCTACTGGTGTTTTTAGTCAGGTGTTAGAGTGTAGACATACTCCTGGGGATTACATTCAGGAGTGAGAGTGTAGAGGTATTCCTGGTCTCCTGGAGTTTATAGTCAGAAGTGGGAGAGTAGGGACAGTCCTAGGGTTTACAGTCAGGAGTGAGAGAGTAGGGACAATCCTGGAGTTTTTAGTCAGGAGTGAGAGAGCAGAGACACTCCTGGTCGCCTGGTGTTTACAGTCAGGAGTGAGAGAGCAGAGACACTCCTGGTCGCCTGGTGTTTATAGTCAGGACTAGGAGTGCGGAGACACTCCTGGTGTTTATAGTCAGTTGTGAGAGTGTAGAGACACTCCTGGTCTGGAGGTTACAGTCAGCAGTGAGAGAATAGAGACACTCCTGCTGTTTTTAGTCAGGAGTTAGAGAATAAAGACACTGCTGGTCGCCTAGTGGTTATAGGCAGGAGTGAGAGAGTAGAGACACTCCAGGCGTTTATAGTCAGGTGTGAGATAGTAGATACACTCCTGGTCTCCTGGTGTTTATAGTCAGGAGTGAGAGAGTGGAGACACTAATGGTCTCCTGGTGTTTATAGCCAGGAGTGAGAGAGTAGGGACAATCCTGGTGTTTTTAGTCAGGAGTGAGAGAGTAGAGAAACTCCTGGTCGCCTGTTGTTTATAGTCCGGAGTGAGAGAGCAGAGACAATCCTGGTCTGCTGGTGTTTATAATCAGGAGTGAGAGAGTAGAGACATTCCTGGTCTCCTGGTGTTTACAGTCAGGAGTGAAGATATAGACTCTCCTGGTATTTAAAGTCAGGAATGAGAGAATAGAGACACTCCTGGGGTTTATAGTCAGGAGTGAGAGAGTAGAGACTCTCCTGGTCTGCTAGTGTTTACAGTCTGGAGTGAGAGAGTAGAGACAATCCTGGTCTCCTGGTGTTTATAGTCAGGAGTGAGGGTATGGACTCTCCTGGTGTTTATATTCAGGAGTGAGAGAGTATAGACATTCCTGGTCTCCTGGTGTTTATAGTCAGGAGTGAGAGAGTAGAGACACTCCTGGAGTTTACAGTCAGGAGTGAGAGATTAGAGAAACTCCTGGTCTCCTGCTGTTTATAGCCAGGAATGAGAGAGTAGAGACACTCCTGGGGTTTATAGTCAGGAGTGAGAGAGTAGAGAACTCCTGGCCTCTTGGTGTTTTTAGTCAGGTGTTAGAGTGTAGACATACTCCTGGGGATTACATTCAGCACTGAGAGTGTAGAGGTATTCCTGGTCTCCTGGAGTTTATAGTCAGGTTTGAGAGAGTAGGGACAGTCCTAGGGTTTACAGTCAGGAGTGAGAGATTAGGGACAATCCTGGTGTTTTTTGTCAGGAGTGAGAGAGTAGAGACACTCCTGGAGTTTATAGTCAGGAACTAGAGATTAGAGAAACTCCTGGTCTCCTGCTGTTTATAGTCAGGAATGAGAGTGTAGAGACACGCCTGGTCTCCTGGTGTTTATAGTCAGTAGTGAGAGAGTAGAGACACTCCTGGTCTCCTGGTGTTTCCAGTCAGGAGTGAGAGAGTAGAGACTCTCCTGGTCTGCTGGTGTTTACAGTCTGGAGTGAGAGAGTAGAGACAATCCTGGTCTCCTGGTGCTTATAGTCAGGAGTGAGGGTATGGACTCTCCTGGTGTTTATATTCAGGAGTGAGAGAGTATAGACATTCCTGGTCTCCTGGTGTTTATAGTCAGGAGTGAGAGAGTAGAGACACTCCTGGAGTTTACAGTCAGGAGTGAGAGATTAGAGAAACTCCTGGTCTCCTGCTGTTTATAGCCAGGAATGAGAGAGTAGAGACACTCCTGGGGTTTATAGTCAGGAGTGAGAGAGTAGAGAACTCCTGGCCTCCTGGTGTTTATAGTCAGGTGTTAGAGTGTAGACATACTCCTGGGGATTACATTCAGGAGTGAGAGAGTAGAGGTATTCCTGGTCTCCAGGTGATAATACTCAGGAGTGAGAGAGTGGAGACATTCCTGGTCTCCTGGAGTTTATAGTCAGGAGTGAGAGTGTAGGGACAGTCCTACGGTTTACAGTCAGGAGTGAGAGAGTAGGGACAATCCTGGTCTCCTGGTGTTAATAGTCAGGAGTGAGAAATTGGAGACACACCTGGCCTCCTGGTGTTTATAGTCAGGAGTGAGAGATTAGAGACACTCCTGGCCTCCTCGGGTTTACAGTCAGGAGTGAGTGTGGAGACACTCCTGGTCTCCTGGTGTTTATAATCAGGAGTGAGAGAGTAGAGACTCTCCTGGGCTCCTGGGGTTTACAGTCAGGAGTGAGGGTATAGACTCTCCTGGTGTTAATAGTCAGGAGTGAGAGAGTAGACACACTCCTGCATTTATAGTCAGCAGTGAGAGAATAGAGACACTGAAGGTCTCAATGTGCTAATAGTCAGGAGTGAGATTGTAGACACACTCCTGGTCTCCTGCTGTTTATAGTCAGGAGTCAGAGAGTAGGGACAGTCCTAGGGTTTAAAGTCAGGAATGAGAGAGTAGAGACACTCCTGGAGTTTACAGTCAGGAGTGAGAGAATAGACAAACGCCTGGCCTCCTGGTGTTTATAGTCAGGTGTGAGAGAGTAGAGACATTCCTGGCCTCCTGGTGTTTATAGTCAGGTGTGAGAGAGTAGAGACATTCCTGGCCTCCTGGTGTTTATAGTCAGGAGTGAGAGAGTAGAGAACTCCTGGCCTCCTGGTGTTTCTAATCAGGTGTTAGAGTGTAGACATACTCCTGGGGATTACATTCAGAAGTGAGAGTGTAGAGGTATTCCTGGTCTCCAGGAGCTTATAGTCAGGAGTGAGAGAGTAGGGACAGTCCTAGGGTTCACAGTCAGGAGTGAGAGAGTAGGGACAATCCTGGAGTTTTTAGTCAGGAGTGAGAGAGTAGAGACACTCCTGGTCGCCTGGTGTTTATAGTCAGTTGTGAGTGTAGAGACACTCCTGGTCTGGAGGTTAGAGTCAGCAGTGTGAGAATAGACACACTCCTGATGTTGAAAGTCAGGAGTGACAGAGTAGAGACACTCCGGATATCCTGGTGTTAATAGTCAGGAGTGAGATTGTAGAGACACTCCAGGTCTCCAGGTGTTTATAGTCAGGGGTGAGAGAGCAGGGACAGTCCTGGAGTTTTTAGTCAGGAATGAGAGAATAGAGACACTCCTGGTCGCCTGGTGTTAATAGTCAGGAGTGAGAAATTGGAGACACACCTGTCCTCCTGGTGTTTATAGTCAGGAGTGAGAGAGTAGAGACCCTTCTGGCCTCCTGGGGTTTATAGTCAGTAGTGAGAGAGTAGAGACACTCCTGGTCTCCTGGTGTTTACAGTCAGGAGTGAGAGAGTAGAGACACTCCTGGTCTCCTGATGTTTACAGTCAGAAGTGAGAGAGTATAGACATTCCTGGTCTCCTAGTGTTTATAGTCAGGAGTGAGAGAGTAGAGACACTCCTGTTCTGCTGGTGTTTACAGTCAGGAGTGAGGGTATAGACTCTCCTGGTGATTTTTGTTAGGAGTGAGAGAGTAGAGACACTCCTGGAGTTTACAGTCAGGAGTGAGAGATTAGAGAAACTCCTGGACTCCTGGTGTTTATAGCCAGGAGTGAGAGAGTAGAGACACTCCTGGGGTTTACAGTCAGGAGTGAGAGAGTAGAGAACTCCTGGCCTACTGGTGTTTTTAGTCAGGTGTTAGAGTGTAGACATACTCCTGGGGATTACATTCAGGAGTGAGAGTGTAGAGGTATTCCTGGTCTCCTGGAGTTTATAGTCAGAAGTGGGAGAGTAGGGACAGTCCTAGGGTTTACAGTCAGGAGTGAGAGAGTAGGGACAATCCTGGAGTTTTTTGTCAGGAGTGAGAGAGCAGAGACACACCTGGTCGCCTGGTGTTTACAGTCAGGAGTGAGAGAGCAGAGACACTCCTGGTCGCCTGGTGTTTATAGTCAGGACTAGGAGTGCGGAGACACTCCTGGTGTTTATAGTCAGTTGTGAGAGTGTAGAGACACTCCTGGTCTGGAGGTTAAGTCAGCAGTGAGAGAATAGAGACACTCCTGCTGTTTTTAGTCAGGAGTTAGAGAATAAAGACACTGCTGGTCGCCTAGTGGTTATAGGCAGGAGTGAGAGAGTAGAGACACTCCAGGCGTTTATAGTCAGGTGTGAGATAGTAGATACACTCCTGGTCTCCTGGTGTTTATAGTCAGGAGTGAGAGAGTGGAGACACTAATGGTCTCCTGGTGTTTATAGCCAGGAGTGAGAGAGTAGGGACAATCCTGGTGTTTTTAGTCAGGAGTGAGAGAGTAGAGAAACTCCTGGTCGCCTGTTGTTTATAGTCCGGAGTGAGAGAGCAGAGACAATCCTGGTCTGCTGGTGTTTATAATCAGGAGTGAGAGAGTAGAGACATTCCTGGTCTCCTGGTGTTTACAGTCAGGAGTGAAGATATAGACTCTCCTGGTATTTAAAGTCAGGAATGAGAGAGTAGAGACACTCCTGGGGTTTATAGTCAGGAGTGAGAGAGTAGATAACTCCTGGCCTCTTGGTGTTTTTAGTCAGGTGTTAGAGTGTAGACATACTCCTGGGGATTACATTCAGCACTGAGAGTGTAGAGGTATTCCTGGTCTCCTGGAGTTTATAGTCAGGTTTGAGAGAGTAGGGACAGTCCAAGGGTTTACAGTCAGGAGTGAGAGATTAGGGACAATCCTGGTGTTTTTTGTCAGGAGTGAGAGAGTAGAGACACTCCTGGAGTTTATAGTCAGGAGTGAGAGATTAGAGAAACTCCTGGTCTCCTGCTGTTTATAGTCAGGAATGAGAGTGTAGAGACACGCCTGGTCTCCTGGTGTTTCCAGTCAGGAGTGAGAGAGTAGAGACTCTCCTGGTCTGCTGGTGTTTACAGTCTGGAGTGAGAGAGTAGAGACAATCCTGGTCTCCTGGTGTTTATAGTCAGGAGTGAGGGTATGGACTCTCCTGGTGTTTATATTCAGGAGTGAGAGAGTATAGACATTCCTGGTCTCCTGGTGTTTATAGTCAGGAGTGAGAGAGTAGAGACACTCCTGGAGTTTACAGTCAGGAGTGAGAGATTAGAGAAACTCCTGGTCTCCTGCTGTTTATAGCCAGGAATGAGAGAGTAGAGACACTCCTGGGGTTTATAGTCAGGAGTGAGAGAGTAGAGAACTCCTGGCCTCTTGGTGTTTTTAGTCAGGTGTTAGAGTGTAGACATACTCCTGGGGATTACATTCAGCACTGAGAGTGTAGAGGTATTCCTGGTCTCCTGGAGTTTATAGTCAGGTTTGAGAGAGTAGGGACAGTCCTAGGGTTTACAGTCAGGAGTGAGAGATTAGGGACAATCCTGGTGTTTTTTGTCAGGAGTGAGAGAGTAGAGACACTCCTGGAGTTTATAGTCAGGAACTAGAGATTAGAGAAACTCCTGGTCTCCTGCTGTTTATAGTCAGGAATGAGAGTGTAGAGACACGCCTGGTCTCCTGGTGTTTATAGTCAGTAGTGAGAGAGTAGAGACACTCCTGGTCTCCTGGTGTTTCCAGTCAGGAGTGAGAGAGTAGAGACTCTCCTGGTCTGCTGGTGTTTACAGTCTGGAGTGAGAGAGTAGAGACAATCCTGGTCTCCTGGTATTTATAGTCAGGAGTGAGGGTATGGACTCTCCTGGTGTTTATATTCAGGAGTGAGAGAGTATAGACATTCCTGGTCTCCTGGTGTTTATAGTCAGGAGTGAGAGAGTAGAGACACTCCTGGAGTTTACAGTCAGGAGTGAGAGATTAGAGAAACTCCTGGTCTCCTGCTGTTTATAGCCAGGAATGAGAGAGTAGAGACACTCCTGGGGTTTATAGTCAGGAGTGAGAGAGTAGAGAACTCCTGGCCTCCTGGTGTTTATAGTCAGGTGTTAGAGTGTAGACATACTCCTGGGGATTACATTCAGGAGTGAGAGAGTAGAGGTATTCCTGGTCTCCAGGTGATAATACTCAGGAGTGAGAGAGTGGAGACATTCCTGGTCTCCTGGAGTTTATAGTCAGGAGTGAGAGTGTAGGGACAGTCCTAGGGTTTACAGTCAGGAGTGAGAGAGTAGGGACAATCCTGGTGTTTTTAGTCAGGAGTGAGAGAGTAGAGACACTCCTGGTCTCCTGGTGTTAATAGTCAGGAGTGAGAAATTGGAGACACACCTGGCCTCCTGGTGTTTATAGTCAGGAGTGAGAGAGTAGAGACACTCCTGGCCTCCTCGGGTTTACAGTCAGGAGTGAGTGTGGAGACACTCCTGGTCTCCTGGTGTTTATAATCAGGAGTGAGAGAGTAGAGACTCTCCTGGGCTCCTGGGGTTTACAGTCAGGAGTGAGGGTATAGACTCTCCTGGTGTTAATAGTCAGGAGTGAGAGAGTAGACACACTCCTGCATTTATAGTCAGCAGTGAGAGAATAGAGACACTGAAGGTCTCAATGTGCTAATAGTCAGGAGTGAGATTGTAGACACACTCCTGATCTACTGCTGTTTATAGTCAGGAGTCAGAGAGTAGGGACAGTCCTAGGGTTTAAAGTCAGGAATGAGAGATTAGAGACACTCCTGGAGTTTACAGTCAGGAGTGAGAGAATAGACAAACGCCTGGCCTCCTGGTGTTTATAGTCAGGTGTGAGAGAGTAGAGACATTCCTGGCCTCCTGGTGTTTATAGTCAGGAGTGAGAGAGTAGAGAACTCCTGGCCTCCTGGTGTTTCTAATCAGGTGTTAGAGTGTAGACATACTCCTGGGGATTACATTCAGAAGTGAGAGTGTAGAGGTATTCCTGGTCTCCAGGAGCTTATAGTCAGGAGTGAGAGAGTAGGGACAGTCCTAGGGTTCACAGTCAGGAGTGAGAGAGTAGGGACAATCCTGGAGTTTTTAGTCAGGAGTGAGAGAGTAGAGACACTCCTGGTCGCCTGGTGTTTATAGTCAGTTGTGAGAGTGTAGAGACACTCCTGGTCTGGAGGTTAGAGTCAGCAGTGTGAGAATAGACACACTCCTGATGTTGAAAGTCAGGAGTGACAGAGTAGAGACACTCCGGATATCCTGGTGTTAATAGTCAGGAGTGAGATTGTAGAGACACTCCAGGTCTCCAGGTGTTTATAGTCAGGGGTGAGAGAGCAGGGACAGTCCTGGAGTTTTTAGTCAGGAATGAGAGAATAGAGACACTCCTGGTCGCCTGGTGGTTATAGTCAGGAGTGAGAGAGTAGAGACACTCCTGGTCTCCTGATGTTTACAGTCAGAAGTGAGAGAGTATAGACATTCCTGGTCTCCTAGTGTTTATAGTCAGGAGTGAGAGAGTAGAGACACTCCTGTTCTGCTGGTGTTTACAGTCAGGAGTGAGGGTATAGACTCTCCTGGTGATTTTTGTTAGGAGTGAGAGAGTAGAGACACTCCTGGAGTTTACAGTCAGGAGTGAGAGATTAGAGAAACTCCTGGACTCCTGGTGTTTATAGCCAGGAGTGAGAGAGTAGAGACACTCCTGGGGTTTACAGTCAGGAGTGAGAGAGTAGAGAACTCCTGGCCTACTGGTGTTTTTAGTCAGGTGTTAGAGTGTAGACATACTCCTGGGGATTACATTCAGGAGTGAGAGTGTAGAGGTATTCCTGGTCTCCTGGAGTTTATAGTCAGAAGTGGGAGAGTAGGGACAGTCCTAGGGTTTACAGTCAGGAGTGAGAGAGTAGGGACAATCCTGGAGTTTTTTGTCAGGAGTGAGAGAGCAGAGACACACCTGGTCGCCTGGTGTTTACAGTCAGGAGTGAGAGAGCAGAGACACTCCTGGTCGCCTGGTGTTTATAGTCAGGACTAGGAGTGCGGAGACACTCCTGGTGTTTATAGTCAGTTGTGAGAGTGTAGAGACACTCCTGGTCTGGAGGTTAAGTCAGCAGTGAGAGAATAGAGACACTCCTGCTGTTTTTAGTCAGGAGTTAGAGAATAAAGACACTGCTGGTCGCCTAGTGGTTATAGGCAGGAGTGAGAGAGTAGAGACACTCCAGGCGTTTATAGTCAGGTGTGAGATAGTAGATACACTCCTGGTCTCCTGGTGTTTATAGTCAGGAGTGAGAGAGTGGAGACACTAATGGTCTCCTGGTGTTTATAGCCAGGAGTGAGAGAGTAGGGACAATCCTGGTGTTTTTAGTCAGGAGTGAGAGAGTAGAGAAACTCCTGGTCGCCTGTTGTTTATAGTCCGGAGTGAGAGAGCAGAGACAATCCTGGTCTGCTGGTGTTTATAATCAGGAGTGAGAGAGTAGAGACATTCCTGGTCTCCTGGTGTTTACAGTCAGGAGTGAAGATATAGACTCTCCTGGTATTTAAAGTCAGGAATGAGAGAGTAGAGACACTCCTGGGGTTTATAGTCAGGAGTGAGAGAGTAGATAACTCCTGGCCTCTTGGTGTTTTTAGTCAGGTGTTAGAGTGTAGACATACTCCTGGGGATTACATTCAGCACTGAGAGTGTAGAGGTATTCCTGGTCTCCTGGAGTTTATAGTCAGGTTTGAGAGAGTAGGGACAGTCCAAGGGTTTACAGTCAGGAGTGAGAGATTAGGGACAATCCTGGTGTTTTTTGTCAGGAGTGAGAGAGTAGAGACACTCCTGGAGTTTATAGTCAGGAGTGAGAGATTAGAGAAACTCCTGGTCTCCTGCTGTTTATAGTCAGGAATGAGAGTGTAGAGACACGCCTGGTCTCCTGGTGTTTCCAGTCAGGAGTGAGAGAGTAGAGACTCTCCTGGTCTGCTGGTGTTTACAGTCTGGAGTGAGAGAGTAGAGACAATCCTGGTCTCCTGGTGTTTATAGTCAGGAGTGAGGGTATGGACTCTCCTGGTGTTTATATTCAGGAGTGAGAGAGTATAGACATTCCTGGTCTCCTGGTGTTTATAGTCAGGAGTGAGAGAGTAGAGACACTCCTGGAGTTTACAGTCAGGAGTGAGAGATTAGAGAAACTCCTGGTCTCCTGCTGTTTATAGCCAGGAATGAGAGAGTAGAGACACTCCTGGGGTTTATAGTCAGGAGTGAGAGAGTAGAGAACTCCTGGCCTCTTGGTGTTTTTAGTCAGGTGTTAGAGTGTAGACATACTCCTGGGGATTACATTCAGCACTGAGAGTGTAGAGGTATTCCTGGTCTCCTGGAGTTTATAGTCAGGTTTGAGAGAGTAGGGACAGTCCTAGGGTTTACAGTCAGGAGTGAGAGATTAGGGACAATCCTGGTGTTTTTTGTCAGGAGTGAGAGAGTAGAGACACTCCTGGAGTTTATAGTCAGGAACTAGAGATTAGAGAAACTCCTGGTCTCCTGCTGTTTATAGTCAGGAATGAGAGTGTAGAGACACGCCTGGTCTCCTGGTGTTTATAGTCAGTAGTGAGAGAGTAGAGACACTCCTGGTCTCCTGGTGTTTCCAGTCAGGAGTGAGAGAGTAGAGACTCTCCTGGTCTGCTGGTGTTTACAGTCTGGAGTGAGAGAGTAGAGACAATCCTGGTCTCCTGGTATTTATAGTCAGGAGTGAGGGTATGGACTCTCCTGGTGTTTATATTCAGGAGTGAGAGAGTATAGACATTCCTGGTCTCCTGGTGTTTATAGTCAGGAGTGAGAGAGTAGAGACACTCCTGGAGTTTACAGTCAGGAGTGAGAGATTAGAGAAACTCCTGGTCTCCTGCTGTTTATAGCCAGGAATGAGAGAGTAGAGACACTCCTGGGGTTTATAGTCAGGAGTGAGAGAGTAGAGAACTCCTGGCCTCCTGGTGTTTATAGTCAGGTGTTAGAGTGTAGACATACTCCTGGGGATTACATTCAGGAGTGAGAGAGTAGAGGTATTCCTGGTCTCCAGGTGATAATACTCAGGAGTGAGAGAGTGGAGACATTCCTGGTCTCCTGGAGTTTATAGTCAGGAGTGAGAGTGTAGGGACAGTCCTAGGGTTTACAGTCAGGAGTGAGAGAGTAGGGACAATCCTGGTGTTTTTAGTCAGGAGTGAGAGAGTAGAGACACTCCTGGTCTCCTGGTGTTAATAGTCAGGAGTGAGAAATTGGAGACACACCTGGCCTCCTGGTGTTTATAGTCAGGAGTGAGAGAGTAGAGACACTCCTGGCCTCCTCGGGTTTACAGTCAGGAGTGAGTGTGGAGACACTCCTGGTCTCCTGGTGTTTATAATCAGGAGTGAGAGAGTAGAGACTCTCCTGGGCTCCTGGGGTTTACAGTCAGGAGTGAGGGTATAGACTCTCCTGGTGTTAATAGTCAGGAGTGAGAGAGTAGACACACTCCTGCATTTATAGTCAGCAGTGAGAGAATAGAGACACTGAAGGTCTCAATGTGCTAATAGTCAGGAGTGAGATTGTAGACACACTCCTGATCTACTGCTGTTTATAGTCAGGAGTCAGAGAGTAGGGACAGTCCTAGGGTTTAAAGTCAGGAATGAGAGATTAGAGACACTCCTGGAGTTTACAGTCAGGAGTGAGAGAATAGACAAACGCCTGGCCTCCTGGTGTTTATAGTCAGGTGTGAGAGAGTAGAGACATTCCTGGCCTCCTGGTGTTTATAGTCAGGAGTGAGAGAGTAGAGAACTCCTGGCCTCCTGGTGTTTCTAATCAGGTGTTAGAGTGTAGACATACTCCTGGGGATTACATTCAGAAGTGAGAGTGTAGAGGTATTCCTGGTCTCCAGGAGCTTATAGTCAGGAGTGAGAGAGTAGGGACAGTCCTAGGGTTCACAGTCAGGAGTGAGAGAGTAGGGACAATCCTGGAGTTTTTAGTCAGGAGTGAGAGAGTAGAGACACTCCTGGTCGCCTGGTGTTTATAGTCAGTTGTGAGAGTGTAGAGACACTCCTGGTCTGGAGGTTAGAGTCAGCAGTGTGAGAATAGACACACTCCTGATGTTGAAAGTCAGGAGTGACAGAGTAGAGACACTCCGGATATCCTGGTGTTAATAGTCAGGAGTGAGATTGTAGAGACACTCCAGGTCTCCAGGTGTTTATAGTCAGGGGTGAGAGAGCAGGGACAGTCCTGGAGTTTTTAGTCAGGAATGAGAGAATAGAGACACTCCTGGTCGCCTGGTGGTTATAGTCAGGAGTGAGAGAGTAGAGACACTCCAGGCATTTATAGTCAGGAGTGAGATAGTAGAGACACTCCTGGTCTCCTGGTGTTTATAGTCAGGAGTGAGAGAGTGGAGACACTCCGGGTCTCCTGGTGTTTACAATCAGGATTGAGGGAGAAGAGACACTCCTGGTGTTTATAGTCAGGAATGAGAGAGTAGAGACACTCCTGGCCTCCTGGTGTTTACAGTCAGGAGTGAGGGTATAGACTCTCCTGGTGTTTATAGTCAGGAGTGAGAGAGTAGAGACACTCCTGGAGTTTACAGTCAGGAGTACGAGATTAGAGACACTCCTGGTCTCCGGGTGTTTATAGTCAGGTGTGAGAGTGTAGAGACTCTCCAGGACTCCTGTGGTTTACAGTCAGGACTAGGAGTGTTGAGACACTCCTGGTGTTTATAGGCAGGTGTGACAGTGTACAGTCATTCCTGATCTACTGGAGTTTACAGTCAGGAGTGATAGAGTAGAGACACTCCTGGTCTCCTGGTGTTTATACTCAGGAGTGAGAGAGTAGGGACACTCCTAGGGTTTACAGTCAGGAGTGAGGGAGTAGAGACACTTCTGCTCTCCTGGTGTTTACAGATAGGAGTGAGAGCGTAGAGACACTCCTGGTGTTTTTAGTCAGGAGTGAGAGAGTGGAGACACTCCTGGTCTCCTGATGTTTATAGTCAGGAGTGAGAGAGTAGAGACACTCCTGGTCTCCTGGTGTTTATAGACAGGAGTGAGAGAGTAGAGACACTCCTGGTCTCCTGGTGTTTACAGTCAGGAGTGAGGGTATGGACTTTCCAGGTGTTTATAGTCAGGAGTGAGAGAGCAGAGACACTCCTGGTCTCCTGGTGTTTACAGTCAGGAGTGAGGGTGTCAACTCTCCTGGAGTTTACTGTCAGGAGTGAGAGATTAGAGAAACTCCTGGCCTCCTGGTATTTATAGTCAGGAGTGAGAGAGTAGAGACACTCCTGTGGATTATAGTCAGGAGTGAGAGAGTAGAGACACTCCTGGGGTTGATGGTCAGGACTGAGAGAGTAGAGACACACCTGGCCTCCTGGTGTTGATAGTCAGGTGTTAGAGTGTAGAGATACTCCAGGGGATTTCATTCAGGAATGAGAGTGCAGAGGCATTCCTGGACTCCTGGTTATACTACTCAGGAGTGAGAGAGTGGAGACACTCCTGGTCTCCTGGTGTTTATAGTTAGGACTGAGAGAGTAGAGACACTCCTGGTGTTTTTAGTCAGGAGTCAGATTGTAGAGACACTCCTGGTCTGGAGATTACAGTCAGGAGTGAGAGAATAGAGACACTCCTGGTGTTGAAAGTCAGGAGTCAGAGAGTAGAGACACTCCGGATCTCCTGGTGTTAATAGTGAGGAGTGAGATTGTAGAGACACTCCAGGTCTCCAGGTGTTTACAGTCAGGAGTGAGAGAGTAGAGACACTCCGGGGTTTTATAGTCAGGAGTGAGAGAGTAGAGAACTCCTGGCCTCCTGGTGTTTTTAGTCAGGTGTTAGAGTATAGACATACTCCTGGGGATTACATTCAGGAGTGAGAGTGTAGAGGTATTCCTGGTCTCCTGGTGATAATACTCAGGACTGAGAGAGTGGAGACATTCCTGGTCTCCTGGAGTTTATAGTCAGGAGTGGGAGAGTAGGGCAAGTCCTAGGGTTTACAGTTAGGAGTGAGAGAGAAGGGACAATCCTGGAGTTTTTAGTCAGGAGTGAGAGAGTAGCGACACTCCTGGTCTCCTGGTGTTTATAGTCGGGACTAGGAGTATAGAGACACTCCTGGTGTTTATAGTCAGGTGTGAGAGTGTAGAGACACTCCTGGTTTGGAGGTTACAGTCAGCAGTGAGAGAATAGAGACACTCCTGGTGTTGTAAGTCAGGAGTGAGAGAATAGAGACACTCCTGGTCTCCATGTGTTAATAGTCAGGAGTGAGATTGTAGACACACTCCTGGTCTCCTGGTGTTTATAGTCAGGAGTGAGAGAGTAGGGACAGTCCTAGGATTTACAGTCAGGAGTGAGAGAGTAGGGACAATCCTGGTGTTTTTAGTCAGGAGTGAGAGAGTAGAGACACTCCTGGTCTCCTGGTGTTAATAGTCAGGAGTGAGAAATTGGAGACACACCTGTCCTCCTGGTGTTTATAGTCAGGAGTGAGAGAGTAGAGACCCTCCTGGCCTCCTGGGGTTTATAGTCAGTAGTGAGAGAGTAGAGACACTCCTGGTCTCCTGGTGTTTACAGTCAGGAGTGAGAGAGTAGAGACACTCCTGGTCTCCTGGTGTTTACAGTCAGGAGTGAGAGAGTATAGACATTCCTGGTCTCCTGGTGTTTATAGTCAGGAGTGAGAGAGTAGAGACACTCCTGTTCTGCTGGTGTTTACAGTCAGGAGTGAGGGTATAGACTCTCCTGGTGATTATTGTTAGGAGTGAGAGAGTAGAGACACTCCTGGAGTTTACAGTCAGGAGTGAGAGATTAGAGAAACTCCTGGACTCCTGGTGTTTATAGCCAGGAGTGAGAGAGTAGAGACACTCCTGGGGTTTACAGTCAGGAGTGAGAGAGTAGAGAACTCCTGGCCTACTGGTGTTTTTAGTCAGGTGTTAGAGTGTAGACATACTCCTGGGGATTACATTCAGGAGTGAGAGTGTAGAGGTATTCCTGGTCTCCTGGAGTTTATAGTCAGAAGTGGGAGAGTAGGGACAGTCCTAGGGTTTACAGTCAGGAGTGAGAGAGTAGGGACAATCCTGGAGTTTTTAGTCAGGAGTGAGAGAGCAGAGACACTCCTGGTCGCCTGGTGTTTACAGTCAGGAGTGAGAGAGCAGAGACACTCCTGGTCGCCTGGTGTTTATAGTCAGGACTAGGAGTGCGGAGACACTCCTGGTGTTTATAGTCAGTTGTGAGAGTGTAGAGACACTCCTGGTCTGGAGGTTACAGTCAGCAGTGAGAGAATAGAGACACTCCTGCTGTTTTTAGTCAGGAGTTAGAGAATAAAGACACTGCTGGTCGCCTAGTGGTTATAGGCAGGAGTGAGAGAGTAGAGACACTCCAGGCGTTTATAGTCAGGTGTGAGATAGTAGATACACTCCTGGTCTCCTGGTGTTTATAGTCAGGAGTGAGAGAGTGGAGACACTAATGGTCTCCTGGTGTTTATAGCCAGGAGTGAGAGAGTAGGGACAATCCTGGTGTTTTTAGTCAGGAGTGAGAGAGTAGAGAAACTCCTGGTCGCCTGTTGTTTATAGTCCGGAGTGAGAGAGCAGAGACAATCCTGGTCTGCTGGTGTTTATAATCAGGAGTGAGAGAGTAGAGACATTCCTGGTCTCCTGGTGTTTACAGTCAGGAGTGAAGATATAGACTCTCCTGGTATTTAAAGTCAGGAATGAGAGAATAGAGACACTCCTGGGGTTTATAGTCAGGAGTGAGAGAGTAGAGACTCTCCTGGTCTGCTAGTGTTTACAGTCTGGAGTGAGAGAGTAGAGACAATCCTGGTCTCCTGGTGTTTATAGTCAGGAGTGAGGGTATGGACTCTCCTGGTGTTTATATTCAGGAGTGAGAGAGTATAGACATTCCTGGTCTCCTGGTGTTTATAGTCAGGAGTGAGAGAGTAGAGACACTCCTGGAGTTTACAGTCAGGAGTGAGAGATTAGAGAAACTCCTGGTCTCCTGCTGTTTATAGCCAGGAATGAGAGAGTAGAGACACTCCTGGGGTTTATAGTCAGGAGTGAGAGAGTAGAGAACTCCTGGCCTCTTGGTGTTTTTAGTCAGGTGTTAGAGTGTAGACATACTCCTGGGGATTACATTCAGCACTGAGAGTGTAGAGGTATTCCTGGTCTCCTGGAGTTTATAGTCAGGTTTGAGAGAGTAGGGACAGTCCTAGGGTTTACAGTCAGGAGTGAGAGATTAGGGACAATCCTGGTGTTTTTTGTCAGGAGTGAGAGAGTAGAGACACTCCTGGAGTTTATAGTCAGGAACTAGAGATTAGAGAAACTCCTGGTCTCCTGCTGTTTATAGTCAGGAATGAGAGTGTAGAGACACGCCTGGTCTCCTGGTGTTTATAGTCAGTAGTGAGAGAGTAGAGACACTCCTGGTCTCCTGGTGTTTCCAGTCAGGAGTGAGAGAGTAGAGACTCTCCTGGTCTGCTGGTGTTTACAGTCTGGAGTGAGAGAGTAGAGACAATCCTGGTCTCCTGGTGCTTATAGTCAGGAGTGAGGGTATGGACTCTCCTGGTGTTTATATTCAGGAGTGAGAGAGTATAGACATTCCTGGTCTCCTGGTGTTTATAGTCAGGAGTGAGAGAGTAGAGACACTCCTGGAGTTTACAGTCAGGAGTGAGAGATTAGAGAAACTCCTGGTCTCCTGCTGTTTATAGCCAGGAATGAGAGAGTAGAGACACTCCTGGGGTTTATAGTCAGGAGTGAGAGAGTAGAGAACTCCTGGCCTCCTGGTGTTTATAGTCAGGTGTTAGAGTGTAGACATACTCCTGGGGATTACATTCAGGAGTGAGAGAGTAGAGGTATTCCTGGTCTCCAGGTGATAATACTCAGGAGTGAGAGAGTGGAGACATTCCTGGTCTCCTGGAGTTTATAGTCAGGAGTGAGAGTGTAGGGACAGTCCTACGGTTTACAGTCAGGAGTGAGAGAGTAGGGACAATCCTGGTCTCCTGGTGTTAATAGTCAGGAGTGAGAAATTGGAGACACACCTGGCCTCCTGGTGTTTATAGTCAGGAGTGAGAGATTAGAGACACTCCTGGCCTCCTCGGGTTTACAGTCAGGAGTGAGTGTGGAGACACTCCTGGTCTCCTGGTGTTTATAATCAGGAGTGAGAGAGTAGAGACTCTCCTGGGCTCCTGGGGTTTACAGTCAGGAGTGAGGGTATAGACTCTCCTGGTGTTAATAGTCAGGAGTGAGAGAGTAGACACACTCCTGCATTTATAGTCAGCAGTGAGAGAATAGAGACACTGAAGGTCTCAATGTGCTAATAGTCAGGAGTGAGATTGTAGACACACTCCTGGTCTCCTGCTGTTTATAGTCAGGAGTCAGAGAGTAGGGACAGTCCTAGGGTTTAAAGTCAGGAATGAGAGAGTAGAGACACTCCTGGAGTTTACAGTCAGGAGTGAGAGAATAGACAAACGCCTGGCCTCCTGGTGTTTATAGTCAGGTGTGAGAGAGTAGAGACATTCCTGGCCTCCTGGTGTTTATAGTCAGGTGTGAGAGAGTAGAGACATTCCTGGCCTCCTGGTGTTTATAGTCAGGAGTGAGAGAGTAGAGAACTCCTGGCCTCCTGGTGTTTCTAATCAGGTGTTAGAGTGTAGACATACTCCTGGGGATTACATTCAGAAGTGAGAGTGTAGAGGTATTCCTGGTCTCCAGGAGCTTATAGTCAGGAGTGAGAGAGTAGGGACAGTCCTAGGGTTCACAGTCAGGAGTGAGAGAGTAGGGACAATCCTGGAGTTTTTAGTCAGGAGTGAGAGAGTAGAGACACTCCTGGTCGCCTGGTGTTTATAGTCAGTTGTGAGTGTAGAGACACTCCTGGTCTGGAGGTTAGAGTCAGCAGTGTGAGAATAGACACACTCCTGATGTTGAAAGTCAGGAGTGACAGAGTAGAGACACTCCGGATATCCTGGTGTTAATAGTCAGGAGTGAGATTGTAGAGACACTCCAGGTCTCCAGGTGTTTATAGTCAGGGGTGAGAGAGCAGGGACAGTCCTGGAGTTTTTAGTCAGGAATGAGAGAATAGAGACACTCCTGGTCGCCTGGTGTTAATAGTCAGGAGTGAGAAATTGGAGACACACCTGTCCTCCTGGTGTTTATAGTCAGGAGTGAGAGAGTAGAGACCCTTCTGGCCTCCTGGGGTTTATAGTCAGTAGTGAGAGAGTAGAGACACTCCTGGTCTCCTGGTGTTTACAGTCAGGAGTGAGTGAGTAGAGACACTCCTGGTCTCCTGGTGTTTACAGTCAGAAGTGAGAGAGTATAGACATTCCTGGTCTCCTAGTGTTTATAGTCAGGAGTGAGAGAGTAGAGACACTCCTGTTCTGCTGGTGTTTACAGTCAGGAGTGAGGGTATAGACTCTCCTGGTGATTTTTGTTAGGAGTGAGAGAGTAGAGACACTCCTGGAGTTTACAGTCAGGAGTGAGAGATTAGAGAAACTCCTGGACTCCTGGTGTTTATAGCCAGGAGTGAGAGAGCAGAGACACTCCTGGGGTTTACAGTCAGGAGTGAGAGAGTAGAGAACTCCTGGCCTACTGGTGTTTTTAGTCAGGTGTTAGAGTGTAGACATACTCCTGGGGATTACATTCAGGAGTGAGAGTGTAGAGGTATTCCTGGTCTCCTGGAGTTTATAGTCAGAAGTGGGAGAGTAGGGACAGTCCTAGGGTTTACAGTCAGGAGTGAGAGAGTAGGGACAATCCTGGAGTTTTTTGTCAGGAGTGAGAGAGCAGAGACACTCCTGGTCGCCTGGTGTTTACAGTCAGGAGTGAGAGAGCAGAGACACTCCTGGTCGCCTGGTGTTTATAGTCAGGACTAGGAGTGCGGAGACACTCCTGGTGTTTATAGTCAGTTGTGAGAGTGTAGAGACACTCCTGGTCTGGAGGTTAAGTCAGCAGTGAGAGAATAGAGACACTCCTGCTGTTTTTAGTCAGGAGTTAGAGAATAAAGACACTGCTGGTCGCCTAGTGGTTATAGGCAGGAGTGAGAGAGTAGAGACACTCCAGGCGTTTATAGTCAGGTGTGAGATAGTAGATACACTCCTGGTCTCCTGGTGTTTATAGTCAGGAGTGAGAGAGTGGAGACACTAATGGTCTCCTGGTGTTTATAGCCAGGAGTGAGAGAGTAGGGACAATCCTGGTGTTTTTAGTCAGGAGTGAGAGAGTAGAGAAACTCCTGGTCGCCTGTTGTTTATAGTCCGGAGTGAGAGAGCAGAGACAATCCTGGTCTGCTGGTGTTTATAATCAGGAGTGAGAGAGTAGAGACATTCCTGGTCTCCTGGTGTTTACAGTCAGGAGTGAAGATATAGACTCTCCTGGTATTTAAAGTCAGGAATGAGAGAGTAGAGACACTCCTGGGGTTTATAGTCAGGAGTGAGAGAGTAGATAACTCCTGGCCTCTTGGTGTTTTTAGTCAGGTGTTAGAGTGTAGACATACTCCTGGGGATTACATTCAGCACTGAGAGTGTAGAGGTATTCCTGGTCTCCTGGAGTTTATAGTCAGGTTTGAGAGAGTAGGGACAGTCCAAGGGTTTACAGTCAGGAGTGAGAGATTAGGGACAATCCTGGTGTTTTTTGTCAGGAGTGAGAGAGTAGAGACACTCCTGGAGTTTATAGTCAGGAGTGAGAGATTAGAGAAACTCCTGGTCTCCTGCTGTTTATAGTCAGGAATGAGAGTGTAGAGACACGCCTGGTCTCCTGGTGTTTCCAGTCAGGAGTGAGAGAGTAGAGACTCTCCTGGTCTGCTGGTGTTTACAGTCTGGAGTGAGAGAGTAGAGACAATCCTGGTCTCCTGGTGTTTATAGTCAGGAGTGAGGGTATGGACTCTCCTGGTGTTTATATTCAGGAGTGAGAGAGTATAGACATTCCTGGTCTCCTGGTGTTTATAGTCAGGAGTGAGAGAGTAGAGACACTCCTGGAGTTTACAGTCAGGAGTGAGAGATTAGAGAAACTCCTGGTCTCCTGCTGTTTATAGCCAGGAATGAGAGAGTAGAGACACTCCTGGGGTTTATAGTCAGGAGTGAGAGAGTAGAGAACTCCTGGCCTCTTGGTGTTTTTAGTCAGGTGTTAGAGTGTAGACATACTCCTGGGGATTACATTCAGCACTGAGAGTGTAGAGGTATTCCTGGTCTCCTGGAGTTTATAGTCAGGTTTGAGAGAGTAGGGACAGTCCTAGGGTTTACAGTCAGGAGTGAGAGATTAGGGACAATCCTGGTGTTTTTTGTCAGGAGTGAGAGAGTAGAGACACTCCTGGAGTTTATAGTCAGGAACTAGAGATTAGAGAAACTCCTGGTCTCCTGCTGTTTATAGTCAGGAATGAGAGTGTAGAGACACGCCTGGTCTCCTGGTGTTTATAGTCAGTAGTGAGAGAGTAGAGACACTCCTGGTCTCCTGGTGTTTCCAGTCAGGAGTGAGAGAGTAGAGACTCTCCTGGTCTGCTGGTGTTTACAGTCTGGAGTGAGAGAGTAGAGACAATCCTGGTCTCCTGGTATTTATAGTCAGGAGTG
This sequence comes from Isurus oxyrinchus, assembly GCA_026770705.1. Classification (NCBI taxonomy): domain Eukaryota; kingdom Metazoa; phylum Chordata; class Chondrichthyes; order Lamniformes; family Lamnidae; genus Isurus; species Isurus oxyrinchus. The sequence continues at coordinate 53,720,432 of JANJGN010000023.1, forward strand.
AGGGTATGGACTCTCCTGGTGTTTATATTCAGGAGTGAGAGAGTATAGACATTCCTGGTCTCCTGGTGTTTATAGTCAGGAGTGAGAGAGTAGAGACACTCCTGGAGTTTACAGTCAGGAGTGAGAGATTAGAGAAACTCCTGGTCTCCTGCTGTTTATAGCCAGGAATGAGAGAGTAGAGACACTCCTGGGGTTTATAGTCAGGAGTGAGAGAGTAGAGAACTCCTGGCCTCCTGGTGTTTATAGTCAGGTGTTAGAGTGTAGACATACTCCTGGGGATTACATTCAGGAGTGAGAGAGTAGAGGTATTCCTGGTCTCCAGGTGATAATACTCAGGAGTGAGAGAGTGGAGACATTCCTGGTCTCCTGGAGTTTATAGTCAGGAGTGAGAGTGTAGGGACAGTCCTAGGGTTTACAGTCAGGAGTGAGAGAGTAGGGACAATCCTGGTGTTTTTAGTCAGGAGTGAGAGAGTAGAGACACTCCTGGTCTCCTGGTGTTAATAGTCAGGAGTGAGAAATTGGAGACACACCTGGCCTCCTGGTGTTTATAGTCAGGAGTGAGAGAGTAGAGACACTCCTGGCCTCCTCGGGTTTACAGTCAGGAGTGAGTGTGGAGACACTCCTGGTCTCCTGGTGTTTATAATCAGGAGTGAGAGAGTAGAGACTCTCCTGGGCTCCTGGGGTTTACAGTCAGGAGTGAGGGTATAGACTCTCCTGGTGTTAATAGTCAGGAGTGAGAGAGTAGACACACTCCTGCATTTATAGTCAGCAGTGAGAGAATAGAGACACTGAAGGTCTCAATGTGCTAATAGTCAGGAGTGAGATTGTAGACACACTCCTGATCTACTGCTGTTTATAGTCAGGAGTCAGAGAGTAGGGACAGTCCTAGGGTTTAAAGTCAGGAATGAGAGATTAGAGACACTCCTGGAGTTTACAGTCAGGAGTGAGAGAATAGACAAACGCCTGGCCTCCTGGTGTTTATAGTCAGGTGTGAGAGAGTAGAGACATTCCTGGCCTCCTGGTGTTTATAGTCAGGAGTGAGAGAGTAGAGAACTCCTGGCCTCCTGGTGTTTCTAATCAGGTGTTAGAGTGTAGACATACTCCTGGGGATTACATTCAGAAGTGAGAGTGTAGAGGTATTCCTGGTCTCCAGGAGCTTATAGTCAGGAGTGAGAGAGTAGGGACAGTCCTAGGGTTCACAGTCAGGAGTGAGAGAGTAGGGACAATCCTGGAGTTTTTAGTCAGGAGTGAGAGAGTAGAGACACTCCTGGTCGCCTGGTGTTTATAGTCAGTTGTGAGAGTGTAGAGACACTCCTGGTCTGGAGGTTAGAGTCAGCAGTGTGAGAATAGACACACTCCTGATGTTGAAAGTCAGGAGTGACAGAGTAGAGACACTCCGGATATCCTGGTGTTAATAGTCAGGAGTGAGATTGTAGAGACACTCCAGGTCTCCAGGTGTTTATAGTCAGGGGTGAGAGAGCAGGGACAGTCCTGGAGTTTTTAGTCAGGAATGAGAGAATAGAGACACTCCTGGTCGCCTGGTGGTTATAGTCAGGAGTGAGAGAGTAGAGACACTCCAGGCATTTATAGTCAGGAGTGAGATAGTAGAGACACTCCTGGTCTCCTGGTGTTTATAGTCAGGAGTGAGAGAGTGGAGACACTCCGGGTCTCCTGGTGTTTACAATCAGGATTGAGGGAGAAGAGACACTCCTGGTGTTTATAGTCAGGAATGAGAGAGTAGAGACACTCCTGGCCTCCTGGTGTTTACAGTCAGGAGTGAGGGTATAGACTCTCCTGGTGTTTATAGTCAGGAGTGAGAGAGTAGAGACACTCCTGGAGTTTACAGTCAGGAGTACGAGATTAGAGACACTCCTGGTCTCCGGGTGTTTATAGTCAGGTGTGAGAGTGTAGAGACTCTCCAGGACTCCTGAGGTTTACAGTCAGGACTAGGAGTGTTGAGACACTCCTGGTGTTTATAGGCAGGTGTGACAGTGTACAGTCATTCCTGATCTCCTGGAGTTTACAGTCAGGTGTGATAGAGTAGAGACACTCCTGGTCTCCTGGTGTTTATACTCAGGAGTGAGAGAGTAGGGACACTCCTAGAGTTTACAGTCAGGAGTGAGGGAGTAGAGACACTTCTGCTCTCCTGGTGTTTACAGATAGGAGTGAGAGCGTAGAGACACTCCTGGTGTTTTTAGTCTGGAGTGAGAGAGTGGAGACACTCCTGGTCTCCTGATGTTTATAGTCAGGAGTGAGAGAGTAGAGACACTCCTGGTCTCCTGGTGTTTATAGACAGGAGTGAGAGAGTAGAGACACTCCTGGTCTCCTGGTGTTTACAGTCAGGAGTGAGGGTATGGACTTTCCAGGTGTTTATAGTCAGGAGTGAGAGAGCAGAGACACTCCTGGTCTCCTGGTGTTTACAGTCAGGAGTGAGGGTGTCGACTCTCCTGGAGTTTACTGTCAGGAGTGAGAGATTAGAGAAACTCCTGGCCTCCTGGTGTTTATAGTCAGGAGTGAGAGAGTAGAGACACTCCTGCGGATTATAGTCAGGAGTGAGAGAGTAGAGACACTCCTGGGGTTGATGGTCAGGACTGAGAGAGTAGAGACACACCTGGCCTCCTGGTGTTGATAGTCAGGTGTTAGAGTGTAGAGATACTCCAGGGGATTTCATTCAGGAATGAGAGTGCAGAGGCATTCCTGGACTCCTGGTTATACTACTCAGGAGTGAGAGAGTGAAGACACTCCTGGTCTCCTGGTGTTTATAGTTAGGACTGAGAGAGTAGAGACACTCCTGGTGTTTTTAGTCAGGAGTCAGATTGTAGAGACACTCCTGGTCTGGAGATTACAGTCAGGAGTGAGAGAATAGAGACACTCCTGGTGTTGAAAGTCAGGAGTCAGAGAGTAGAGACACTCCGGATCTCCTGGTGTTAATAGTGAGGAGTGAGATTGTAGAGACACTCCAGGTCTCCAGGTGTTTACAGTCAGGAGTGAGAGAGTAGAGACACTCCGGGGTTTTATAGTCAGGAGTGAGAGAGTAGAGAACTCCTGGCCTCCTGGTGTTTTTAGTCAGGTGTTAGAGTATAGACATACTCCTGGGGATTACATTCAGGAGTGAGAGTGTAGAGGTATTCCTGGTCTCCTGGTGATAATACTCAGGACTGAGAGAGTGGAGACATTCCTGGTCTCCTGGAGTTTATAGTCAGGAGTGGGAGAGTAGGGCAAGTCCTAGGGTTTACAGTTAGGAATGAGAGAGAAGGGACAATTCTGGAGTTTTTAGTCAGGAGTGAGAGAGTAGAGACACTCCTGGTCTCCTGGTGTTTATAGTCGGGACTAGGAGTGTAGAGACACTCCTGGTGTTTATAGTCAGGTGTGAGAGTGTAGAGACACTCCTGGTTTGGAGGTTACAGTCAGCAGTGAGAGAATAGAGACACTCCTGGTGTTGTAAGTCAGGAGTGAGAGAATAGAGACACTCCTGGTCTCCATGTGTTAATAGTCAGGAGTGAGATTGTAGACACACTCCTGGTCTCCTGGTGTTTATAGTCAGGAGTGAGAGAGTAGGGACAGTCCTAGGATTTACAGTCAGGAGTGAGAGAGTAGGGACAATCCTGGTGTTTTTAGTCAGGAGTGAGAGAGTAGAGACACTCCTGGTCTCCTGGTGTTAATAGTCAGGAGTGAGAAATTGGAGACACACCTGTCCTCCTGGTGTTTATAGTCAGGAGTGAGAGAGTAGAGACCCTCCTGGCCTCCTGGGGTTTATAGTCAGTAGTGAGAGAGTAGAGACACTCCTGGTCTCCTGGTGTTTACAGTCAGGAGTGAGAGAGTAGAGACACTCCTGGTCTCCTGGTGTTTACAGTCAGGAGTGAGAGAGTATAGACATTCCTGGTCTCCTGGTGTTTATAGTCAGGAGTGAGAGAGTAGAGACACTCCTGTTCTGCTGGTGTTTACAGTCAGGAGTGAGGGTATAGACTCTCCTGGTGATTATTGTTAGGAGTGAGAGAGTAGAGACACTCCTGGAGTTTACAGTCAGGAGTGAGAGATTAGAGAAACTCCTGGACTCCTGGTGTTTATAGCCAGGAGTGAGAGAGCAGAGACACTCCTGGTCGCCTGGTGTTTACAGTCAGGAGTGAGAGAACAGAGACACTCCTGGTCGCCTGGTGTTTATAGTCAGGACTAGGAGTGCGGAGACACTCCTGGTGTTTATAGTCAGTTGTGAGAGTGTAGAGACACTCCTGGTCTGGAGGTTACAGTCAGCAGTGAGAGAATAGAGACACTCCTGCTGTTTTTAGTCAGGAGTTAGAGAATAAAGACACTGCTGGTCGCCTAGTGGTTATAGGCAGGAGTGAGAGAGTAGAGACACTCCAGGCGTTTATAGTCAGGTGTGAGATAGTAGATACACTCCTGGTCTCCTGGTGTTTATAGTCAGGAGTGAGAGAGTGGAGACACTAATGGTCTCCTGGTGTTTATAGCCAGGAGTGAGAGAGTAGGGACAATCCTGGTGTTTTTAGTCAGGAGTGAGAGAGTAGAGAAACTCCTGGTCGCCTGTTGTTTATAGTCCGGAGTGAGAGAGCAGAGACAATCCTGGTCTGCTGGTGTTTATAATCAGGAGTGAGAGAGTAGAGACATTCCTGGTCTCCTGGTGTTTACAGTCAGGAGTGAAGATATAGACTCTCCTGGTATTTAAAGTCAGGAATGAGAGAGTAGAGACACTCCTGGGGTTTATAGTCAGGAGTGAGAGAGTAGAGACTCTCCTGGTCTGCTAGTGTTTACAGTCTGGAGTGAGAGAGTAGAGACAATCCTGGTCTCCTGGTGTTTATAGTCAGGAGTGAGGGTATGGACTCTCCTGGTGTTTATATTCAGGAGTGAGAGAGTATAGACATTCCTGGTCTCCTGGTGTTTATAGTCAGGAGTGAGAGAGTAGAGACACTCCTGGAGTTTACAGTCAGGAGTGAGAGATTAGAGAAACTCCTGGTCTCCTGCTGTTTATAGCCAGGAATGAGAGAGTAGAGACACTCCTGGGGTTTATAGTCAGGAGTGAGAGAGTAGAGAACTCCTGGCCTCTTGGTGTTTTTAGTCAGGTGTTAGAGTGTAGACATACTCCTGGGGATTACATTCAGCACTGAGAGTGTAGAGGTATTCCTGGTCTCCTGGAGTTTATAGTCAGGTTTGAGAGAGTAGGGACAGTCCTAGGGTTTACAGTCAGGAGTGAGAGATTAGGGACAATCCTGGTGTTTTTTGTCAGGAGTGAGAGAGTAGAGACACTCCTGGAGTTTATAGTCAGGAACTAGAGAATAGAGAAACTCCTGGTCTCCTGCTGTTTATAGTCAGGAATGAGAGTGTAGAGACACGCCTGGTCTCCTGGTGTTTATAGTCAGTAGTGAGAGAGTAGAGACACTCCTGGTCTCCTGGTGTTTCCAGTCAGGAGTGAGAGAGTAGAGACTCTCCTGGTCTGCTGGTGTTTACAGTCTGGAGTGAGAGAGTAGAGACAATCCTGGTCTCCTGGTGTTTATAGTCAGGAGTGAGGGTATGGACTCTCCTGGTGTTTATATTCAGGAGTGAGAGAGTATAGACATTCCTGGTCTCCTGGTGTTTATAGTCAGGAGTGAGAGAGTAGAGACACTCCTGGAGTTTACAGTCAGGAGTGAGAGATTAGAGAAACTCCTGGTCTCCTGCTGTTTATAGCCAGGAATGAGAGAGTAGAGACACTCCTGGGGTTTATAGTCAGGAGTGAGAGAGTAGAGAACTCCTGGCCTCCTGGTGTTTATAGTCAGGTGTTAGAGTGTAGACATACTCCTGGGGATTACATTCAGGAGTGAGAGAGTAGAGGTATTCCTGGTCTCCAGGTGATAATACTCAGGAGTGAGAGAGTGGAGACATTCCTGGTCTCCTGGAGTTTATAGTCAGGAGTGAGAGTGTAGGGACAGTCCTAGGGTTTACAGTCAGGAGTGAGAGAGTAGGGACAATCCTGGTCTCCTGATGTTAATAGTCAGGAGTGAGAAATTGGAGACACACCTGGCCTCCTGGTGTTTATAGTCAGGAGTGAGAGAGTAGAGACACTCCTGGCCTCCTCGGGTTTACAGTCAGGAGTGAGTGTGGAGACACTCCTGGTCTCCTGGTGTTTATAATCAGGAGTGAGAGAGTAGAGACATTCCTGGCCTCCTGGTGTTTATAGTCAGGAGTGAGAGAGTAGAGAACTCCTGGCCTCCTGGTGTTTCTAATCAGGTGTTAGAGTGTAGACATACTCCTGGGGATTACATTCAGAAGTGAGAGTGTAGAGGTATTCCTGGTCTCCAGGAGCTTATAGTCAGGAGTGAGAGAGTAGGGACAGTCCTAGGGTTCACAGTCAGGAGTGAGAGAGTAGGGACAATCCTGGAGTTTTTAGTCAGGAGTGAGAGAGTAGAGACACTCCTGGTCGCCTGGTGTTTATAGTCAGTTGTGAGAGTGTAGAGACACTCCTGGTCTGGAGGCTAGAGTCAGCAGTGTGAGAATAGACACACTCCTGATGTTGAAAGTCAGGAGTGACAGAGTAGAGACACTCCGGATATCCTGGTGTTAATAGTCAGGAGTGAGATTGTAGAGACACTCCAGGTCTCCAGGTGTTTATAGTCAGGGGTGAGAGAGCAGGGACAGTCCTGGAGTTTTTAGTCAGGAATGAGAGAATAGAGACACTCCTGGTCGCCTGGTGGTTATAGTCAAGAGTGAGAGAGTAGAGACACTCCAGGCATTTATAGTCAGGAGTGAGATAGTAGAGACACTCCTGGTCTCCTGGTGTTTATAGTCAGGAGTGAGAGAGTAGGGACAGTCCTAGGGTTTACAGTCAGGAGTGAGAGAGTAGGGACAATCCTGGTGTTTTTAGTCAGGAGTGAGAGAGTAGAGACACTCCTGGTCTCCTGGTCTTAATAGTCAGGAGTGAGAAATTGGAGACACACCTGTCCTCCTGGTGTTTATAGTCAGGAGTGAGAGAGTAGAGACCCTCCTGGCCTCCTGGGGTTTATAGTCAGTAGTGAGAGAGTAGAGACACTCCTGGTCTCCTGGTGTTTACAGTCAGGAGTGAGAGAGTAGAGACACTCCTGGTCTCCTGGTGTTTACAGTCAGGAGTGAGAGAGTATAGACATTCCTGGTCTCCTGGTGTTTATAGTCAGGAGTGAGAGAGTAGAGACACTCCTGTTCTGCTGGTGTTTACAGTCAGGAGTGAGGGTATAGACTCTCCTGGTGATTATTGTTAGGAGTGAGAGAGTAGAGACACTCCTGGAGTTTACAGTCAGGAGTGAGAGATTAGAGAAACTCCTAGACTCCTGGTGTTTATAGCCAGGAGTGAGAGAGTAGAGACACTCCTGGGGTTTACAGTCAGGAGTGAGAGAGTAGAGAACTCCTGGCCTACTGGTGTTTTTAGTCAGGTGTTAGAGTGTAGACATACTCCTGGGGATTACATTCAGGAGTGAGAGTGTAGAGGTATTCCTGGTCTCCTGGAGTTTATAGTCAGAAGTGGGAGAGTAGGGACAGTCCTAGCGTTTACAGTCAGGAGTGAGAGAGTAGGGACAATCCTGGAGTTTTTAGTCAGGAGTGAGAGAGCAGAGACACTCCTGGTCGCCTGGTGTTTATAGTCAGGAGTGAGAGAGTAGAGACACTCCTGGTCGCCTGGTGTTTACAGTCAGGAGTGAGAGAGTAGGGACAATCCCGGTGTTTTTAGTCAGGAGTGAGAGAGTAGAGAAACTCCTGGTCGCCTGTTGTTTATAGTCCGGAGTGAGAGAGCAGAGACAATCCTGGTCTGCTGGTGTTTATAATCAGGAGTGAGAGAGTAGAGACATTCCTGGTCTCCTGGTGTTTACAGTCAGGAGTGAAGATATAGACTCTCCTGGTATTTAAAGTCAGGAATGAGAGAGTAGAGACACTCCTGGGGTTTATAGTCAGGAGTGAGAGAGTAGAGAACTCCTGGCCTCTTGGTGTTTTTAGTCAGGTGTTAGAGTGTAGACATACTCCTGGGGATTACATTCAGCACTGAGAGTGTAGAGGTATTCCTGGTCTCCTGGAGTTTATAGTCAGGTTTGAGAGAGTAGGGACAGTCCTAGGGTTTACAGTCAGGAGTGAGAGATTAGGGACAATCCTGGTGTTTTTTGTCAGGAGTGAGAGAGTAGAGACACTCCTGGAGTTTATAGTCAGGAACTAGAGATTAGAGAAACTCCTGGTCTCCTGCTGTTTATAGTCAGGAATGAGAGTGTAGAGACACGCCTGGTCTCCTGGTGTTTATAGTCAGTAGTGAGAGAGTAGAGACACTCCTGGTCTCCTGGTGTTTCCAGTCAGGAGTGAGAGAGTAGAGACTCTCCTGGTCTGCTGGTGTTTACAGTCTGGAGTGAGAGAGTAGAGACAATCCTGGTCTCCTGGTGTTTATAGTCAGGAGTGAGGGTATGGACTCTCCTGGTGTTTATATTCAGGAGTGAGAGAGTATAGACATTCCTGGTCTCCTGGTGTTTATAGTCAGGAGTGAGAGAGTAGAGACACTCCTGGAGTTTACAGTCAGGAGTGAGAGATTAGAGAAACTCCTGGTCTCCTGCTGTTTATAGCCAGGAATGAGAGAGTAGAGACACTCCTGGGGTTTATAGTCAGGAGTGAGAGAGTAGAGAACTCCTGGCCTCCTGGTGTTTATAGTCAGGTGTTAGAGTGTAGACATACTCCTGGGGATTACATTCAGGAGTGAGAGAGTAGAGGTATTCCTGGTCTCCAGGTGATAATACTCAGGAGTGAGAGAGTGGAGACATTCCTGGTCTCCTGGAGTTTATAGTCAGGAGTGAGAGTGTAGGGACAGTCCTAGGGTTTACAGTCAGGAGTGAGAGAGTAGGGACAATCCTGGTGTTTTTAGTCAGGAGTGAGAGAGTAGAGACACTCCTGGTCTCCTGGTGTTAATAGTCAGGAGTGAGAAATTGGAGACACACCTGGCCTCCTGGTGTTTATAGTCAGGAGTGAGAGAGTAGAGACACTCCTGGCCTCCTCGGGTTTACAGTCAGGAGTGAGTGTGGAGACACTCCTGGTCTCCTGGTGTTTATAATCAGGAGTGAGAGAGTAGAGACTCTCCTGGGCTCCTGGGGTTTACAGTCAGGAGTGAGGGTATAGACTCTCCTGGTGTTAATAGTCAGGAGTGAGAGAGTAGACACACTCCTGCATTTATAGTCAGCAGTGAGAGAATAGAGACACTGAAGGTCTCAATGTGCTAATAGTCAGGAGTGAGATTGTAGACACACTCCTGGTCTCCTGCTGTTTATAGTCAGGAGTCAGAGAGTAGGGACAGTCCTAGGGTTTAAAGTCAGGAATGAGAGAGTAGAGACACTCCTGGAGTTTACAGTCAGGAGTGAGAGAATAGACAAACGCCTGGCCTCCTGGTGTTTATAGTCAGGTGTGAGAGAGTAGAGACATTCCTGGCCTCCTGGTGTTTATAGTCAGGAGTGAGAGAGTAGAGAACTCCTGGCCTCCTGGTGTTTCTAATCAGGTGTTAGAGTGTAGACATACTCCTGGGGATTACATTCAGAAGTGAGAGTGTAGAGGTATTCCTGGTCTCCAGGAGCTTATAGTCAGGAGTGAGAGAGTAGGGACAGTCCTAGGGTTCACAGTCAGGAGTGAGAGAGTAGGGACAATCCTGGAGTTTTTAGTCAGGAGTGAGAGAGTAGAGACACTCCTGGTCGCCTGGTGTTTATAGTCAGTTGTGAGAGTGTAGAGACACTCCTGGTCTGGAGGTTAGAGTCAGCAGTGTGAGAATAGACACACTCCTGATGTTGAAAGTCAGGAGTGACAGAGTAGAGACACTCCGGATATCCTGGTGTTAATAGTCAGGAGTGAAATTGTAGAGACACTCCAGGTCTCCAGGTGTTTATAGTCAGGGGTGAGAGAGCAGGGACAGTCCTGGAGTTTTTAGTCAGGAATGAGAGAATAGAGACACTCCTGGTCGCCTGGTGGTTATAGTCAGGAGTGAGAGAGTGGAGACACTCCGGGTCTCCTGGTGTTTACAATCAGGATTGAGGGAGAAGAGACACTCCTGGTGTTTATAGTCAGGAATGAGAGAGTAGAGACACTCCTGGCCTCCTGGTGTTTACAGTCAGGAGTGAGGGTATAGACTCTCCTGGTGTTTATAGTCAGGAGTGAGAGAGTAGAGACACTCCTGGAGTTTACAGTCAGGAGTACGAGATTAGAGACACTCCTGGTCTCCGGGTGTTTATAGTCAGGTGTGAGAGTGTAGAGATTCTCCAGGACTCCTGAGGTTTACAGTCAGGACTAGGAGTGTTGAGACACTCCTGGTGTTTATAGGCAGGTGTGACAGTGTACAGTCATTCCTGATCTCCTGGAGTTTACAGTCAGGAGTGATAGAGTAGAGACACTCCTGGTCTCCTGGTGTTTATACTCAGGAGTGAGAGAGTAGGGACACTCCTAGGGTTTACAGTCAGGAGTGAGGGAGTAGAGACACTTCTGCTCTCCTGGTGTTTACAGATAGGAGTGAGAGCGTAGAGACACTCCTGGTGTTTTTAGTCTGGAGTGAGAGAGTGGAGACACTCCTGGTCTCCTGATGTTTATAGTCAGGAGTGAGAGAGTAGAGACACTCCTGGTCTCCTGGTGTTTATAGACAGGAGTGAGAGAGTAGAGACACTCCTGGTCTCCTGGTGTTTACAGTCAGGAGTGAGGGTATGGACTTTCCAGGTGTTTATAGTCAGGAGTGAGAGAGCAGAGACACTCCTGGTCTCCTGGTGTTTACAGTCAGGAGTGAGGGTGTCGACTCTCCTGGAGTTTACTGTCAGGAGTGAGAGATTAGAGAAACTCCTGGCCTCCTGGTGTTTATAGTCAGGAGTGAGAGAGTAGAGACACTCCTGCGGATTATAGTCAGGAGTGAGAGAGTAGAGACACTCCTGGGGTTGATGGTCAGGACTGAGAGAGTAGAGACACACCTGGCCTCCTGGTGTTGATAGTCAGGTGTTAGAGTGTAGAGATACTCCAGGGGATTTCATTCAGGAATGAGAGTGCAGAGGCATTCCTGGACTCCTGGTTATACTACTCAGGAGTGAGAGAGTGGAGACACTCCTGGTCTCCTGGTGTTTATAGTTAGGACTGAGAGAGTAGAGACACTCCTGGTGTTTTTAGTCAGGAGTCAGATTGTAGAGACACTCCTGGTCTGGAGATTACAGTCAGGAGTGAGAGAATAGAGACACTCCTGGTGTTGAAAGTCAGGAGTCAGAGAGTAGAGACACTCCGGATCTCCTGGTGTTAATAGTGAGGAGTGAGATTGTAGAGACACTCCAGGTCTCCAGGTGTTTACAGTCAGGAGTGAGAGAGTAGAGACACTCCGGGGTTTTATAGTCAGGAGTGAGAGAGTAGAGAACTCCTGGCCTCCTGGTGTTTTTAGTCAGGTGTTAGAGTATAGACATACTCCTGGGGATTACATTCAGGAGTGAGAGTGTAGAGGTATTCCTGGTCTCCTGGTGATAATACTCAGGACTGAGAGAGTGGAGACATTCCTGGTCTCCTGGAGTTTATAGTCAGGAGTGGGAGAGTAGGGCAAGTCCTAGGGTTTACAGTTAGGAGTGAGAGAGAAGGGACAATTCTGGAGTTTTTAGTCAGGAGTGAGAGAGTAGAGACACTCCTGGTCTCCTGGTGTTTATAGTCGGGACTAGGAGTGTAGAGACACTCCTGGTGTTTATAGTCAGGTGTGAGAGTGTAGAGACACTCCTGGTTTGGAGGTTACAGTCAGCAGTGAGAGAATAGAGACACTCCTGGTGTTGTAAGTCAGGAGTGAGAGAATAGAGACACTCCTGGTCTCCATGTGTTAATAGTCAGGAGTGAGATTGTAGACACACTCCTGGTCTCCTGGTGTTTATAGTCAGGAGTGAGAGAGTAGGGACAGTCCTAGGATTTACAGTCAGGAGTGAGAGAGTAGGGACAATCCTGGTGTTTTTAGTCAGGAGTGAGAGAGTAGAGACACTCCTGGTCTCCTGGTGTTAATAGTCAGGAGTGAGAAATTGGAGACACACCTGTCCTCCTGGTGTTTATAGTCAGGAGTGAGAGAGTAGAGACCCTCCTGGCCTCCTGGGGTTTATAGTCAGTAGTGAGAGAGTAGAGACACTCCTGGTCTCCTGGTGTTTACAGTCAGGAGTGAGAGAGTAGAGACACTCCTGGTCTCCTGGTGTTTACAGTCAGGAGTGAGAGAGTATAGACATTCCTGGTCTCCTGGTGTTTATAGTCAGGAGTGAGAGAGTAGAGACACTCCTGTTCTGCTGGTGTTTACAGTCAGGAATGAGGGTATAGAATCTCCTGGTGATTATTGTTAGGAGTGAGAGAGTAGAGACACTCCTGGAGTTTACAGTCAGGAGTGAGAGATTAGAGAAACTCCTGGACTCCTGGTGTTTATAGCCAGGAGTGAGAGAGTAGAGACACTCCTGGGGTTTACAGTCAGGAGTGAGAGAGTAGAGAACTCCTGGCCTACTGGTGTTTTTAGTCAGGTGTTAGAGTGTAGACATACTCCTGGGGATTACATTCAGGAGTGAGAGTGTAGAGGTATTCCTGGTCTCCTGGAGTTTATAGTCAGAAGTGGGAGAGTAGGGACAGTCCTAGGGTTTACAGTCAGGAGTGAGAGAGTAGGGACAATCCTGGAGTTTTTAGTCAGGAGTGAGAGAGTAGAGACACTCCTGGTCGCCTGGTGTTTATAGTCAGGAGTGAGAGAGTAGAGACACTCCTGGTCGCCTGGTGTTTACAGTCAGGAGTGAGAGAGTAGAGACACTCCTGGTCGCCTGGTGTTTACAGTCAGGAGTGAGAGAGTAGAGACACTCCTGGTCGCCTGGTGTTTATAGTCAGGACTAGGAGTGCGGAGACACTCCTGGTGTTTATAGTCAGTTGTGAGAGTGTAGAGACACTCCTGGTCTGGAGGTTACAGTCAGCAGTGAGAGAATAGAGACACTCCTGCTGTTTTTAGTCAGGAGTTAGAGAATAAAGACACTGCTGGTCGCCTGGTGGTTATAGGCAGGAGTGAGAGAGTAGAGACACTCCAGGCGTTTATAGTCAGGTGTGAGATAGTAGATACACTCCTGGTCTCCTGGTGTTTATAGTCAGGAGTGAGAGAGTGGAGACACTAATGGTCTCCTGGTGTTTATAGCCAGGAGTGAGAGAGTAGGGACAATCCTGGTGTTTTTAGTCAGGAGTGAGAGAGTAGAGAAACTCCTGGTCGCCTGTTGTTTATAGTCCGGAGTGAGAGAGTAGAGACAATCCTGGTCTGCTGGTGTTTATAATCAGGAGTGTGAGAGTAGAGACATTCCTGGTCTCCTGGTGTTTACAGTCAGGAGTGAAGATATAGACTCTCCTGGTATTTAAAGTCAGGAATGAGAGAGTAGAGACACTCCTGGAGTTTACAGTCAGGACTGAGAGATTAGAGAAAATCCTGGCCTCCTGGTGTTTATAGCCAGGAGTGAGAGAGTAGAGACACTCCTGGTGTTTATAGTCAGGAGTGAGAGAGTAGATAACTCCTGGCCTCTTGGTGTTTTTAGTCAGGTGTTAGAGTGTAGACATACTCCTGGGGATTACATTCAGCACTGAGAGTGTAGAGGTATTCCTGGTCTCCTGGAGTTTATAGTCAGGTTTGAGAGAGTAGGGACAGTCCTCGGGTTTACAGTCAGGAGTGAGAGATTAGGGACAATCCTGGTGTTTTTTGTCAGGAGTGAGAGAGTAGAGACACTCCTGAAGTTTATAGTCAGGAGTGAGAGATTAGAGAAACTCCTGGTCTCCTGCTGTTTATAGTCAGGAATGAGAGTGTAGAGACACGCCTGGTCTCCTGGTGTTTATAGTCAGTAGTGAGAGAGTAGAGACACTCCTGGTCTCCTGGTGTTTCCAGTCAGGAGTGAGAGAGTAGAGACTCTCCTGGTCTGCTGGTGTTTACAGTCAGGAGTGAGAGAGTGGAGACACTCCGGGTCTCCTGGTGTTTACAATCAGGATTGAGGGAGAAGAGACACTCCTGGTGTTTATAGTCAGGAATGAGAGAGTAGAGACACTCCTGGCCTCCTGGTGTTTACAGTCAGGAGTGAGGGTATAGACTCTCCTGGTGTTTATAGTCAGGAGTGAGAGAGTAGAGACACTCCTGGAGTTTACAGTCAGGAGTACGAGATTAGAGACACTCCTGGTCTCCGGGTGTTTATAGTCAGGTGTGAGAGTGTAGAGATTCTCCAGGACTCCTGAGGTTTACAGTCAGGACTAGGAGTGTTGAGACACTCCTGGTGTTTATAGGCAGGTGTGACAGTGTACAGTCATTCCTGATCTCCTGGAGTTTACAGTCAGGAGTGATAGAGTAGAGACACTCCTGGTCTCCTGGTGTTTATACTCAGGAGTGAGAGAGTAGGGACACTCCTAGGGTTTACAGTCAGGAGTGAGGGAGTAGAGACACTTCTGCTCTCCTGGTGTTTACAGATAGGAGTGAGAGCGTAGAGACACTCCTGGTGTTTTTAGTCTGGAGTGAGAGAGTGGAGACACTCCTGGTCTCCTGATGTTTATAGTCAGGAGTGAGAGAGTAGAGACACTCCTGGTCTCCTGGTGTTTATAGACAGGAGTGAGAGAGTAGAGACACTCCTGGTCTCCTGGTGTTTACAGTCAGGAGTGAGGGTATGGACTTTCCAGGTGTTTATAGTCAGGAGTGAGAGAGCAGAGACACTCCTGGTCTCCTGGTGTTTACAGTCAGGAGTGAGGGTGTCGACTCTCCTGGAGTTTACTGTCAGGAGTGAGAGATTAGAGAAACTCCTGGCCTCCTGGTGTTTATAGTCAGGAGTGAGAGAGTAGAGACACTCCTGCGGATTATAGTCAGGAGTGAGAGAGTAGAGACACTCCTGGGGTTGATGGTCAGGACTGAGAGAGTAGAGACACACCTGGCCTCCTGGTGTTGATAGTCAGGTGTTAGAGTGTAGAGATACTCCAGGGGATTTCATTCAGGAATGAGAGTGCAGAGGCATTCCTGGACTCCTGGTTATACTACTCAGGAGTGAGAGAGTGGAGACACTCCTGGTCTCCTGGTGTTTATAGTTAGGACTGAGAGAGTAGAGACACTCCTGGTGTTTTTAGTCAGGAGTCAGATTGTAGAGACACTCCTGGTCTGGAGATTACAGTCAGGAGTGAGAGAATAGAGACACTCCTGGTGTTGAAAGTCAGGAGTCAGAGAGTAGAGACACTCCGGATCTCCTGGTGTTAATAGTGAGGAGTGAGATTGTAGAGACACTCCAGGTCTCCAGGTGTTTACAGTCAGGAGTGAGAGAGTAGAGACACTCCGGGGTTTTATAGTCAGGAGTGAGAGAGTAGAGAACTCCTGGCCTCCTGGTGTTTTTAGTCAGGTGTTAGAGTATAGACATACTCCTGGGGATTACATTCAGGAGTGAGAGTGTAGAGGTATTCCTGGTCTCCTGGTGATAATACTCAGGACTGAGAGAGTGGAGACATTCCTGGTCTCCTGGAGTTTATAGTCAGGAGTGGGAGAGTAGGGCAAGTCCTAGGGTTTACAGTTAGGAGTGAGAGAGAAGGGACAATTCTGGAGTTTTTAGTCAGGAGTGAGAGAGTAGAGACACTCCTGGTCTCCTGGTGTTTATAGTCGGGACTAGGAGTGTAGAGACACTCCTGGTGTTTATAGTCAGGTGTGAGAGTGTAGAGACACTCCTGGTTTGGAGGTTACAGTCAGCAGTGAGAGAATAGAGACACTCCTGGTGTTGTAAGTCAGGAGTGAGAGAATAGAGACACTCCTGGTCTCCATGTGTTAATAGTCAGGAGTGAGATTGTAGACACACTCCTGGTCTCCTGGTGTTTATAGTCAGGAGTGAGAGAGTAGGGACAGTCCTAGGATTTACAGTCAGGAGTGAGAGAGTAGGGACAATCCTGGTGTTTTTAGTCAGGAGTGAGAGAGTAGAGACACTCCTGGTCTCCTGGTGTTAATAGTCAGGAGTGAGAAATTGGAGACACACCTGTCCTCCTGGTGTTTATAGTCAGGAGTGAGAGAGTAGAGACCCTCCTGGCCTCCTGGGGTTTATAGTCAGTAGTGAGAGAGTAGAGACACTCCTGGTCTCCTGGTGTTTACAGTCAGGAGTGAGAGAGTAGAGACACTCCTGGTCTCCTGGTGTTTACAGTCAGGAGTGAGAGAGTATAGACATTCCTGGTCTCCTGGTGTTTATAGTCAGGAGTGAGAGAGTAGAGACACTCCTGTTCTGCTGGTGTTTACAGTCAGGAATGAGGGTATAGAATCTCCTGGTGATTATTGTTAGGAGTGAGAGAGTAGAGACACTCCTGGAGTTTACAGTCAGGAGTGAGAGATTAGAGAAACTCCTGGACTCCTGGTGTTTATAGCCAGGAGTGAGAGAGTAGAGACACTCCTGGGGTTTACAGTCAGGAGTGAGAGAGTAGAGAACTCCTGGCCTACTGGTGTTTTTAGTCAGGTGTTAGAGTGTAGACATACTCCTGGGGATTACATTCAGGAGTGAGAGTGTAGAGGTATTCCTGGTCTCCTGGAGTTTATAGTCAGAAGTGGGAGAGTAGGGACAGTCCTAGGGTTTACAGTCAGGAGTGAGAGAGTAGGGACAATCCTGGAGTTTTTAGTCAGGAGTGAGAGAGTAGAGACACTCCTGGTCGCCTGGTGTTTATAGTCAGGAGTGAGAGAGTAGAGACACTCCTGGTCGCCTGGTGTTTACAGTCAGGAGTGAGAGAGTAGAGACACTCCTGGTCGCCTGGTGTTTACAGTCAGGAGTGAGAGAGTAGAGACACTCCTGGTCGCCTGGTGTTTATAGTCAGGACTAGGAGTGCGGAGACACTCCTGGTGTTTATAGTCAGTTGTGAGAGTGTAGAGACACTCCTGGTCTGGAGGTTACAGTCAGCAGTGAGAGAATAGAGACACTCCTGCTGTTTTTAGTCAGGAGTTAGAGAATAAAGACACTGCTGGTCGCCTGGTGGTTATAGGCAGGAGTGAGAGAGTAGAGACACTCCAGGCGTTTATAGTCAGGTGTGAGATAGTAGATACACTCCTGGTCTCCTGGTGTTTATAGTCAGGAGTGAGAGAGTGGAGACACTAATGGTCTCCTGGTGTTTATAGCCAGGAGTGAGAGAGTAGGGACAATCCTGGTGTTTTTAGTCAGGAGTGAGAGAGTAGAGAAACTCCTGGTCGCCTGTTGTTTATAGTCCGGAGTGAGAGAGTAGAGACAATCCTGGTCTGCTGGTGTTTATAATCAGGAGTGTGAGAGTAGAGACATTCCTGGTCTCCTGGTGTTTACAGTCAGGAGTGAAGATATAGACTCTCCTGGTATTTAAAGTCAGGAATGAGAGAGTAGAGACACTCCTGGAGTTTACAGTCAGGACTGAGAGATTAGAGAAAATCCTGGCCTCCTGGTGTTTATAGCCAGGAGTGAGAGAGTAGAGACACTCCTGGTGTTTATAGTCAGGAGTGAGAGAGTAGATAACTCCTGGCCTCTTGGTGTTTTTAGTCAGGTGTTAGAGTGTAGACATACTCCTGGGGATTACATTCAGCACTGAGAGTGTAGAGGTATTCCTGGTCTCCTGGAGTTTATAGTCAGGTTTGAGAGAGTAGGGACAGTCCTCGGGTTTACAGTCAGGAGTGAGAGATTAGGGACAATCCTGGTGTTTTTTGTCAGGAGTGAGAGAGTAGAGACACTCCTGAAGTTTATAGTCAGGAGTGAGAGATTAGAGAAACTCCTGGTCTCCTGCTGTTTATAGTCAGGAATGAGAGTGTAGAGACACGCCTGGTCTCCTGGTGTTTATAGTCAGTAGTGAGAGAGTAGAGACACTCCTGGTCTCCTGGTGTTTCCAGTCAGGAGTGAGAGAGTAGAGACTCTCCTGGTCTGCTGGTGTTTACAGTCTGGAGTGAGAGAGTAGAGACAATCCTGGTCTCCTGGTGTTTATAGTCAGGAATGAGGGTATGGACTCTCCTGGTGTTTATATTCAGGAGTGAGAGAGTATAGACATTCCTGGTCTCCTGGTGTTTATAGTCAGGAGTGAGAGAGTAGAGACACTCCTGGAGTTTACAGTCAGGAGTGAGAGAGTAGAGACACTCCTGGAGTTTACAGTCAGGAGTGAGAGATTAGAGAAACTCCTGGTCTCCTGCTGTTTATAGCCAGGAATGAGAGAGTAGAGACACTCCTGGGGTTTATAGTCAGGAGTGAGAGAGTAGAGAACTCCTGGCCTCCTGGTGTTTTTAGTCAGGTGTTAGAGTGTAGACATACTCCTGGGGATTACATTCAGGAGTGAGAGTGTAGAGGTATTCCTGGTCTCCTGGTGATAATACTCCGGACTGAGAGAGTGGAGACATTCCTGGTCTCCTGGAGTTTATAGTCAGGAGTGGGAGAGTAGAGACAATCCAGGATTTTATAGTCAGGAGTGGGAGAGTAGAGACAATCCTGGAGTTTATAGTCAGGAGTGAGAGAGTAGGGACAGTCCTGGTCTGGAGGTTACAGCCAGCAGTGAGAGAATAGAGACACTCCTGGAGTTTTTAGTCAGGAGTTAGAGAATAAAGACACTGCTGGTCGCCTGGTGGTTATAGTCAGGAGTGAGAGAGTAGAGACACTCCAGGCGTTCATAGTCAGGAGTGAGATAGTCGAGACACTCTGGGTCTCCTGGTCTTTTTAGCTAGGAGTGAGAGAGTAGAGACATTCCTAGGGTTTACAGTCAGGAGTGAGAGTAGAGACACTCCAGGGGTTTACAGTCAGGAGTGAAAGAGTAGAGACACTCCTGGTCTCCTGGTGTTTACAGTCAGGAGTGAGGGTACAGACTCTCCTGGTGTTTATAGTCTGGAGTGAGAGAGTATAGACACTCCTGGAGTTTACAGTCAGGACTGAGAGATTAGAGAAAATCCTGGCCTCCTGGTGTTTATAGCCAGGAGTGAGAGAGTAGAGACACTCCTGGGGTTTACAGTCAGGAGTGAGAGAGTAGAGACACTCCTGCGGATTATAGTCAGGAGTGAGAGAGTAGAGACACTCCTGGGGTTGATGGTCAGGACTGAGAGAGTAGAGACACTCCTGGCCTCCTGGTGTTGATAGTCAGGTGTTAGAGTGTAGAGATACTCCAGGGGATTTCATTCAGGAATGAGAGTGTAGAGGCATTCCTGGACTCCTGGTTATACTACTCAGGAGTGAGAGAGTGGAGACACTCCTGGTCTCCTGGTGTTTATAGTTAGGACTGAGAGAGTAGAGACACTCCTGGTGTTTTTAGTAGGAGTCAGATTGTAGAGACACTCCTGGTCTGGAGATTACAGTCAGGAGTGAGAGAATAGAGACACTCCTGGTGTTGAAAGTCAGGAGTCAGAGAGTAGAGACACTCCGGATCTCCTGGTGTTAATACTGAGGAGTGAGATTGTAGAGACACTCCAGGTCTCCAGGTGTTTATAGTCAGGAGTGAGAGAGTAGAGACACTCCGGGGTTTTATAGTCAGGAGTGAGAGAGTAGAGAACTCCTGGCCTCCTGGTGTTTTTAGTCAGGTGTTAGAGTGTAGACATACTCCTGGGGATTACATTCAGGAGTGAGAGTGTAGAGGTATTCCTGGTCTCCTGGTGATAATACTCAGGACTGAGAGATTGGAGACATTCCTGGTCTCCTGGAGTTCATAGTCAGGAGTGGGAGAGTAGGGCAAGTCCTAGGGTTTACAGTTAGGAGTGAGAGAGAAGGGACAATCCTGGAGTTTTTAGTCAGGAGTGAGAGAGTAGAGACACTCCTGGTCTCCTGGTGTTTATAGTCAGGACTAGGAGTGTAGAGACACTCCTGGTGTTTATAGTCAGGTGTGAGAGTGTAGAGACACTCCTGGTTTGGAGGTTACAGTCAGCAGTGAGAGAATAGACACACTCCTGGTGTTGTAAGTCAGGAGTGAGAGAATAGAGACACTCCTGGTCTCCATGTGTTAATAGTCAGGAGTGAGACTGTAGACACACTCCTGGTCTCCTGGTGTTTATAGTCAGGAGTGAGAGAGTAGGGACAATCCTGGTGTTTTTAGTCAGGAGTGAGAGAGTAGAGACACTCCTGGTCTCCTGGTGTTAATAGTCAGGAGTGAGAAATTGGAGACACACCTGTCCTCTTGGTGTTTATAGTCAGGAGTGAGAGAGTAGAGACCCTCCTGGCCTCCTGGGGTTTATAGTCAGTAGTGAGAGAGTAGAGACACTCCTGGTCTCCTGGTGTTTACAGTCAGGAGTGAGAGAGTCGGGACAGTCCTAGGGTTTACAGTCAGGAGTGAGAGAGTAGGGACAATCCTGGTGTTTTTAGTCAGGAGTGAGAGAGTAGAGACACTCCTGGTCTCCTGGTGTTTATAGTCAGGAGTGAAAGAGTAGAGACACTGCTTGTCTCCTGGTGTTTACAGTCAGGAGTGTTAAGATTAGAGACACTCCTGGTGTTTATAGTCAGGTGTGAGATTGTAGAGACACTCCTGGTCTGGAGTTTACAGTCAGCAGTGAGAGAATAGAGACACTCCTGGTGTTGAAAGTCAGGAGTGAGAGAATAGAGACACTCCTGGTGTTGAAAGTCAGGAGCGAGAGAGTAGAAACACTCCAGGTCTCCATGTGTTAATAGTCAGGAGTGAAATTGTAGGCACACTCGTGGTCTCCTGGTGTTTATAGTCAGGAGTGAGAGAGTAGGGACAGTCCGAGGGTTTACCGTCAGGAGTGAGGGAGTAGAGACACTCCTGGTCTCCTGGTGTTTACAGTTAGTAGTGAAAGAGTAGAGACACTCCTTGTGATTTTAGTCAGGAGTGAGAGAGTAGAGACACTCCTGGTCACCTGGTGTTTATAGTCAGGAGTGAGAGAATAGAGACACTCTTGGTGTATTTAGTCAGGAGTGAGAGGGTAGAGACAATCCTGGTGTTTATAGTCAGGAGTGAGAGAGTGGAGACACTCCTGGTCTCCTGGTGTTTATAGTCAGCAGTGAGAGAGTAGAGACAGTCCGAGGGTTTACCGTCAGGAGTGAGGGAGTAGAGACACTCCTGGTCTCCTGGTGTTTACAGTAAGTAGTGAAAGAGTAGAGACACTCCTGGTGTTTTTAGTCAGGAGTGAGAGAGTAAATGCACTCCTGGTGTTTATAGTCAGGAGTGAGATAGTAGAGACACTCCTTGTCGCCTGGTGTTTATAGTCAGGACTAGGAGTGTAGAGACACTCCTGGTGTTTATACTAAGGTGTGAGAGTTTAGAGACACTCCTGGTCTGGAGTTAACAGTCAGGAGTGAGAGAATTGAGACACTTCTGGTTTTGAAAGTCAGAAGTGAGAAAGTAGAGACTCCCCTCGTCTCCTGGTGTTAATAGTCAGGAGTGAGATTCTAGACACACTCCTGGTCTCCTGGTGTTTATAGTCAGGAATGAGACAGTAGGGACAGTCCTAGGGTTTACAGTCAGGAGTGAGAGAGTAGGGACAATCCTGGTGTTTTTAGTCAGGAGTGAGAGAGTAGGGACACTCCTGGAGTTTACAGTCAGGAGTGAGAGATTAGAGACACTCCTGGTCTCCTGTTGTTTATAGTCAGGAGTGAGAGAGTAGAGACACTCCTGGAGTTTATAGCTAGGAGTGAGAATTTAAATAAACTCCTGGCCTCCTGCTGTTTATAGTCAGGAATTAAAGTGTAGAGACACTCCTGATCTCCTGGTGTTTATAATCAGTAGTGAGAGAGTGGAGACACTCCTGGCCTCTTGGTGTTTATAATCAGTAGTGAGAGAGTGGAGACACACCTGGTCTCCTGGTGTTTACAGTCAGGAGCGAGAGAGAAGAGACACTCCTAGGGATAACTGTCAGGAGAAAAAGTAGAGACACTCCAGGAGTTTATAGTCAGGAGTGAGAGAGTAGAGACACTCCTGGCCTCCTGGTGTTTTTAGTCAGGTGTCAGAGTGTAGACATACTCCTGGGGATTACATTTAGGAGTGTAGTGTAGAGGCATTCCGGGTCTCCTGGCGATAATACTCACGAGTGAGAGAGTGGAGTCACTCCTAGTCCCCTGGTGTTTACAGTTTGAGTGAGAGAATAGAGACACTCCTGGTGTTTTTAGTCAGGAGTGAGATAGTAGAGACAATCTTGGTCTCCTGGTGTTTATGGTCAGGAATGAGAGAGTAGAGACACTCCTGGTCTCCTGGTGATTATAGGTAGGAGTGAGAGGGTAGAGACACTCTTGGTCTCCTGGTGTTTACAGTCAGGAGTTGGGGTATAGACTCTCCTGGTGTTTATAGTCAGGGGTGAGAAATTAGAGAAACTCCTGGCCTCCTGGTGTTTATAGTCAGGAGTGAGAGAGTAGAGACACTCCTGGCCTCCTGGGTTTACAGTCAGGAGGGAGAGAGTGGAGACACTCCTGGTCTCCTGGTGTTTATAGTCAGGAGAGAGGGTATAGACTCTCCTGGTGTTTATAGTCAGGAGTGAGAGAGTAGAGAGACTCCTGAAGTTTACATTTGGTGTGAGAGATTAGAGAAACTCCTGGCCTCCTGGTGTTTATAGTCATGAGTGAGAGAGTAGAGACACTCCTGGGGTTTACAGTCAGGAGTGAGAGAGTAGAGACACTCCTGGCCTCCTGGTGTTTTTAGTCAGGACTAGGAGTGTAGAGACACTCCTGGTGTTTATAGTCAGGTGTGAGAGTGTAGAGACACTCCTGGTCTGGAGTTAACAGTCAGGAGTGAGAGAATTGAGACACTTCTGGTTTTGAAAGTCAGGAGTGAGAAAGTAGAGACTCCCCTCGTCTCCTGGTGTTAATAGTCAGGAGTGAGATTGTAGACACACACCTGGTCTCCTGGTGTTTATAGTCAGGAATGAGAGAGTAGGGACAGTCCTAGGGTTTACAGTCAGGAGTGAGAGAGTAGGGACAATCCTGGTGTTTTTACTCAGGAGTGAGAGAGTAGAGACACTCCTGGTGTTTATAGTCAAGAGTGAAATAGTAGAGACACTCTGGGTCTCCTGGTGTTTATAGTCAGGAGTGAGGGTATAGACTCTCCTCGTTTTTATAGTCAAGAGTAAGAAATGAGAGACACTCCTGGCCTCCTGGTGTTTATAGGCAGGAGTGAGAGAGGAGAGACACTCCTGGAGTTTACTGTCAGGAGTGAGAGATTAGAGACACTCCTGGTCTCCTGGTGTTTGTAGTCAGGAGTGAGAGAGTAGAGACACTCCTGGTCTCCTGGTGTTTACAGTCAGGAGTGAGGGTATAGACTCTCCTCGTTTTTATAGTCAAGAGTGAGAAATGAGAGACACTCCTGGCCTCCTGGAGTTTATAGGCAGGAGTGAGAGAGTAGAGACACTACTGGAGTTTACTGTCAGGAGTGAGAGATTAGAGACACTCCTGGTCTCCTGGTGTTTATAGTCAGGAGTGAGAGATTAGAGAAACTCCTGGCCTCCTGGTGTTTATAATCAGTAGTGAGAGAGTGGAGACAATCCTGGTCTCCTGGTGTTTACAGTCAGGAGCGAGAGAGAAGAGACACTCCTAGGGATAACTGTCAGGAGAGAAAGTAGAGACACTCCAGGGGTTTATAGTCAGGAGTGAGAGAGTGGAGACACTCCTGGTCTCCTGGTGTTTACAGTCAGGAGTGAGAGATTAGAGAAACTCCTGGCCTACTGGTGTTTATAGTCAGGAGTGAGAGAGTAGAGACACTCCTGGTGTTTATAGTCAGGAGTGAGAGAGTAGAGACACTCCTGGGGTTGATGGTCAGGACTGAGAGAGTAGAGACACACCTGGCCTCCTGGTGTTTTTAGTCAGGTGTCAGAGTGTAGACATACTCCTGGGGATTACATTTAGGAGTGAGAGTGTAGAGGTATTCCTGGTCTCCTGGTGATAATACTCAGAAGAGAGAGAGTGGAGACACTCCTAGTCCCCTGGTGTTTACAGTTTGAGTGAGAGAATAGAGACACTCCTGGTGTTTTTAGTCAGGAGTGAGAGACTAGAGACAATCCTGGTGTTTATAGTCAGGAGTGAGATAGTAGAGACAATCATGGTCTCCTGGTTTTATAGTCAGGTGTGAGAGAGTGGAGACACTCCTGGTCTCCTGGTGTTTATAGTCAGGAGTGAGAGACTAGAGACACTCCTAGGGTTTACAGTCAGGAGTGAGAGTAGAGACACTCCAGGGGTTTACACTCAGGAGTGAGAGAGCAGAGACACTCCTGGTCTCCTTGTGATTATAGGTAGGAGTGAGAGAGTAGAGACACTCCTGGTCTCCTGGTGTTTACAGTCAGGATTGAGAGAGTAGAGACACTCCTGGCCTCCTGGTGTTTATAGTCAGGAGTGAGGGTATAGACTCTCCTGGTGTTTATAGTCAGGAGTGAGAGAGTAGAGAAACACCTGAAGTTTACATTCAGGAGTGAGAGATTAGAGACACTCCTGGAGCTAATAGTTAGGAAGGAGAGAGTAGAGACAGTCCTGGAGTTTGCAGTTTGGAGTGAGAGTGTAGAGGTATTCCTGGTCTCCTGGTGATAATACTCTGGAGTGAGAGAGTGGAGACATTCCTGCTCTCCTGGAGTTTATAGTCAGGAGTGAGTGAGTAGGGACAGTCCTAGGGTTTACACTCAGGAGTGAGAGAGCAGGGACAATCCTGGAGTTTTTAGTCAGGAGTGAGAGAGTAGAGACACTCCTGGACGCCTGGTGTTTATAGTCAGGAGTGAGAGAGTGGAGACACTAATGGTCTCCTGGTGTTTATAGCCAGGAGTGAGAGAGTAGGGACAATCCTGGTGTTTTTAGTCAGGAGTGAGAGAGTAGAGAAACTCCTGGTCGCCTGTTGTTTATAGTCCGGAGTGAGAGAGTAGAGACAATCCTGGTCTGCTGGTGTTTATAATCAGGAGTGAGAGAGTAGAGACATTCCTGGTCTCCTGGTGTTTACAGTCAGGAGTGAAGATATAGACTCTCGTGGTGTTTAAAGTCAGGAATGAGAGAGTAGAGACACTCCTGGAGTTTACAGTCAGGACTGAGAGATTAGAGAAACTCCTGGCCTCCTGGTGTTTATAGCCAGGAGTGAGAGAGTAGAGACACTCCTGGGGTTTATAGTCAGGAGTGAGAGAGTAGATAACTCCTGGCCTCCTGGTGTTTTTAGTCAGGTGTTAGAGTGTAGACATACTCCTGGGGATTACATTCAGCACTGAGAGTGTAGAGGTATTCCTGGTCTCCTGGAGTTTATAGTCAGGTTTGAGAGAGTAGGGACAGTCCTAGGGTTTACAGTCAGGAGTGAGAGATTAGGGACAATCCTGGTGTTTTTTGTCAGGAGTGAGAGAGTAGAGACACTCCTGGAGTTTATAGTCAGGAACTAGAGATTAGAGAAACTCCTGGTCTCCTGCTGTTTATAGTCAGGAATGAGAGTGTAGAGACATGCCTGGTCTCCTGGTGTTTATAGTCAGTAGTGAGAGAGTAGAGACACTCCTGGTCTCCTGGTGTTTCCAGTCAGGAGTGAGAGAGTAGAGACTCTCCTGGTCTGCTGGTGTTTACAGTCTGGAGTGAGAGAGTAGAGACAATCCTGGTCTCCTGGTGTTTATAGTCAGGAGTGAGGGTATGGACTCTCCTGGTGTTTACATTCAGGAGTGAGAGAGTATAGACATTCCTGGTCTCCTGGTGTTTATAGTCAGGAGTGAGAGAGTAGAGACACTCCTGGAGTTTACAGTCAGGAGTGAGAGATTAGAGAAACTCCTGGTCTCCTCGTGTTTATAGCCAGGACTGAGAGAGTAGAGACACTCCTGGGGTTTATAGTCAGGAGTGAGAGAGTAGAGAACTCCGGGCCTCCTGGTGTTTTTAGTCAGGTGTTAGAGTGTAGACATACTCCTGGGGATTACATTCAGGAGTGAAGGTGTAGAGGTATTCCTGGTCTCCTGGTGATAATACTCCGGACTGAGAGAGTGGAGACATTCCTGGTCTCCTGGAGTTTATAGTCAGGAGTGGGAGAGTAGAGACAATCCTGGAGTTTATAGTCAGGAGTGAGAGAGTAGGGATAGTCCTGGTCTGGAGGTTACAGTCAGCAGTGAGAGAATAGAGACACTCCTGGAGTTTTTAGTCAGGAGTTAGAGAATAGAGACACTCCTGGTCTCCTGGTGTTTACAGTTAGGACTGAGAGAGTAGAGACACTCCTGGTGTTTTTAGTCAGGAGTGAGATTGTAGAGACACTCCTGGTCGCCTGGTTGTTATAGTCAGGAGTGAGAGAGCAGAGACACTCCAGGCGTTTATAGTCAGGAGTGAGATAGTAGAGACACTCTGGGTCTCCTGGTGTTTTTAGCTAGGAGTGAGAGAGTAGAGTCATTCCTAGGGTTTACAGTCATGAGTGAGAGTAGAGACACTCCAGGGGTTTACAGTCTGGAATGAAAGAGTAGAGACACTCCTGGTCTCCTGGTGTTTACAGTCAGGAGTGAGGGTACAGACTCTCCTGGTGTTTACAGTCTGGAGTGAGAGAGTATAGACACTCCTGGTGTTTATAGTCAGGAGTGAGAAACTAGAGACACTCCTGGACTCCTGGTGTTTATAGTCAGTAGTGAGAGAGAAGAGACACTCCTGGGGTTTATAGACAGGAGTGAGAGAGTAGAGACACTTCTGGCCACCTGATGTTTGTAGTCAGGTGTTAGAGTGTAGACATACTCATGGGGATTACATTCAGGATTGAGAGTGTAGAGGTATTCCTGGTCTCCTGGTGATAATACTCAGGAGTGAGAGAGTGGAGACATTCCAGGTCTCCTGGAGTTTATAGTCAGGAGTGAGAGAGTAGGGACAGTCCTAGGGTTTACAGTCAGGAGTGAGAGAGTAGGGACAATTCTGGTGTTTTTAGTCAGGAGTGAGAGAGTAGAGACACTCCTGGTCTCCTGGTGTTTATAGTCAGGACTAGGCGTGTAGAGACACTCCTGGTGTTTATAGTCAGGTGTGAGAGTGTAGAGACACTCCTGGTTTGGAGGTTACAGTCAGCAGTGAGAGAATAGAGACACTCCTGGTGTTGTAAGTCAGGAGTGAGAGAATAGAGACAATCCTGGTCACCATGTGTTAATAGTCAGGAGTGAGATTGTAGACACACTCCTGGGTCTCCTGGTGTTTTTAGTCAGGAGTGAGAGAGTAGGGACAGTCCGAGGGTTTACAGTCAGGAGTGCGTGAGTAGAGACACTTCTGGTCTCCTGGTGTTTACAGTAAGTAGTGAAAGGGTAGAGACGCTCCTGGTGTTTTTAGTCAGGAGGGAGAAAGTAGAGACACTCCTGGTCTCCTGGTGTTTATAGTCAGGAATGAGATTGTAGAGACATTCCTAGTCTCCTGGTGTTTATAATCAGTAGTGAGAGTGTAGAGACGCTCCTGGTCTCCTGGTGTTCATAGTCAGGAGCAAGAGAGAAGAGACACTCCTAGGGATAAAAGTCAGCAGTGAGAGTAGAGACGCTCCAGGGGTTTACAGTCAGGAGTGAGAGAGTAGAGACACACCTGGTCTCTTGGTGTTTATAGTCAGGATTGAGAGAGTAGAGACACTCCTGGGGTTTATAGGTAGGAGTGAGAGATTAGAGACACTCCTGGCCTCCCGCTGTTTACAGTCAGTAGTCTGGGTATGGACTCTTCTGGTGTTTATAGTCAGGAGTGAGAGAGTAGAGACACTCCTGGTCTGCTGGTGTTTACAGTCAGGAGTGAGGGTATAGACTCTCCTGGTGTTTATAGTCAGGAATGAGAGAGTAGAGACACTCCTGGAGTTTACAGTCAGGAGTGAGAGATTAGGGAAACTCCTGGCCTCCTGGTGTTTACAGTCAGGAGTGAGAGAGTGGAGAGACTCCTGAAGTTTACATTTGGTGTGAGAGATTAGAGAAACTCCTGGAATTTATGGTCAGCAGTGAGAGAGTAGAGAGAGACCTGGAGTTTACAGTCAGGAGTGAGAGATTAGACACACTCCTGGTCTCCTTGAGTTTATAGTCAGGAGTGAGAGAGTAGAGACACTCCAGGAGTTTACAGTCAGGAGTGAGAGATTAGAGACACTCCAGGAGTTTACAGTCAGGAGTGAGAGATTAGAGACACTCCTGGTCTCCGGGTGTTTATAGTCAGGTGTGAGAGTGTAGAGACTCTCCAAGTCTCCTGGTGTTGATAATCAGTAGTGAGAGAGTGGAGATACTCCTGGTCTCCTGGTGTTTTTAGTCAGGAGCGAGAGAGAAGAGACACTCCTAGGGATAACAGTCAGGAGTGAGAGTGTAGAGGCATTCCGGGTCTCCTGGCGATAATACTCTGGAGTGAGAGAGTGGAGACACTCCTAGTCCCCTGGTGTTTACAGTTTGAGTGAGAGAATAGAGACACTCCTGGTGTTTTTAAGTCAGGAGTGAGAGAGGAGAGACAATCCTGGTGTTTATAGTCAGGAGTGAGATAGTAGAGACAATCATGGTCTCCTGGTTTTATAGTCAGGAGTGGGAGAGTGGAGACACTCCTGGTCTCCTGGTGTTTACAGTCAGGAGTGAGGGTATGCATTCTCCTGGTGTATATAGTCAGGAGTGAGAGAGTAGAGACACTCCTGGTCTCCTGGTGTTTACAGTCAGGAGTTAGGGTATAGACTCTCCTGGTGTTTATAGTCAGAGGTGAGAAATTAGAGCAACTCCTGGCCTCCTGGTGTTTATAGTCAGGAGTTAGGGTATAGACTCTCCTGGTGTTTATAGTCAGAGGTTGGAAATTAGAGCAACTCCTGGCCTCCTGGTGTTTATAGTCAGGAGTGAGAGAGTAGAGACACTCCTGGCTTCCTGGGGTTTACAGTCAGGAGGGAGGGTATAGACTCTCCAGGTGATTATAGTCAGGAGTGAGAGAGTACAGAAACACCTGAAGTTTACATTCAGGTGTGAGAGATTAGAGACACTCCTGGAGCTAATAGTTAGGAGTGAGAGAGTAGAGACAGTCCTGGAGTTTACAGTCAGGAGTGAGAGATGATAGACACTCCTGCTCTCCTGGAGTTTATAGTCAGGAGTGGGAGAGTAGGGACAGTCCTAGGGTTTACACTCAGGAGTGAGAGAGTAGGGACAATCCTGGAGTTTTTAGTCAGGAGTGAGAGGGTAGAGACACTCCTGGTCTCCTGGTGTTTACAATCAGGAGTGAGAGAATAGAGACACGCCTGGTGTTGAAAGTCAGGAGTGAGAGAGGAGAGACACTCCTGGTCTCCTGGTGTTAATAGTCAGGAGTGAGATTGTTTAGCCAATCCTGGTATCCTAGTGTTTATAGTCAGGAGTGAGAGAGTAGGGAGAGTCCGAGGGTTTACAGTCAAGAGTGAGGGAGTAGAGACAGTCCTGGTCTCCTGGTGTTTCCAGTCAGGAGTGAGAGAGTAGAGACACTCCTGCTGTTTATAGTCAGGCTGAGATACTAGAGACACTCCTGGTCAACCGGTGTTTATAGTCAGGAGTGAGAGAGTAGAGACACGCCTGGTGTTGAAAGTCAGGAGTGAGAGAGAAGAGACACTCCTGGGGTTTATAGACAGGAGTGAGAGAGTAGAGACACTTCTGGCCACCTGATGTTTGTAGTCAGGTGTTAGAGTGTAGACATACTCATGGGGATTACATTCAGGATTGAGAGTGTAGAGGTATTCCTGGTCTCCTGGTGATAATACTCAGGAGTGAGAGAGTGGAGACATTCCAGGTCTCCTGGAGTTTATAGTCAGGAGTGAGAGAGTAGGGACAGTCCTAGGGTTTACAGTCAGGAGTGAGAGAGTAGGGACAATTCTGGTGTTTTTAGTCAGGAGTGAGAGAGTAGAGACACTCCTGGTCTCCTGGTGTTTATAGTCAGGACTAGGCGTGTAGAGACACTCCTGGTGTTTATAGTCAGGTGTGAGAGTGTAGAGACACTCCTGGTTTGGAGGTTACAGTCAGCAGTGAGAGAATAGAGACACTCCTGGTGTTGTAAGTCAGGAGTGAGAGAATAGAGACAATCCTGGTCACCATGTGTTAATAGTCAGGAGTGAGATTGTAGACACACTCCTGGGTCTCCTGGTGTTTTTAGTCAGGAGTGAGAGAGTAGGGACAGTCCGAGGGTTTACAGTCAGGAGTGCGTGAGTAGAGACACTTCTGGTCTCCTGGTGTTTACAGTAAGTAGTGAAAGGGTAGAGACGCTCCTGGTGTTTTTAGTCAGGAGGGAGAAAGTAGAGACACTCCTGGTCTCCTGGTGTTTATAGTCAGGAATGAGATTGTAGAGACATTCCTAGTCTCCTGGTGCTTATAATCAGTAGTGAGAGTGTAGAGACGCTCCTGGTCTCCTGGTGTTCATAGTCAGGAGCAAGAGAGAAGAGACACTCCTAGGGATAAAAGTCAGCAGTGAGAGTAGAGACGCTCCAGGGGTTTACAGTCAGGAGTGAGAGAGTAGAGACACACCTGGTCTCTTGGTGTTTATAGTCAGGAGTGAGAGAGTAGAGACACTCCTGGGGTTTATAGGTAGGAGTGAGAGATTAGAGACACTCCTGGCCTCCCGCTGTTTACAGTCAGTAGTCTGGGTATGGACTCTTCTGGTGTTTATAGTCAGGAGTGAGAGAGTAGAGACACTCCTGGTCTGCTGGTGTTTACAGTCAGGAGTGAGGGTATAGACTCTCCTGGTGTTTATAGTCAGGAATGAGAGAGTAGAGACACTCCTGGAGTTTACAGTCAGGAGTGAGAGATTAGGGAAACTCCTGGCCTCCTGGTGTTTACAGTCAGGAGTGAGAGAGTGGAGAGACTCCTGAAGTTTACATTTGGTGTGAGAGATTAGAGAAACTCCTGGAATTTATGGTCAGCAGTGAGAGAGTAGAGAGAGACCTGGAGTTTACAGTCAGGAGTGAGAGATTAGACACACTCCTGGTCTCCTTGAGTTTATAGTCAGGAGTGAGAGAGTAGAGACACTCCAGGAGTTTACAGTCAGGAGTGAGAGATTAGAGACACTCCAGGAGTTTACAGTCAGGAGTGAGAGATTAGAGACACTCCTGGTCTCCGGGTGTTTATAGTCAGGTGTGAGAGTGTAGAGACTCTCCAAGTCTCCTGGTGTTGATAATCAGTAGTGAGAGAGTGGAGATACTCCTGGTCTCCTGGTGTTTTTAGTCAGGAGCGAGAGAGAAGAGACACTCCTAGGGATAACAGTCAGGAGTGAGAGTGTAGAGGCATTCCGGGTCTCCTGGCGATAATACTCTGGAGTGAGAGAGTGGAGACACTCCTAGTCCCCTGGTGTTTACAGTTTGAGTGAGAGAATAGAGACACTCCTGGTGTTTTTAAGTCAGGAGTGAGAGAGGAGAGACAATCCTGGTGTTTATAGTCAGGAGTGAGATAGTAGAGACAATCATGGTCTCCTGGTTTTATAGTCAGGAGTGGGAGAGTGGAGACACTCCTGGTCTCCTGGTGTTTACAGTCAGGAGTGAGGGTATGCATTCTCCTGGTGTATATAGTCAGGAGTGAGAGAGTAGAGACACTCCTGGTCTCCTGGTGTTTACAGTCAGGAGTTAGGGTATAGACTCTCCTGGTGTTTATAGTCAGAGGTGAGAAATTAGAGCAACTCCTGGCCTCCTGGTGTTTATAGTCAGGAGTTAGGGTATAGACTCTCCTGGTGTTTATAGTCAGAGGTTGGAAATTAGAGCAACTCCTGGCCTCCTGGTGTTTATAGTCAGGAGTGAGAGAGTAGAGACACTCCTGGCTTCCTGGGGTTTACAGTCAGGAGGGAGGGTATAGACTCTCCAGGTGATTATAGTCAGGAGTGAGAGAGTACAGAAACACCTGAAGTTTACATTCAGGTGTGAGAGATTAGAGACACTCCTGGAGCTAATAGTTAGGAGTGAGAGAGTAGAGACAGTCCTGG
This sequence comes from Isurus oxyrinchus, assembly GCA_026770705.1. Taxonomy (NCBI): domain Eukaryota; kingdom Metazoa; phylum Chordata; class Chondrichthyes; order Lamniformes; family Lamnidae; genus Isurus; species Isurus oxyrinchus. Next base: position 53,752,123 of record JANJGN010000023.1, read on the forward strand.
AGTTTACAGTCAGGAGTGAGAGATGATAGACACTCCTGCTCTCCTGGAGTTTATAGTCAGGAGTGGGAGAGTAGGGACAGTCCTAGGGTTTACACTCAGGAGTGAGAGAGTAGGGACAATCCTGGAGTTTTTAGTCAGGAGTGAGAGGGTAGAGACACTCCTGGTCTCCTGGTGTTTACAATCAGGAGTGAGAGAATAGAGACACGCCTGGTGTTGAAAGTCAGGAGTGAGAGAGGAGAGACACTCCTGGTCTCCTGGTGTTAATAGTCAGGAGTGAGATTGTTTAGCCAATCCTGGTATCCTAGTGTTTATAGTCAGGAGTGAGAGAGTAGGGAGAGTCCGAGGGTTTACAGTCAAGAGTGAGGGAGTAGAGACAGTCCTGGTCTCCTGGTGTTTCCAGTCAGGAGTGAGAGAGTAGAGACACTCCTGCTGTTTATAGTCAGGCTGAGATACTAGAGACACTCCTGGTCAACCGGTGTTTATAGTCAGGAGTGAGAGAGTAGAGACACACCTGGTGTCCTGGTGCTTACAGTCAGGAGTGAGGGTATAGACCCGCCTGGTGTTTATAGTCAGGAGTGAGAAATTAGAGAAACTCCTGGCCTCCTGGTGTTTATAGTCAGGACTGAGAGAGTAGAGACACTCCTGGCCTCCTGGTGTTTACAGGCAGGAGGGAGAGAGTGGAGACACTCCTGATCTCGTCGTTTTTATAGACAGGAGTGAGAGAGTAGAGACACTCCTGGAGTTTTCAGTCAGGAGTGAGAGATTAGGGAAACTCCTGGCCTCCTGGTGTTTATAGTCAGGAGTGAGAGAGTGGAGAGACTCCTGAAGTTTACATTTGGTGTGAGAGATTAGAGACACTCCTGGAAATTATAGTCAGCAGTGAGAGAGTAGAGAGAGCTGGAGTTTACAGTCAGGAGTGAGAGATTAGACACACTCCTGGTCTCCGGGTGTTTATAGTCAGGTGTGAGAGTGTAGAGACTCTCCTAGTCTCCTGGTGTTTATAGTCAGTAGTGAGAGAGTGGAGATACTCCTGGTCTCCTGGTGTTTATAGTCAGGAGCGAGAGAGAAGAGACACTCCTAGGGTTTACAGTCAGGAGTGAGAGAGTAGAGACACTCCTGGTCTCCTGGTGTTTACAGTCAGGAGTGAGGGTATGGATTCTCCTGCAGTTTATAGTCAGGAGTGAGAGAGTAGAGACACTCCTGTTCTGCTGGTGTTTACAGTCAGGAGTGAGGGTATAGACTCTCCTGGTGTTTATAGTCAGGAGTGAGAGAATAGAGACACACCTGAAGTTTACAGTCAGGAGTGAGAGATGAGAGACACTCCTGGCCTCCTGGTGTTTATAGTCAGGAGTGAGAGAGTAGAGACACTCCTGGCCTCCTGGTGTTTTTAGTCAGGAGTGAGAGAGTAAAGGCACTCCTGGTCTCTTGGTGTTTATAGTCAGGAGTGAGATGGTAGAGACACTCCTTGTCTCCTGGTGTTTATAGGCAGGACTAGGAGTGTAGATACACTCCTGGTGTTTATAGTCAGGTGTGAGAGTGTAGACACTCCTGGTCTGGAGTTAACAGTCAGGAGTGAGAGAATTGAGACACTCGTGGTTTTGAAAGTCAGGAGTGAGAAAATAGAGACTCTCCTCGTCTCCTGGTGTTAATATTCAGGAGTGAGATTGTAGACACACTCCTGGTCTCCTGGTGTTTATAGTCAGGAATGAGAGAGTAGGGACAGTCCCAGGGTTTACAGTCAGGAGTGAGGGAGTGGAGACACTCCTGGTCACCAGGTGTTTACAGTTAGGAGTGAGAGAGTAGAGACACTCCTGGTGTTTTTAGTCAGGAGTGAGAGATTAGAGACACTCCTGGTTGCCTGGTGTTTATAGTCAGGAGTGAGAGATTAGAGACACTCCTGGTTGCCTGGTGTTTATAGTCAGGAGTGAGAGAGTAGAGACACTCCTGGTGTTTATAGTCAAGAGTGAAATAATAGAGACACTCTGGGTCTCCTGGTGTTTATAGTCAGGAGTGAGAGAGTGGAGACACTCCTGGTCTCCTGGTGTTTATAGTCAGGAGTGAGAGAGTAGAGACACTCCTAGGGTTTACAGTCAGGAGTGAGAGTAGAGGCACTCCTGGTGTTTACAGTCAGGAGTGAGGGTATAGACTCTCCTCGTGTTTATAGTCAAGAGTGAGAAATGAGAGACACTCCTGGCCTCCTGGTGTTTATAGGCAGGAGTGAGAGAGTAGAGACACTCCTGGGGTTTACATTCAGGAGTGAGAGTGGAGACATTCCTGGTCTCCCGGTGTTTATAGTCAGGAGTGAAAGAGTAGAGACACTCCTGGTCTCCTGGTATTTACAGTCAGGAGTGAGGGTATAGACTCTCCTGGTGTTTATAGTCAGGAGTGAGAGAGTAGAGACACTCCTGGAGTTTAGAGTCAGGAGTGAGAGATTAGAGAAACTCCTGGCCTCCTAGTGTTTATAGTCAGGAATGAGAGTGTAGAGACACTCCTGGTCTCCTGGTGTTTATAATCAGTAGTGAGAGAGTTGAGACACTCCTGGTCTCCTGGTGTTTACAGTTAGGAGTGAGGGTATAGACTCTCCTGGTGTTTATAGGTAGGAGTGAGAGAGTAGAGACAGTCCTGGTCTGCTGGTGTTTACAGTCAGGAGTGAGGGTATGGATTCTCCTGGTGTTTATAGTCAGGTGTGAGAGAGTAGAGACACTCCTGGTCTCCTGGTGTTTATAGTCAGGAGTGAGGGTATAGACTCTCCTGGTGTTTATAGGTAGGAGTGAGAGAGTAGAGACACTCCTGGTCTGCTGGTGTTTACAGTCAGGAGTGAGGGTATGGATTCTCCTGGTGTTTATAGTCAGGTGTGAGAGAGTAGAGACACTCCTGCTCTCCTGGTGTTTATAGTCAGTAGTGAGAGAGTTGAGACACTCCTGGTCTCCTGGTGTTTACAGTTAGGAGTGAGGGTATAGACTCTCCTGGTGTTTTTAGGTAGGAGTGAGAGAGTAGAGACACTCCAGGTCTGCTGGTGTTTACAGTCAGGAGTGAGGGTATGGATTCTCCTGGTGTTTATAGTCAGGTGTGAGAGAGTAGAGACACTCCTGGTCTCCTGGTGTTTACAGTCAGGAGGGAGGGTATAGACTCTCCAGGTGATTATAGTCAGGAGTGAGAGAGTACAGAAACACCTGAAGTTTACATTCAGGTGTGAGAGATTAGAGACACTCCTGGAGCTAATAGTTAGGAATGAGAGAGTAGAGACAGTCCTGGAGTTTACAGTCAGGAGTGAGAGATGATAGACACTCCTGGTCTCCTGGAGTTTATAGTCAGGAGTGGGAGAGTAGGGACAGTCCTAGGGTTTACACTCAGGAGTGAGAGAGTAGGGACAATCCTGGAGTTTTTAGTCAGGAGTGAGAAGGTAGAGACACTCCTGGTCTCCTGGTGTTTACAATCAGGAGTGAGAGAATAGAGACACGCCTGGTGTTGAAAGTCAGGAGTGAGAGAGGAGAGACACTCCTGGTCTCCTGGTGTTAATAGTCAGGAGTGAGATTGTTTAGCCACTCCTGGTATCCTAGTGTTTATAGTCAAGAGTGAGAGAGTAGGGAGAGTCCGAGGGTTTACAGTCAAGAGTGAGGGAGTAGAGACAGTCCTGGTCTCCTGGTGTTTACAGTCAGGAGTGAGAGAGTAGAGACACTCCTGGTGTTTTAAGCCAAGAGTGAGAGAGTAGAGACACTCCTGCTGTTTATAGTCAGGCTGAGATACTAGAGACACTCCTGGTCAACCGGTGTTTATAGTCAGGAGTGAGAGAGTAGAGACACACCTGGTGTCCTGGTGCTTACAGTCAGGAGTGAGGGTATAGACCCGCCTGGTGTTTATAGTCAGGAGTGAGAAATTAGAGAAACTCCTGGCCTCCTGGTGTTTATAGTCAGGACTGAGAGAGTAGAGACACTCCAGGAGTTTACAGTCAGGAGTGAGAGATTAGAGACACTCCTGTTCTCCGGGTGTTTATAGTCAGGTGTGAGAGTGTAGAGACTCTCCTAGACTCCTGGTGTTTATAATCAGTAGTGAGAGAGTTGAGATTTTCCTGGTCTCCTGGTGTTTATAGTCAGGAGCGAGAGAGAAGAGACACTCCTAGGGATAACAGTCAGGAGTGAGAGTAGAGACACTCCAGGGGTTTACAGTCAGGAGTGAAAGAGTAGAGACACTCCTGGTGTTTATAGTCAGGAGTGAGAGATTAGAGACACTACAGGGGTTTACAGTCAGGAGTGAAAGAGTAGAGACACTCCTGGTGTTTATAGTCAAGTGTGAGAGTGTAGAGACACTCCTGGTCTGGAGTTAACAGTCAGGAGTGAGAGAATTGAGACACTCGTGGTTTTGAAAGTCAGGAGTGAGAAAGTAGAGACTCTCCTCGTCTCCTGGTGTTAATATTCAGGAGTGAGATTGTAGACACACTCCTGGTCTCCTGGTGTTTATAGTCAGGAATGAGAGAGTAGGGACAGTCCCAGGGTTTACAGTCAGGAGTGAGGGAGTGGAGACACTCCTGGTCACCAGGTGTTTACAGTTAGGAGTGAGAGAGTAGAGACACTCCTGGTGTTTTTAGTCAGGAGTGAGAGATTAGAGACACTCCTGGTTGCCTGGTGTTTACAGTCAGGAGTGAGAGAGTGGAGACACTCCTGGTTGCCTGGTGTTTATAGTCAGGAGTGAGAGAGTAGAGACACTCCTGGTGTTTATAGTCAAGAGTGAAATAATAGAGACACTCCTGGTCTCCTGGTGTTTATAGTCAGGAGTGAGAGAGTAGAGACACTCCTAGGGTTTACAGTCAGGAGTGAGAGTAGAGGCACTCCAGGTCTGCTGGTGTTTACAGTCAGGAGTGAGGGTATGGATTCTCCTGGTGTTTATAGTCAGGTGTGAGAGAGTAGAGACACTCCTGGTCTCCTGGTGTTTACAGTCAGGAGGGAGGGTATAGACTCTCCAGGTGATTATAGTCAGGAGTGAGAGAGTACAGAAACACCTGAAGTTTACATTCAGGTGTGAGAGATTAGAGACACTCCTGGAGCTAATAGTTAGGAATGAGAGAGTAGAGACAGTCCTGGAGTTTACAGTCAGGAGTGAGAGATGATAGACACTCCTGGTCTCCTGGAGTTTATAGTCAGGAGTGGGAGAGTAGGGACAGTCCTAGGGTTTACACTCAGGAGTGAGAGAGTAGGGACAATCCTGGAGTTTTTAGTCAGGAGTGAGAAGGTAGAGACACTCCTGGTCTCCTGGTGTTTACAATCAGGAGTGAGAGAATAGAGACACGCCTGGTGTTGAAAGTCAGGAGTGAGAGAGGAGAGACACTCCTGGTCTCCTGGTGTTAATAGTCAGGAGTGAGATTGTTTAGCCACTCCTGGTATCCTAGTGTTTATAGTCAAGAGTGAGAGAGTAGGGAGAGTCCGAGGGTTTACAGTCAAGAGTGAGGGAGTAGAGACAGTCCTGGTCTCCTGGTGTTTACAGTCAGGAGTGAGAGAGTAGAGACACTCCTGGTGTTTTAAGCCAAGAGTGAGAGAGTAGAGACACTCCTGCTGTTTATAGTCAGGCTGAGATAGTAGAGACACTCCTGGTCAACCGGTGTTTATAGTCAGGAGTGAGAGAGTAGAGACACACCTGGTGTCCTGGTGCTTACAGTCAGGAGTGAGGGTATAGACCCGCCTGGTGTTTATAGTCAGGAGTGAGAAATTAGAGAAACTCCTGGCCTCCTGGAGTTTATAGTCAGGAGTGAGAGAGTAGAGACACTCCTAGGGTTTACAGTCAGGAGTGAGAGTAGAGGCACTCCTGGTGTTTACAGTCAGGAGTGAGGGTATAGACTCTCCTCGTGTTTATAGTCAAGAGTGAGAAATGAGAGACACTCCTGGCCTCCTGGTGTTTATAGGCAGGAGTGAGAGAGTAGAGACACTCCTGGGGTTTACATTCAGGAGTGAGAGTGGAGACATTCCTGGTCTCCCGGTGTTTATAGTCAGGAGTGAAAGAGTAGAGACACTCCTGGTCTCCTGGTATTTACAGTCAGGAGTGAGGGTATAGACTCTCCTGGTGTTTATAGTCAGGAGTGAGAGAGTAGAGACACTCCTGGAGTTTAGAGTCAGGAGTGAGAGATTAGAGAAACTCCTGGCCTCCTAGTGTTTATAGTCAGGAATGAGAGTGTAGAGACACTCCTGGTCTCCTGGTGTTTATAATCAGTAGTGAGAGAGTTGAGACACTCCTGGTCTCCTGGTGTTTACAGTTAGGAGTGAGGGTATAGACTCTCCTGGTGTTTATAGGTAGGAGTGAGAGAGTAGAGACACTCCTGGTCTGCTGGTGTTTACAGTCAGGAGTGAGGGTATGGATTCTCCTGGTGTTTATAGTCAGGTGTGAGAGAGTAGAGACACTCCTGGTCTCCTGGTGTTTATAGTCAGGAGTGAGGGTATAGACTCTCCTGGTGTTTATAGGTAGGAGTGAGAGAGTAGAGACACTCCTGGTCTGCTGGTGTTTACAGTCAGGAGTGAGGGTATGGATTCTCCTGGTGTTTATAGTCAGGTGTGAGAGAGTAGAGACACTCCTGCTCTCCTGGTGTTTATAGTCAGTAGTGAGAGAGTTGAGACACTCCTGGTCTCCTGGTGTTTACAGTTAGGAGTGAGGGTATAGACTCTCCTGGTGTTTTTAGGTAGGAGTGAGAGAGTAGAGACACTCCAGGTCTGCTGGTGTTTACAGTCAGGAGTGAGGGTATGGATTCTCCTGGTGTTTATAGTCAGGTGTGAGATTGTTTAGCCACTCCTGGTATCCTAGTGTTTATAGTCAAGAGTGAGAGAGTAGGGAGAGTCCGAGGGTTTACAGTCAAGAGTGAGGGAGTAGAGACAGTCCTGGTCTCCTGGTGTTTACAGTCAGGAGTGAGAGAGTAGAGACACTCCTGGTGTTTTAAGCCAAGAGTGAGAGAGTAGAGACACTCCTGCTGTTTATAGTCAGGCTGAGATACTAGAGACACTCCTGGTCAACCGGTGTTTATAGTCAGGAGTGAGAGAGTAGAGACACACCTGGTGTCCTGGTGCTTACAGTCAGGAGTGAGGGTATAGACCCGCCTGGTGTTTATAGTCAGGAGTGAGAAATTAGAGAAACTCCTGGCCTCCTGGTGTTTATAGTCAGGACTGAGAGAGTAGAGACACTCCAGGAGTTTACAGTCAGGAGTGAGAGATTAGAGACACTCCTGTTCTCCGGGTGTTTATAGTCAGGTGTGAGAGTGTAGAGACTCTCCTAGACTCCTGGTGTTTATAATCAGTAGTGAGAGAGTTGAGATTTTCCTGGTCTCCTGGTGTTTATAGTCAGGAGCGAGAGAGAAGAGACACTCCTAGGGATAACAGTCAGGAGTGAGAGTAGAGACACTCCAGGGGTTTACAGTCAGGAGTGAAAGAGTAGAGACACTCCTGGTGTTTATAGTCAGGAGTGAGAGATTAGAGACACTACAGGGGTTTACAGTCAGGAGTGAAAGAGTAGAGACACTCCTGGTGTTTATAGTCAAGTGTGAGAGTGTAGAGACACTCCTGGTCTGGAGTTAACAGTCAGGAGTGAGAGAATTGAGACACTCGTGGTTTTGAAAGTCAGGAGTGAGAAAGTAGAGACTCTCCTCGTCTCCTGGTGTTAATATTCAGGAGTGAGATTGTAGACACACTCCTGGTCTCCTGGTGTTTATAGTCAGGAATGAGAGAGTAGGGACAGTCCCAGGGTTTACAGTCAGGAGTGAGGGAGTGGAGACACTCCTGGTCACCAGGTGTTTACAGTTAGGAGTGAGAGAGTAGAGACACTCCTGGTGTTTTTAGTCAGGAGTGAGAGATTAGAGACACTCCTGGTTGCCTGGTGTTTACAGTCAGGAGTGAGAGAGTGGAGACACTCCTGGTTGCCTGGTGTTTATAGTCAGGAGTGAGAGAGTAGAGACACTCCTGGTGTTTATAGTCAAGAGTGAAATAATAGAGACACTCCTGGTCTCCTGGTGTTTATAGTCAGGAGTGAGAGAGTAGAGACACTCCTAGGGTTTACAGTCAGGAGTGAGAGTAGAGGCACTCCTGGTGTTTACAGTCAGGAGTGAGGGTATAGACTCTCCTCGTGTTTATAGTCAAGAGTGAGAAATGAGAGACACTCCTGGCCTCCTGGTGTTTATAGGCAGGAGTGAGAGAGTAGAGACACTCCTGGGGTTTACATTCAGGAGTGAGAGTGGAGACATTCCTGGTCTCCCGGTGTTTATAGTCAGGAGTGAAAGAGTAGAGACACTCCTGGTCTCCTGGTATTTACAGTCAGGAGTGAGGGTATAGACTCTCCTGGTGTTTATAGTCAGGAGTGAGAGAGTAGAGACACTCCTGGAGTTTATAGTCAGGAGTGAGAGATTAGAGAAACTCCTGGCCTCCTAGTGTTTATAGTCAGGAGTGAGAGTGTAGAGACACTCCTGGTCTCCTGGTGTTTATAATCAGTAGTGAGAGAGTTGAGACACTCCTGGTCTCCTGGTGTTTACAGTTAGGAGTGAGGGTATAGACTCTCCTGGTGTTTATAGGTAGGAGTGAGAGAGTAGAGACACTCCTGGTCTCCTGGTGTTTACAGTCAGGAGTGAGGGTATAGACTCTCCTGGTGTTTATAGTTAGGAGTGAGGGAGTGGAGGCACTCCTGGCCTCCTGGTGTTTTTAGTCAGGTGTCAGAGTGTAGACATACTCCTGGGCATTACATTTAGGAGTGAGAGTGCAGAGGCATTCCTGGTCTCCTGGTGATAATACCCAGGAGTGAGAGAGTGGAGACACTCCTGGCCTCCTGGTGTTTTTAGTCAGGTGTCAGAGTGTAGACATACTCCTGGGGATTACATTTAGGAGTGAGAGTGTAGAGGCATTCCGGGTCTCCTGGCGATAATACTCAGGAGTGAGAGAGTGGAGACACTCCTGGTCTCCTGGAGTTTACAGTTTGAGTGAGAGAATAGAGACACTCCTGGTGTTTTTAGTCAGGAGTGAGAGAGTAGAGACAATCCTGATGTTTATAGTCAGGAGTGAGATAGTAGAGACAATCATGGTCTCCTGGTTTTATAGTCAGGAGTGAGAGAGTGGAGACACTCCTGGTCTCCTGGTGTTTATCGTCAGGAGTGAGAGATTATTGACACTCCTGGTCTCCGGGTGTTTATAGTCAGGTGTGAGAGTGCAGAGACTCTCCTGGTCTCCTGAGGTTTACACTCAGGACTAGGAGTGTAGAGACCCTCCTGGAGTTTATAGTCAGGTGTGAGAGTGTAGAGACACTCCTTGTCTCGTGGAGTTTACAATCAGAAGTGAGAGAATAGAGACACACCTGGTGTTAAAGTTCAGGAGCGAGAGAGGAGAGACAATCCTGGTCTCCTGTTGTTAATAGTCAGTTGTGAGATTGTAGAGACACTTTTGGTATCCTGGAGTTTATAGTTAGGAGTGAGAGAGGAGGGAGAGTCTGAGGGTTTACAGTCAAGAGTGAGGGAGTAGAGACACTCCTGGTCTCCTGGTGTTTAGAGTCAGGAGTGAGGGAGTAGAGACACTCCTGTTGTTTTAAGCCATGAGTGAGAGAGTAGAGACACTCCTGTTGTTTATAGTCAGGCTGAGATAGTAGAGACACTCCTGGTCTCCCGGTGTTTATAGTCAGGAGTGAGAGAGTAGAGACACTCCAGGGGTTTACACTCAGGAGTGAGAGAGTAGTGACACTCCTGGTCTCCTGGTGTTTATAGGTAGGAGTGAGAGAGTAGAGACACTCCTGGTGTCCTGGTGTTTGCAATCAGGAGTGAGGGTATAGACTCGCCTGGTGTTTATAGTCAGGAGTGAGAAATTAGAGAAACTCCTGACATCCTGGTGTTTATAGTCAGGACTGAGAGAGTACAGACACTCCTGGCCTCCTGGGGTTTACAGTCAGGAGTGAGTGTGGAGACACTTCTGGTCTCCTGGTGTTTATAATCAGGAGTGAGAGAGTAGAAACACTCCTAGGGGTTACAGTCAGGAGTGAGAGTAGAGACACTCCAGGGGTTTACACTCAGGAGTGAGAGAGTAGTGACACTCCTGGTCTCCTGGTGTTTATAGGTAGGAGTGAGAGAGTAGAGACACTCCTGGTGTCCTGGTGTTTACAATCAGGAGTGAGGGTATAGACTCGCCTGGTGTTTATAGTCAGGAGTGAGAAATTAGAGAAACTCCTGGCCTCCTGGTGTTTATAGTCAGGACTGAGAGAGACACTCCTGGCCTCCTGGTGTTTACAGGCAGGAGGGAGAGAGTGGAGACACTCCTGGTCTTCTGGTGTTTATAGTCAGGAGTGAGAGAGTAGAGACACTCCTGGAGTTTACAGTCAGGACTGAGACATTAGAGAAACTCCTGGCCTCCTGATCTTTACAGTCAGGAATGAGAGTGTAGAGACACTCCTGGTCTCCTGGTGTTTATAGTCAGTAGTGAGAGAGTGGAGACACTCCTGGTCTCCTGGTGTTTATAGTCAGGAGCGAGAGTGAAGAGACACTCCAGGGTTTACAGTCAGGAGTGAGAGAGTAGAGACACTCCTGGTGTTTTAAGCCAAGAGTGAGAGAGTAGAGACACTCCTGCTGTTTATAGTCAGGCTGAGATAGTAGAGACACTCCTGGTCAACCGGTGTTTATAGTCAGGAGTGAGAGAGTAGAGACACACCTGGTGTCCTGGTGCTTACAGTCAGGAGTGAGGGTATAGACCCGCCTGGTGTTTATAGTCAGGAGTGAGAAATTAGAGAAACTCCTGGCCTCCTGGTGTTTATAGTCAGGACTGAGAGAGTAGAGACACTCCTGGCCTCCTGGTGTTTACAGGCAGGAGGGAGAGAGTGGAGACACTCCTGATCTCGTCGTTTTTATAGACAGGAGTGAGAGAGTAGAGACACTCCTGGAGTTTTCAGTCAGGACTGAGAGATTAGAGAAACTCCTGGCCTCCTGATGTTTATAGTCAGGAAAAAGTGTGTAGGGACACTCCTGGTCTTCTGGTGTTTATAGTCAGGAGTGAGAGAGAAGAGACACTCCTGGTCTCCAGGTGTTTATAGTCAGGAGCGTGAGAGAAGAGACACTCCAGGGTTTATAGTCAGGAGTGACAGTAGAGACACTCCAGGTGTTTACAGTCAGGAGTGAGAGATTAGAGATACTGCTGGACTCCTGGTGTTTATAGTCAGGAGTGAGAGAGTAGAGACACTCCTAGGGTTTTTAGTCAGGAGTGAGAGAGTAGAGACACTCCTGGCCTCCTGGTGTTTATAGTCACGTGTTAGAGTGTAGACATACTCCTGGGGATTACATTCAGGAGTGAGAGTGTAGAAGTATTCCTGGTCTCATGGTGATAATACTCAGGGGTGAGAGAGTGCAGACACTCCTGGTCTCCTGGTGTTTGCAGTTAGGAGTGAGAGAGTAGAGACACCCCTGGTGTTTTTATTCATGAGTGAGATTGTAGAGACATTCCTGGTCTCCTGGAGTTTATAGTCAGGAGTGAGAGAGTAGGGACAGTCCTATGGTTTACAGTCAGGAGTGAGAGAATAGAGACACTCCTGGTGTCTATAGTCAGGTGTGAGAGAGTAGAGACACACCTGGCCTCCTGGGGTTTACAGTCAGGAATGAGAGTGGAGACACTCCTGCTCTCCTGGTGTTTATAGTCAGGAGTGAGAGAGTAGAGACACTCCTGGAGTTCACAGTCAGGAGTGAGAGATTAGAGAAACTCCTGGTGTTTATAGTCAGGAGTGAGGGTATAGACTCTCCTCGTGTTTATAGTCAAGAGTGAGAAATGAGAGACACTCCTGGCCTCCTGGTGTTTATAGGCAGGAGTGAGAGAGTAGAGACACTCCTGGGGTTTACATTCAGGAGTGAGAGTGGAGACATTCCTGGTCTCCTGGTATTTACAGTCAGGAGTGAGGGTATAGACTCTCCTGGTGTTTATAGTCAGGAGTGAGAGAGTAGAGACACTCCTGGAGTTTATAGTCAGGAGTGAGAAATTAGAGAAACTCCTGGCATCCTGGTGTTTATAGTCAGGACTGAGAGAGTACAGACATTCCTGGCCTCCTGGGGTTTACAGTCAGGAGTGAGTGTGGAGACACTCCTGGTCTCCTGGTGTTTATAATCAGGAGTGAGAGAGTAGAGACACTCCTAGGGGTTACAGTCAGGAGTGAGAGTAGAGACACTCCAGGGGTTTAAACTCCGGAGTGAGAGAGTAGTGACACTCCTGGTCTCCTGGTGTTTATAGGTAGGAGTGAGAGAGTAGAGACACTCCTGGTGTCCTGGTGTTTATAATCAGGAGTGAGGGTATAGACTCGCCTGGTGTTTATAGTCAGGAGTGAGAAATTAGAGAAACTCCTGGCCTCCTGGTGTTTATAGTCAGGACTGAGAGAGTACAGACACTCCTGGCCTCCTGGTGTTTATAGTCAGTAGTGAGAGAGTGGAGACACTCCTGGTCTCCTGGTGTTTATAGTGAGGCGCGAGAGTGAAGAGACACTCCAGGGTTTACAGTCAGGAGTGAGAGAGTAGAGACACTCCTGGTGTTTTAAGCCAAGAGTGAGAGAGTAGAGACACTCCTGCTGTTTATAGTCAGGCTGAGATAGTAGAGACACTCCTGGTCAACCGGTGTTTATAGTCAGGAGTGAGAGAGTAGAGACACACCTGGTGTCCTGGTGCTTACAGTCAGGAGTGAGGGTATAGACCCACCTGGTGTTTATAGTCAGGAGTGAGAAATTAGAGAAACTCCTGGCCTCCTGGTGTTTATAGTCAGGAGTGAGAGAGTAGAGACACTCCTGGCCTCCTGGTGTTTACAGGCAGGAGGGAGAGAGTGGAGACACTCCTGATCTCGTCGTTTTTATAGACAGGAGTGAGAGAGTAGAGACACTCCTGGAGTTTTCAGTCAGGACTGAGAGATTAGAGAAACTCCTGGCCTCCTGATGTTTATAGTCAGGAAAGAGAGTGTAGGGACACTCCTGGTCTTCTGGTGTTTATAGTCAGTAGTGAGAGAGTGGAGACACTCCTGGTCTCCTGGTGTTTCCAGTCAGGAGTGAGAGAGAAGAGACACTCCTGGTCTCCAGGTGTTTATAGTCAGGAGCGTGAGAGAAGAGACAATCCAGGGTTTATAGTCAGGAGTGACAGTAGAGACACTCCAGGGGTTTACAGTCAGGAGTGAAAGAGTAGAGAAACTCCTGGTCTCCTGGTGTTTACAGTCAGGAGTGAGGGTACAGACTCTCCTGGTCTTTATAGTCAGGAGTGAGAGAGTAGAGACACTCCTGGCATTTACAGTCAGGAGTGAGAGATTAGAGAAACTCCTGGACTCCTGGTGTTTATCGTTAGGAGTGAGAGAGTAGAGACACTCCTGGGGTTTATAGACAGGAGTGAGAGATAAGAGATACTCCTGGACTCCTGGTGTTTATAGTCACGTGTTAGAGTGTAGACATACTCCTGGGGATTACATTCAGGAGTGAGAGTGTAGAAGTATTCCTGGTCTCCTGGTGATAATACTCAGGGGTGAGAGAGTGCAGACACTCCTGGTGTTTTTATTCATGAGTGAGATTGTAGAGTCATTCCTGATCTCCTGGAGTTTATAGTCAGGAGTGAGAGAGTAGGGACAGTCCTATGGTTTACAGTCAGGAGTGAGAGAGTAGAGACACTCCTGGTGTTTATAGTCAGGTGTGAGAGTGTAGAGAAACTCCTGGTCTGGAGTTTACAGCCAGGAGTGAGAGAATAGAGACACTCCTGGTGTTGAAAGTCAGGAGTGAGAGAGTAGAGACACTCCTGGAGTTTATAGTCAGGAGTGAGAAATTAGAGAAACTCCTGGCATCCTGGTGTTTATAGTCAGGACTGAGAGAGTACAGACACTCCTGGCCTCCTGGGGTTTACAGTCAGGAGTGAGTGTGGAGACACTCCTGGTCTCCTGGTGTTTATAATCAGGAGTGAGAGAGTAGAGACACTCCTAGGGGTTACAGTCAGGAGTGAGAGTAGAGACACTCCAGGGGTTTAAACTCCGGAGTGAGAGAGTAGTGACACTCCTGGTCTCCTGGTGTTTATAGGTAGGAGTGAGAGAGTAGAGACACTCCTGGTGTCCTGGTGTTTATAATCAGGAGTGAGGGTATAGACTCGCCTGGTGTTTATAGTCAGGAGTGAGAAATTAGAGAAACTCCTGGCCTCCTGGTGTTTATAGTCAGGACTGAGAGAGTACAGGCACTCCTGGCCTCCTGGTGTTTATAGTCAGTAGTGAGAGAGTGGAGACACTCCTGGTCTCCTGGTGTTTATAGTCAGGAGCGAGAGTGAAGAGACACTCCAGGGTTTACAGTCAGGAGTGAGAGAGTAGAGACACTCCTGGTGTTTTAAGCCAAGAGTGAGAGAGTAGAGACACTCCTGCTGTTTATAGTCAGGCTGAGATAGTAGAGACACTCCTGGTCAACCGGTGTTTATAGTCAGGAGTGAGAGAGTAGAGACACACCTGGTGTCCTGGTGCTTACAGTCAGGAGTGAGGGTATAGACCCGCCTGGTGTTTATAGTCAGGAGTGAGAAATTAGAGAAATTCCTGGCCTCCTGGTGTTTATAGTCAGGACTGAGAGAGTAGAGACACTCCTGGCCTCCTGGTGTTTACAGGCAGGAGGGAGAGAGTGGAGACACTCCTGATCTCGTCGTTTTTATAGACAGGAGTGAGAGAGTAGAGACACTCCTGGAGTGTACAGTCAGGACTGAGAGATTAGAGAAACTCCTGGCCTCCTGATGTTTATGGTCAGGAAAGAGAGTGTAGGGACACTCCTGGTCTTCTGGTGTTTATAGTCAGTAGTGAGAGAGTGGAGACACTCCTGGTCTCCTGGTGTTTCCAGTCAGGAGTGAGAGAGAAGAGACACTCCTGGTCTCCAGGTGTTTATAGTCAGGAGCGTGAGAGAAGAGACAATCCAGGGTTTATAGTCAGGAGTGACAGTAGAGACACTCCAGGGGTTTACAGTCAGGAGTGAAAGAGTAGAGAAACTCCTGGTCTCCTGGTGTTTACAGTCAGGAGTGAGGGTACAGACTCTCCTGGTCTTTATAGTCAGGAGTGAGAGAGTAGAGACACTCCTGGCATTTACAGTCAGGAGTGAGAGATTAGAGAAACTCCTGGACTCCTGGTGTTTATCGTTAGGAGTGAGAGAGTAGAGACACTCCTGGGGTTTATAGACAGGAGTGAGAGATAAGAGATACTCCTGGACTCCTGGTGTTTATAGTCACGTGTTAGAGTGTAGACATACTCCTGGGGATTACATTCAGGAGTGAGAGTGTAGAAGTATTCCTGGTCTCCTGGTGATAATACTCAGGGGTGAGAGAGTGCAGACACTCCTGGTGTTTTTATTCATGAGTGAGATTGTAGAGACATTCCTGATCTCCTGGAGTTTATAGTCAGGAGTGAGAGAGTAGGGACAGTCCTATGGTTTACAGTCAGGAGTGAGAGAGTAGAGACACTCCTGGTGTTTATAGTCAGGTGTGAGAGTGTAGAGAAACTCCTGGTCTGGAGTTTACAGCCAGGAGTGAGAGAATAGAGACACTCATGGTGTTGAAAGTCAGGAGTGAGAGAGTAGAGACACTCCTGGTCTCCTGGTGTTTATAGTCAGGAGTGAGAAATTGGAGACACACCTGGCCTCCTGGGGTTTATAGTCAGGAGTGAGAGAGTAGAGACACTCCTGGGCTCCTGGGGTTTACAGTCAGGAGTGAGAGTGGAGACACTCCTGGTCTCCTGGTGTTTATAGTCAGGAGTGAGAGAGTAGAGACACTCCTGGAGTTCACAGTCAGGAGTGAGAGATTAGAGAAACTCCTGGTGTTTATAATCAGGAGTGAGAGAGTAGAGACACTCCTGGGGTTTATAGGTAGGAGTGAGAGAGTAGAGACACTCCTGGTCTCCTGGTGTTTACAGTCAGGAGTGAGGGTATAGACCCTCTTGGTGTTTACAGTCAGGAGTGAGGGTATAGACTGTCCTGGTGTTTATAGTCAGGAATGAGAGAGTAGAGACACTCCTGGAATTTATAGTCAGCAGTGAGAGAGTAGAGAGAGCTGGAGTTTACAGTCAGGAGTGAGGGATTAGACACGCTCCTGGTCTCCTTGAGTTTATAGTCAAGAGTGAGAGAGTATAGACACTCCAGGAGTTTACAGTCAGGAGTGAGAGATTAGAGACACTCCTGGTCTCCGGGTGTTTATAGTCAGGTGTGAGAGTGTAGAGACTCTCCTAGTCTCCTGGTGTTTATAATCAGTAGTGAGAGAGTGGAGATACTCCTGGTCTCCTGGTGTTTATAGTCAGGAGCGAGAGAGTAGAGACACTCCTAGGGATAACAGTCAGGAGTGAGAGTAGAGACACTCCAGAGGTTTACAGTCAGGAGTGAGAGAGTAGAGACACACCTGGTCTCTTGGTGTTTATAGTCAGGAGTGAGAGATTAGAGACACTCCAGGGGTTTACAGTCAGGAGTGAAAGAGTAGAGACACTCCTGGTCTCCTGGTGTTTACAATCAGGAGTGAGGGTATGGATTCTCCTGGTGTTTATAGTCAGGAGTGGGAGAGTAGAGACACTCCTGGTCTCCTGGTGTTTACAATCAGGAGTGAGGGTATGGATTCTCCTGGTGTTTATAGTCAGGAGTGGGAGAGTAGAGACACTCCTGGTCTGCTGGTGTTTACAGTTAGGAGTGAGGGTATAGACTCTCCTGGTGTTTATAGTCAGGAGTGAGAGAGTAGAGACAGAACTGGAGTTTACAGTCAGGAGTGAGAGAGTAGAGACACTCCTTGTCTCCTGGTGTTTATAGTCAGGACTAGGAGTGTAGAGACACTCCTGGTGTTTATAGTCAAGTGTGAGAGTGTAGAGACACTCCTGGTCTGGAGTTAACAGTCAGGAGTGAGAGAATTGAGACACTCGTGGTTTTGAAAGTCAGGAGTGAGAAAGTAGAGACTCTCCTCGTCTCCTGGTGTTAATATTCAGGAGTGAGATTGTAGACACACTCCTGGTCTCCTGGTGTTTATAGTCAGGAATGAGAGAGTAGGGACAGTCCCAGGGCTTACATTCAGGAGTGAGGGAGTGGAGACACTCCTGATCACCTAGTGTTTACAGTTAGGAGTGAGAGAGTAGAGACACTCCTGGTGTTTTTAGTCAGGAGTGAGAGATTAGAGACACTCCTGGTTGCCTGGTGTTTATAGTCAGGAGTGAGAGAGTAGAGACACTCCTGGTGTTTATAGTCAAGAGTGAAATAATAGAGACACTCCTGGTCTCCTGGTGTTTATAGTCAGGAGTGAGAGAGTGGAGACACTCCTGGTCTCCTGGTGTTTATAGTCAGGAGTGAGAGAGTAGAGACACTGCTAGGGTTTACAGTCAGGAGTGAGAGTAGAGTCCCTCCTGGTCTCCTGGTGTTTACAGTCAGGAGTGAGGGTATAGACTCTCCTCGTGATTATAGTCAAGAGTGAGAAATGAGAGACACTCCTGGCCTCCTGGTGTTTATAGGCAGGAGTGAGAGAGTAGAGACACTCCTGGGGTTTACATTCAGGAGTGAGAGTGGAGACATTCCTGGTCTCCCGGTGTTTATAGTCAGGAGTGAAAGAGTAGAGACACTCCTGGTCTCCTGGTATTTACAGTCAGGAGTGAGGGTATAGACTCTCCTGGTGTTTATAGTCAGGAGTGAGAGAGTAGAAACACTCCTGGAGTTTATAGTCAGGAGTGAGAGATTAGAGAAACTCCTGGCCTCCTAGTGTTTATAGTCAGGAATGAGAGTGTAGAGACACTCCTGGTCTCCTGGTGTTTATAATCAGTAGTGAGAGAGTTGAGACACTCCTGGTCTGCTGGTGTTTACAGTCAGGAGTGAGGGTATGGATTCTCCTGGTGTTTATAGTCTGGTGTGAGAGAGTAGAGACACTCCTGGTCTCCTGGTGTTTACAGTCAGGAGCTAGGGTATAGACTCTCCTGGTGTTTATAGGTAGGAGTGAGAGAGTAGAGACACTCCTGGTCTGCTGGTGTTTACAGTCAGGAGTGAGGGTTTGGATTCTCCTGGTGTTTATAGTCAGGTGTGAGAGAGTAGAGACACTCCTGGTCTGCTGGTGTTTAAAGTCTGGAGTGAGGGTATAGACTCTCCTGGTGTTTATAGTCAGGAATGAGAGAGTAGAGACTCTCCTGGAGTTTACAGACAGGAGTGAGAGATTAGAGACACTCCTGGTCTCCTGGTGTTTATAGTCAGGAGTGAGAGAGTAGAGACACTCCTGGTCTCCTGATGTTTACAGTCAGGAGTGAGAGAGTAGAGACACTCCTGGGGTTTATAGTCAGGAGTGAGAGATTAGAGAAACTCCTGGTCTCCTGGTGTTTTTAGTCAGGTGTCAGAGTGTAGACATACTCCTGGGGATTACATTTAGGAGTGAGAGTGTAGAGGCATTCTTGGTCTCCTGGTGATAATACTCAGGAGTGAGAGTGTGGAGACACTCCTGGCCTCCTGGTGTTTTTAGTCAGGTGTCAGAGTGTAGACATACTCCTGGGGATTACATTTAGGAGTGAGAGTGCAGAGGCATTCCTGGTCTCCTGGTGATAATACTCAGGAGTGAGAGAGTGGAGACACTCCTGGCCTCCTGGTGTTTTTAGTCAGGTGTCAGAGTGTAGACATACTCCTGGGGATTACATTTAGGAGTGAGAGTGTAGAGGCATTCCGGGTCTCCTGGCGATAATACTCAGGAGTGAGAGAGTGGAGACACTCCTGGTCTCCTGGAGTTTACAGTTTGAGTGAGAGAATAGAGACACTCCTGGTGTTTTTAGTCAGGAGTGAGAGAGTAGAGACAATCCTGATGTTTATAGTCAGGAGTGAGATAGTAGAGACAATCATGGTCTCCTGGTTTTATAGTCAGGAGTGAGAGAGTGGAGACACTCCTGGTCTCCTGGTGTTTATCGTCAGGAGTGAGAGATTATTGACACTCCTGGTCTCCGGGTGTTTATAGTCAGGTGTGAGAGTGCAGAGACTCTCCTGGTCTCCTGAGGATTACACTCAGGACTAGGAGTGTAGAGACACTCCTGGTGTTTATAGTCAGGTGTGAGAGTGTAGAGACACTCCTTGTCTCGTGAAGTTTACAATCAGAAGTGAGAGAATAGAGACACGCCTGGTGTTAAAAGTCAGGAGTGAGAGAGGAGAGACTCTCCTGGTCTCCTGTTGTTAATAGTCAGTTGTGAGATTGTAGAGACACTTTTGGTATCCTGGAGTTTATAGTTAGGAGCGAGAGAGGAGGGAGAGTCTGAGGGTTTACAGTCAAGAGTGAGGGAGTAGAGACACTCCTGGTCTCCGGGTGTTTAGAGTCAGGAGTGAGGGAGTAGAGACAATCCTGTTGTTTTAAGCCATGAGTGAGAGAGTAGAGACACTCCTGTTGTTTATAGTCAGGCTGAGATAGTAGAGACACTCCTGGTCTCCCGGTGTTTATAGTCAGGAGTGAGAGAGTAGAGACACTCCAGGGGTTTACACTCAGGAGTGAGAGAGTAGTGACACTCCTGGTCTCCTGGTGTTTATAGGTAGGAGTGAGAGAGGAGAGACACTCCAGGGGTTTACAGTCAGGAGTGAGAAGGAGACACTCCTGGTCTCCTGGTGTTTATAGGTAGGAGTGAGAGAGTAGAGACACTCCTGGTGTCTTGGTGTTTACAATCAGGAGTGAGGGTATAGACTCGCCTGGTGTTTATAGTCAGGAGTGAGAAATTAGAGAAACTCCTGACATCCTGGTGTTTATAGTCAGGACTGAGAGAGTACAGACACTCCTGGCCTCCTGGGGTTTACAGTCAGGAGTGAGTGTGGAGACACTCCTGGTCTCCTGGTGTTTATAATCAGGAGTGAGAGAGTAGAGACACTCCTAGGGTTTACAGTCAGGAGTGAGAGTAGAGACACTCCAGGGGTTTACAGTCAGGAGTGAGAGAGTAGTGACACTCCTGGTCTCCTGGTGATTATACGTAGGAGTGAGAGAGTAGAGACACTCCTGGCCTCCTGGTGTTTGCAATCAGGAGTGAGGGTATAGACTCGCCTGGTGTTTATAGTCAGGAGTGAGAGAGTAGAGACACTCCTGGCCTCCTGGTGTTTACAGGCAGGAGGGAGAGAGTGGAGACACTCCTGGAGTTTACAGTCAGGACTGAGACATTAGAGAAACTCCTGGCCTCCTGATCTTTACAGTCAGGAATGAGAGTGTAGAGACACTCCTGGTCTCCTGGTGTTTATAGTCAGTAGTGAGAGAGTGGAGACACTCCTGGTCTCCTGGTGTTTATAGTCAGGAGCGAGAGTGAAGAGACACTCCAGAGTTTACAGTCAGGAGTGAGAGAGTAGAGACACTCCTGGTGTTTTAAGCCAAGAGTGAGAGAGAAGAGACACTCCTGCTGTTTATAGTCAGGACTGAGAGAATAGAGACACATCTGGCCTCCTGGTGTTTACAGGCAGGAGGGAGAGAGTGGAGACACTCCTGATCTCGTCGTTTTTATAGACAGGAGTGAGAGAGTAGAGACACTCCTGGAGTTTTCAGTCAGGACTGAGAGATTAGAAAAACTCCTGGCCTCCTGATGTTTATAGTCAGGAAAGAGAGTGTAGGGACACTCCTGGTCTTCTGGTGTTTATAGTCTGTAGTGAGAGAGTGGAGACACTCCTGGTCTCCAGGTGTTTATAGTCAGGAGCGAGAGAGAAGAGACACTCCAGGGTTTATAGTCAGGAGTGAAGTTGAGACACTCCAGGGGTTTACAGTCAGGAGTGAAAGAGTAGAGAAACTCCTGGTCTCCTGGTGTTTACAGTCAGGAGTGAGGGTATGGATTCTCCTGGTGTTTATAGTCAGGTGTGAGAGAGTAGAGACACTCCTGGTCTGCTGGTGTTTACAGTCTGGAGTGAGGGTATAGACTCTCCTGGTGTTTATAGTCAGGAGTGAGAGAGTAGAGACACTCCTGGAGTTTACAGACAGGAGTGAGAGATTAGAGACACTCCTGGTCTCCTGGTGTTTATAGTCAGGTGTGAGAGAATAGAGACACTCCTGGGGTTTATAGTCAGGAGTGAGAGATTAGAGAAACTCCTGGTCTCTTGGTGTTTTTAGTCAGGTGTGAGAGTGTAGACATACTCCTGGTGATTACATTTAGGAGTGAGAGTGTAGAGGCATTCCTGGTCTCCTGGTGATAATACTCAGGAGTGAGAGAGTGGAGACACTCCTGGCCTCCTGGTGTTTTTAGTCAGGTGTCAGAGTGTAGACATACTCCTGGGGATTACATTTAGGAGTGAGAGTGTAGAGGCATTCCGGGTTTCCTGGCGATAATACTCAGGAGTGAGAGAGTGGAGACACTCCTGGCCTCCTGGTGTTTTTAGTCAGGTGTCAGAGTGTAGACATACTCCTGGGGATTACATTTAGGAGTGAGAGTGTAGAGGCATTCCGGGTTTCCTGGCGATAATACTCAGGAGTGAGAGAGTGGAGACACTCCTGGTCTCCTGGAGTTTACAGTTTGAGTGAGAGAATAGAGACACTCCTGGTGTTTTTAGTCAGGAGTGAGAGAGTAGAGACAATCCTGATGTTTATAGTCAGGAGAGAGATAGTAGAGACAATCATGGTCTCCTGGTTTTATAGTCAGGAGTGAGAGAGTGGAGACACTCCTGGTCTCCTGGTGTTTATAGTCAGGAGTGAGAGATTATTGACACTCCTGGTCTCCGGGTGTTTATAGTCAGGTGTGAGAGTGCAGAGAATCTCCTGGTCTCCTGAGGTTTACACTCAGGACTAGGAGTGTAGAGACACTCCTGGTGTTTATAGTCAGGTGTGAGAGTGTAGAGACACTCCTTGTCTCGTGGAGTTTACAATCAGAAGTGAGAGAATAGAGACACGCCTGGTGTTAAAAGTCAGGAGTGAGAGAGGAGAGACACTCCTGGTCTCCTGTTGTTAATAGTCAGTTGTGAGATTGTAGAGACACTTTTGGTATCCTGGAGTTTATAGTTAGGAGTGAGAGAGTAGGGAGAGTCTGAGGGTTTACAGTCAAGAGTGAGGGAATAGAAACACTTCTGGTCTCCTGGTGTTTAGAGTCAGGAGTGAGGGAGTAGAGACACTCCTGTTGTTTAAAGTCAGGAGTGAGCGAGTAGAGACACTCCAGGGGATTACACTCAGGAGTGAGAGAGTAGTGACACTCCTGGTCTCCTGGTGTTTATAGGTAGGAGTGAGAGAGTAGAGACACTCCTGGTGTCCTGGTGTTTGCAATCAGGAGTGAGGGTATAGACTCGCCTGGTGTTTATAGTCAGGAGTGAGAAATTAGAGAAACTCCTGGCCTCCTGGTGTTTATAGTCAGGACTGAGAGAGTACAGACACTCCTGGCCTCCTGGGGTTTACAGTCAGGAGTGAGTTTGGAGACACTCCTGGTCTCCTGGTGTTTATAATCAGGAGTGAGAGAGTAGAGACACTCCTAGGGTTTACATTCAGGACTGAGAGTAGAGACACTCCAGGGGTTTACACTCAGGAGTGAGAGAGTAGTGACACTCCTGGCATCCTGGTGTTTATAGGCAGGAGTGAGAGAGTAGAGACACTCCTGGTGTCTTGGTGTTTACAATCACGAGTGAGGGTATAGACTCGCCTGGTGTTTATAGTCAGGAGTGAGAAATTAGAGAAACTCCTGGCCTCCTGGTGTTTATAGTCAGGACTGAGAGAGTAGAGACACTCCTGGCCTCCTGGTGTTTACAGGCAGGAGGGAGAGAGTGGAGACACTCCTGGTCTCCTGGTGTTTATAGACAGGAGTGAGAGAGTAGAGACACTCCTGGAGTTTACAGTCAGGACTGAGACATTAGAGAAAGTCCTGGCCTCCTGATCTTTACAGTCAGGAATGAGAGTGTAGAGACATTCCTGGTCTCCTGGTGTTTATAGTCAGTAGTGAGAGAGTGGAGACACTCCTGGTCTCCTGGTGTTTATAGTCAGGAGCGAGAGTGAAGAGACACTCCAGGGTTTACAGTCAGGAGTGAGAGAGTAGAGACACTCCTGGTCTCCTGGTGTTTTTAGTCAGGTGTTAGAGTGTAGACATACTCCAGGGGATTACATTCAGGAGTGAGAGTGTAGAGGTATTCCTGGTCTCCTGGTGATAATACTCAGGAGTGAGAGAGTGGAGACATTCCAGGACTCCTGGTGTTTATAGTCAGGAGTGAGAGAGTAGAGACACTCCTGGAGTTTACAGTCAGGAGTGAGAGATTAGAGAAACTCCTGGCCTTCTGGTGTTTATAGTCAAGAATGAGAGCGTAGAGACACTCCTGTTCTCCTGGTGTTTATAGTCAGGAGCAAGAGTGAAAAGACATTCCTAGGGTTTACAGTCAGGAGTGAGAGTAGAGACACTCCAGGGGTTTACAGTCAGGAGTGAGAAGGAGACACTCCTGGTTTCCTGGTGTTTATAGGTAGGAGTGAGAGAGTAGAGACACTCCTGGTCTCCTGGTGTTTACAGTCAGGAGTGAGGGTATGGACTCTCCAGGGGTTTACAGTCAGGAGTGAGAGAGTAGAGACACTCCTGGTCTCCTGGTGCATACAGTCAGGAGTGAGGGTATAGACTCTCCTGGTGTTTATAGTCAGGAGTGAGAGAGTAGAGACACTCCTGGAGTTTACAGTCAGGAGTGAGAGATTAGAGAAACTCCTGGCCTCCTGGTGTTTATAGTCAGAAGTGGGAGAGTAGAGACACTCCTGGGGATTATAGTCAGGAGTGAGAGAGTAGAGACACACCTGGCCTCCTGGTGTTTATAGTCAGGTGTTAGAGTGTAGAGATACTCCAGGGGATTACATTCAGGAGTGAGAGTAAAGAGGCATTCTTGGTCTCCTGGTTATACTACTCAGAAGTGAGAGAGTGGAGACACTCCTGGTCTCCTGGTGTTTACAGTTAGGACTGAGAGATTAGAGACACTCCTGGTGTTTTTAGTCAGGAGTGAGATTGTAGGGACACTCCTGGTCTGGAGATTACAGTCAGGAGTGAGAGAATAGAGACACTCCTGGTGTTGAAAGTCAGGAGTGACAGAGTAGAGACACTCCGGATCTCCCGGTGTTAATAGTCAGGAGTGAGATTGTAGAGACACTCCAGGTCTCCAGGTGTTTATAGTCAGGAGTGAGAGAGTAGGGACAGTCCTAGGGTTTACAGTCACGAGTGAGGGAGAAGAGACACTCCTGGTCACCTGGTGTTTACAGTTAGGAGTGAGAGAATAGAGACACTCCTGGAGTTTTTAGTCAGGAATGAGAGAATAGAGACACTCCGGGTCTCCTGGTGTTTATAGTCAGGAGTGAGAGAATAGAGACACTCCTAGGGTTTATAGTCATGAGTGAGAGTAGAGACACTCCAGGGGTTTACAGTCTGGAGTGAAAGAGTAGAGAAATTCCTGGTCTCCTGGTGTTTATAGTCAGGAGTGAGTGAGTAGAGACACTCCTGGTGTTTAAAGTCAGGAGTGAGAGATTAGAGAAACTCCTGGACTCCTGGTGTTTATAGTCAGTAGTGAGAGATTAGAGACACTCCAGGCGTTTAAAGTCAGCAGTGAGAGATTAGAGAAACTCCTGGACTCCTGGTGTTTATAGTCAGGAGTGAGAGAGTAGAGACACTTCTGGCCTCCTGGTATTTATAGTCAGGAGTGAGAGAGTAGAGACACTCCTGGGGTTTACAGTCAGGAGTGAGAGAGTAGAGAACTCCTGGCCTCCTGGTGTTTATAGTCAGGAGTTAGAGTGTAGACATACTCCTGGGGATTACATTCAGGAGTGAGAGTGTAGAGGTATTCCTGGTCTCCAGGTGATAATACTCAGGAGTGAGAGAGTGGAGACATTCCTGGTCTCCTGGAGTTTATAGTCAGGAGTGAGAGTGTAGGGACAGTCCTAGGGTTTACAGTCAGGAGTGAGAGAGTAGGGACAATCCTGGTGTTTTTAGTCAGGAGTGAGAGAGTAGGGACATTCCTGGCCTCCTCGGGTTTACAGTCAGGAGTGAGAGAGTAGAGACACTCCTGGGCTCCTGGGGTTTATAGTCAGGAGTGAGAGGGTGGAGACACTCCGGGTCTCCTGGTGTTTATAGTCAGGAGTGAGAGAATAGAAACACTCCTAGGGTTTACAGTCATGAGTGAGAGTAGAGACACTCCAGGGGTTTACACTCAGGAGTGAGAGAGTAGAGACACTCCTGGTCTCCTGAAGTTTATAGTCAGGAGTGAGAGAGTAGAGGTATTCCTGGTCTCCTGGAGTTTATAGTCAGGATTGAGAGAGAAGGGACAGTCCTAGGGTTTACAGTCAGGATTGAAAGAGTAGGGACCATCCTGGAGTTGACAGTCAGGAGTGAGAGAATAGAGACACTCCTGGTCTCCTGGAGTTTATAGTCAGGAGTGAGAGTGTAGAGACACTCCTGGTCCCCTGGTGTTTACATTCAGGAGTGAGAGAGTAGAGACATTCCTGGTCTGCTGGTGTTTACATTCAGGAGTGAGAGAGGAGAGACACTCCTGGTCTGCTGGTGTTTACAGTCAGGAATGAGGGTATAGACTCTCCTGGTGTTTATAGCCAGTAGTGAAAGAGTAGAGACACTCCTGGGGTTTACAGTCAGGAGTGAGAGAGTAGAGAACTCCTGGCCTCCTGGTGTTTTTAGTCAGGTGTTAGAGTGTAGACATACTCCTGGGGATTAAATTCAGGAGTGAGAGTGTAGAGGTATTCCTGGTCTCCTGGTGATAATAATCAGGAGTGAGAGAGTGGAGACATTCCTGGTCTCCTGGAGTTTATAGTCAGGAGTGAGAGAGTAGGGACAGTCCTAGGGTTTACAGTCAGGAGTGAGAGAGTAGTGACAATCCTGGTGTTTTTAGTCAGGAGTGAGAGAGTAGAGACACTCCTGGTCTCCTGGTGTTAATAGTCAGGAGTGAGAAATTGGAGACAGACCAGACCTCCTGGTGTTTATAGTCAGGAGTGAGAGAGTAGAGACACTCCTGGCCTCCTTGGGTTTACAGTCAGGAGTGAGTGTGAAGACACTCCTGGTCTCCTGGTGTTTATAATCAGGAGTGAGAGAGTAGAGACACTCCTGCATTTATAGTCAGGAGTGAGAGAATGGAGACACTCTGGGTCTCCTGGTGTTTATAATCAGGAGTGAGAGAGTAGAGACATTCCTAGGGTTTACAGTCATGAGTGAGAGTAGAGACACTCCAGGGGTTTACAGTCAGGAGTGAGAGAGTAGAGACACTCCTGGTCTCCTGGAGTTTATAGTCAGGAGTGAGAGAGTAGAGGTATTCCTGGTCTCCTGGAGTTTATAGTCAGGATTGAGAGAGAAGGGACAGTCCTAGGGTTTACAGTCAGGAGTGAGAGAGTAGGGACAATCCTGGGGTTTTTAGTCAGGAGTGAGAGAGAAGAGACACTCCTGGTCGCCTGGTGTTTATAGTCAGGAGTGAGAGAGTAGAGACACTCCTGGAGTCTACAGTCAGGAGTGAGAGATTAGAGACACTCCTGGTCTCCTGGAGTTTATAGTCAGGAGTGAGAGTGTAGAGACACTCCTGGTCTCCTGGTGTTTATAGTCAGTAGTGAGAGATTAGAGACACTCCTGGTCTCCTGGTGTTTAAATTCAGGAGTGAGAGAGAGTAGAGACATTACTGGTCTGCTGGTGTTTACATTCAGGAGTGAGAGAGTAGAGACACTCCTGGTCTGCTGGTGTTTACAGTCAGGAATGAGGGGAAAGACTCTCCTGGTGTTTATAGCCAGGAATAAGAGATTAGAGACACTCCTGGGGTTTACAGTCAGGAGTGAGAGAGTAGAGAACTCCTGGCCTCCTGGTGTTTTTAGTCAGGTGTTAGAGTGTAGACATACTCCTGGGGATTACATTCAGGAGTGAGAGTGTAGAGGTATTCCTGGTCTCCTGGTGATAATACTCAGGAGTGAGAGTGGAGACATTCCTGGTCTCCTGGAGTTTATAGTCAGGAGTGGGAGAGTAGGGACAGTCCTAGGATTTACAGTCAGGAGTGAGAGAGTAGGGACAATCCTGGAGTTTTTAGTCAGGAGTGAGAGAGTAGAGAAACTCCTGGTCGCCTGGTGTTTATAGTCAGGACTAGGAGTGTAGAGACTCTCCTGGTGTTTATAGTCAGGTGTGAGATTGTAGAGACACTCCTGGTCTGGAGGTTACAGTCAGCAGTGAGAGAATAGAGACACTCCTGGTGTTGAAAGTCAGGAGTGAGTGAATAGAGACACTCCTGGTCTCCATGTGTTAATAGTCAGGAGTGAGATTGTAGACACACTCCTGGTCTCCTGGTGTTTATAGTCAGGAGTGAGAGAGTAGGGACAGTCCTAGGGTTTACAGTCAGGAGTGAGAGAGTAGGGACAATCCTGGTGTTTTTAGTCAGGTGTCAGAGTGTAGACATACTCCTGGGGATTACATTTAGGAGTGAGAGTGTAGAGGCATTCCGGGTTTCCTGGCGATAATACTCAGGAGTGAGAGAGTGGAGACACTCCTGGTCTCCTGGAGTTTACAGTTTGAGTGAGAGAATAGAGACACTCCTGGTGTTTTTAGTCAGGAGTGAGAGAGTAGAGACAATTCTGATGTTTATAGTCAGGAGAGAGATAGTAGAGACAATCATGGTCTCCTGGTTTTATAGTCAGGAGTGAGAGAGTGGAGACACTCCTGGTCTCCTGGTGTTTATAGTCAGGAGTGAGAGATTATTGACACTCCTGGTCTCCGGGTGTTTATAGTCAGGTGTGAGAGTGCAGAGACTCTCCTGGTCTCCTGAGGTTTACACTCAGGACTAGGAGTGTAGAGACACTCCTGGTGTTTATAGTCAGGTGTGAGAGTGTAGAGACACTCCTTGTCTCGTGGAGTTTACAATCAGAAGTGAGAGAATAGAGACACGACTGGTGTTAAAAGTCAGGAGTGAGAGAGGAGAGACACTCTTGGTCTCCTGTTGTTAATAGTCAGTTGTGAGATTGTAGAGACACTTTTGGTATCCTGGAGTTTATAGTTAGGAGTGAGAGAGTAGGGAGAGTCTGAGGGTTTACTGTCAAGAGTGAGGGAATAGAAACACTTCTGGTCTCCTGGTGTTAAGAGTCAGGAGTGAGGGAGTAGAGACACTCCTGTTGTTTAAAGTCAGGAGTGAGAGAGTAGAGACACTCCAGGGGTTTACACTCAGGAGTGAGAGAGTAGTGACACTCCTGGTCTCCTGGTGTTTATAAGTAGGAGTGAGAGAGTAGAGACACTCCTGGTGTCCTGGTGTTTGCAATCAGGAGTGAGGGTATAGACTCTCCTGGTGTTTATAGTCAGGAGTGAGAAATTAGAGAAACTCCTGGCCTCCTGGTGTTTATAGTCAGGACTGAGAGAGTACAGACACTCCTGGCCTCCTGGGGTTTACAGTCAGGAGTGAGTTTGGAGACACTCCTGGTCTCCTGGTGTTTATAATCAGGAGTGAGAGAGTAGAGACACTCCTAGGGTTTACATTCAGGACTGAGAGTAGAGACACTCCAGGGGTTTACACTCAGGAGTGAGAGAGTAGTGACACTCCTGGTATCCTGGTGTTTACAGGCAGGAGTGAGAGAGTAGA
Source organism: Isurus oxyrinchus (assembly GCA_026770705.1). Taxonomy (NCBI): domain Eukaryota; kingdom Metazoa; phylum Chordata; class Chondrichthyes; order Lamniformes; family Lamnidae; genus Isurus; species Isurus oxyrinchus. The sequence continues at coordinate 53,780,557 of JANJGN010000023.1, forward strand.
GACACTCCTGGTGTCTTGGTGTTTACAATCAGGAGTGAGGGTATAGACTCGCCTGGTGTTTATAGTCAGGAGTGAGAAATTAGAGAAACTCCTGGCCTCCTGGTGTTTATAGTCAGGACTGAGAGAGTAGAGACACTCCTGGCCTCCTGGTGTTTACAGGCAGGAGGGAGAGAGTGGAGACACTCCTGGTCTCCTGGTGTTTATAGACAGGAGTTAGAGAGTAGAGACACTCCTGGAGTTTACAGTCAGGACTGAGACATTAGAGAAACTCCTGGCCTCCTGATCTTTACAGTCAGGAATGAGAGTGTAGAGACATTCCTGGTCTCCTGGTGTTTATAGTCAGTAGTGAGAGAGTGGAGACACTCCTGGTCTCCTGGTGTTTATAGTCAGGAGCGAGAGTGAAGAGACACTCCAGGGTTTACAGTCAGGAGTGAGAGAGTAGAGACACTCCTGGTCTCCTGGTGTTTACAGTCAGGAGTGATGGTATGGACTCTCCTGGGGTTTATAGTAAGGAGTGAAAGAGTAAGGACACTCCTGGTCTGCTGGTGTTTACTGTCAGGAGTGAGGGTATAGACTCTCCTTGTGTTTATAGTCAGGAATGAGTGAGTAGAGACACTCCTAGAGTTTACAGTCAGGAGTGAGAGATTAGAGAAACTCCTGGCCTCCTGGCGTTTATACTCAGGAGTGAGAGAGTAGAGACACTCCTGGGGTTTATAGACAGGAGCGAGAGAGTAGAGACACTCCTGGACTCCTGGTGTTTTTAGTCAGGTATTGGAGTGTAGAGTTACTCCTGGGGATAACATTCAGGAGTGAGAGTGTAGAGACACTCCTGGTCTCCTGGTGATAATACTCAGGAGTGAGAGAGTGGAGACACTCCTGGTCTTCTGATGTTTACAGTTAGGAGTGAGAGAGTAGAGACACTCCTGGTGTTTTTAGTTAAGAGTGAGAGAGTAGAGACAATCCTGGTCAACCTGGTGTTTATAGTCAGGAGTGAGAGAGTAGAGACACTCCTGGTGTTTATAGTCAGGAGTGAGATAGTAGAGACAGTCCTGGTATCCTAGTGTTTACATTCAGGACTAGGAGTGTAGAGACAATCCTGGTGTTTATGGTCAGGTGTGAGAGTGTAGGGACACTCCTGGTCTGGAGTTTACAGTCAGGAGTGAGAGAATAGAGACACGCCTGTTGTTGAAATTCAGGAGTGAGAGAGTAGAGACACTCCTGGTCTCCTGGTGTTAATAGTCAGGAGTGAGATTGTAGACACACTCCTGGTCTCCTGGTGTTTATAGTCAGGAGTGAGAGAGTAGGGACAGTCCGAGGGTTTACAATCAGGAGTGAGGGAGTAGAGACACTCCTGGTCTCCTGGTGTTTATAGTCAGGAGTGAGAGAGTAGGGACAGTCCGAGCGTTTACAGTCAGGAGTGAGGGAGTAGAGACACTCCTGGTCTCCTGGTGTTTACAGTCAGGAGTGAGAGTGTAGACACACTCCTGGTGTTTTTAGTCAGGAGTGAGATTGTAGAGACACTCCTGGTCTCCTGGTGTTTATAGTCAGGAGTGAGAGAGTAGAGACACTCCTGGTGTTATTAGTCTGGAGTGAGAGAGTAGAGACACTCCAGGCGTTTACACTCAGGAGTGAGAGAGTAAAGACACTCCTGGTCTCCTGATGTTTATAGGTAGGAGTGAGAGAGTAGAGACACTCCTGGCCTCCTGGTGTTTATAGTCAGGAGTCAGTGTGTAGAGGCACTCCTAGCATTTACAGTCAGGAATGAGAGAGTAGAGACACTCCTGGTCTCTTGGTGTTTATAGTCAGGAGTGAGGGTATAGTCACTCCTGGTGTTTTTATTCAGGAGTGAGATTGCAAAGACACTCCTGGTCTCCTGGTGTTTATAGTCAGCAGTGAGAGAGTGGAGACACTCCTGGTCTCCTGGTGTTTATAGTCAAGACTAGGAATGTAGAGACACTCCTGGTGTTTACTGTCAGGTGTGAGAGTGTAGAGAAATTCCTGGTCTGGAGTTTACAGTCAGGAGTGAGAGAATAGAGACACTCCTGGTGTTGAAAGTCAGGAGTGAGAGAGTAGAGACAATCCTGGTCTCCTGGTGTTAATAGTCAGGAGTGAGATTGTAGAGCACTCCTGGTCTCCTGGTGTTTACAGTTAGGAGTGATAGTGTAGAGACACTCCTGGTTGCCTGGTGTTTATAGTCAGGAGTGAGAGAGTAGAGACACTCCTGGCCTCCTGGGGTTTACAGTCAGGAGTGAGGGTATAGACTCTCCTGGTGTTTATAGTATGGAGTGAGAGAGTAGAGACACCCTTGGCCTCCTGGTGTTTACAGTCAGGAGTGAGAGTGTACACACACCTGGTGTTTTTAGTCAGGAGTGAGATTGTAGAGACACTCCTGGTCTCCTGGTGTTTATAGTCAGGAGTGAGAGAGTAGAGACACTCCTGGTGTTTATAGTCAGGAGTGAGATAGTAGAGACAGTCCTGGTATCCTAGTGTTTACATTCAGGACTAGGAGTGTAGAGACACTCCTGGTGTTTATGGTCAGGTGTGAGAGTGTAGGGACACTCCTGGTCTGGAGTTTACAGTCAGGAGTGAGAGAATAGAGACACGCCTGTTGTTGAAAGTCAGGAGTGAGAGAGTAGAGACACTCCTGGTCTCCTGGTGTTAATAGTCAGGAGTGAGATTGTAAACACACTCCTGGTCTCCTGGTGTTTACAGTCAGGAGTGAGGGTATAGACACTCCGGGTGTTTATAGTCAGGAGTGAGAGATTAGAGACACTCCTGGTTGCCTGGTGTTTATGGTCAGGAGTGAGAATGTAGAGACACTCCTGGTCTCATGGTGTTTAGAGTCAGGAGTGAGGGTATAGACTCTCCTGGTGTTTATAGTCAGGAGTGAGAGAGTAGAGACACTCCTGGAGTTTACAGTCAGGACTGAGACATTAGAGAAACTCCTGGCCTCCTGATCTTTACAGTCAGGAATGAGAGTGTAGAGACATTCCTGGTCTCCTGGTGTTTATAGTCAGTAGTGAGAGAGTGGAGACACTCCAGGAGTTTACAGTCAGGAGTGAGAAATTGGAGACACACCTGGCCTCCTGGTGTTTACAGTCAGGAGTGAGAGAGTAGAGACACTCCTGGCCTCCTGGGGTTTACAGTCAGGAATGAGAGTGGAGACACTCCTGGTCTCCTGGTGTTTATAATCAGGAGTGAGAGAGTAGAGACAGTCCAGGTCTCCTGGTGTTTACAGTCAAGAGTGAAGATATAGACTCTCCTGGTGTTTATAGTCAGGAATAAGAGTGTAGAGACACTCCTGGTGTTTATAGTCAGGTGTGAGATTGTAGAGACACTCCTGGTCTGGAGGTTACAGTCAGCAGTGAGAGAATAGAGACACTCCTGGTGTTGAAAGTCAGGAGTGAGAGAATAGAGACACTGAAGGTCTCAATGTGCTAATAGTCAGGAGTGAGGGTATGGACTCTCCTGGGGTTTATAGTAAGGAGTGAAAGAGTAAGGACACTCCTGGTCTGCTGGTGTTTACTGTCAGGAGTGAGGGTATAGACTCTCCTTGTGTTTATAGTCAGGAATGAGTGAGTAGAGACACTCCTAGAGTTTACAGTCAGGAGTGAGAGATTAGAGAAACTCCTGGCCTCCTGGTGTTTATACTCAGAAGTGAGAGAGTAGAGACACTGCTAGGGTTTATAGACAGGAGCGAGAGAGTAGAGACACTCCTGGGGTTTATAGACAGGAGCGAGAGAGTAGAGACACTCCTGGCCCCCTGGTGTTTTTAGTCAGGTATTGGAGTGTAGAGTTACTCCTGGGGATTACATTCAGGAGTGAGAGTGTAGAGACACTCCTGGTCTCCTGGTGATAATACTCAGGAGTGAGAGAGTGGAGACACTCCTGGTCTCCTGGAGTTTATAGTTAGGAGTGAGAGAGTAGAGACACTCCTGGTGTTTTTAGTTAAGAGTGAGAGAGTAGAGACACTCCTGGTCTCCTGGTGTTTATAGTCAGGAGTGAGAGAGCAGAGACACTCCTGGTGTTTATAGTCAGGAGTGAGATAGTAGAGACAGTCCTGGTATCCTAGTGTTTACATTCAGGACTAGGAGTGTAGAGACACTCCTGGTGTTTATGGTCAGGTGTGAGAGTGTAGGGACACTCCTGGTCTGGAGTTTACAGTCAGGAGTGAGAGAATAGAGACACGCCTGTTGTTGAAAGTCAGGAGTGAGAGAGTAGAGACACTCCTGGTCTCCTGGTGTTAATAGTCAGGAGTGAGATTGTAGACACACTCCTGGTCTCCTGGTGTTTATAGTCAGGAGTGAGAGAGTAGGGACTGTCCGAGGGTTTACAATCAGGAGTGAGGGAGTAGAGACACTCCTGGTCTCCTGGTGTTTATAGTCAGGAGTGAGAGAGTAGGGACAGTCCGAGCGTTTACAGTCAGGAGTGAGGGAGTAGAGACACTCCTGGTCTCCTGGTGTTTACAGTTAGGAGTGAGAGAGTAGAGACACTCCTGGTGTTATTAGTCTGGAGTGAGAGAGTAGAGACACTCCAGGCGTTTACACTCAGGAGTGAGAGAGTAAAGACACTCCTGGTCTCCTGATGTTTATAGGTAGGAGTGAGAGAGTAGAGACACTCCTGGCCTCCTGGTGTTTATAGTCAGGAGTCAGTGTGTAGAGGCACTCCTAGCATTTACAGTCAGGAATGAGAGAGTAGAGACACTCCTGGTCTCTTGGTGTTTATAGTCAGGAGTGAGGGTATAGTCACTCCTGGTGTTTTTATTCAGGAGTGAGATTGCAAAGACACTCCTGGTCTCCTGGTGTTTATAGTCAGCAGTGAGAGAGTGGAGACACTCCTGGTCTCCTGGTGTTTATAGTCAAGACTAGGAATGTAGAGACACTCCTGGTGTTTACTGTCAGGTGTGAGAGTGTAGAGAAATTCCTGGTCTGGAGTTTACAGTCAGGAGTGAGAGAATAGAGACACTCCTGGTGTTGAAAGTCAGGAGTGAGAGAGTAGAGACAATCCTGGTCTCCTGGTGTTAATAGTCAGGAGTGAGATTGTAGAGCACTCCTGGTCTCCTGGTGTTTACAGTTAGGAGTGATAGTGTAGAGACACTCCTGGTTGCCTGGTGTTTATAGTCAGGAGTGAGAGAGTAGAGACACTCCTGGCCTCCTGGGGTTTACAGTCAGGAGTGAGGGTATAGACTCTCCTGGTGTTTATAGTCTGGAGTGAGAGAGTAGAGACACCCTTGGCCTCCTGGTGTTTACAGTCAGGAGTGAGAGTGTACACACACCTGGTGTTTTTAGTCAGGAGTGAGATTGTAGAGACACTCCTGGTCTCCTGGTGTTTATAGTCAGGAGTGAGAGAGTAGAGACACTCCTGGTGTTTATAGTCAGGAGTGAGATAGTAGAGACAGTCCTGGTATCCTAGTGTTTACATTCAGGACTAGGAGTGTAGAGACACTCCTGGTGTTTATGGTCAGGTGTGAGAGTGTAGGGACACTCCTGGTCTGGAGTTTACAGTCAGGAGTTAGAGAATAGAGACACGCCTGTTGTTGAAAGTCAGGAGTGAGAGAGTAGAGACACTCCTGGTCTCCTGGTGTTAATAGTCAGGAGTGAGATTGTAAACACACTCCTGGTCTCCTGGTGTTTACAGTCAGGAGTGAGGGTATAGACACTCCGGGTGTTTATAGTCAGGAGTGAGAAATTAGAGAGCCTCCTGGCCTCCTGGTGTTTATATTCAGGAGTGAGAGTGTAGAGACACTGCTGGCCTCCTGGGGTTTACAGTCAGGAGTGAGAGTGGAGACACTCCTGGTCTCCTGGTGTTTATAATCAGGAGTGAGAATGTAGAGACACTCCTGGTCTCATGGTGTTTAGAGTCAGGAGTGAGGGTATAGACTCTCCTGGTGTTTATAGTCAGGAGTGAGAGAGTAGAGACACTCCTGGAGTTTACAGTCAGGACTGAGACATTAGAGAAACTCCTGGCCTCCTGATCTTTACAGTCAGGAATGAGAGTGTAGAGACATTCCTGGTCTCCTGGTGTTTATAGTCAGTAGCGAGAGAGTGGAGACACTCCAGGAGTTTACAGTCAGGAGTGAGAAATTGGAGACACACCTGTCCTCCTGGTGTTTACAGTCAGGAGTGAGAGAGTAGAGACACTCCTGGCCTCCTGGGGTTTACAGTCAGGAATGAGAGTGGAGACACTCCTGGTCTCCTGGTGTTTATAATCAGGAGTGAGAATGTAGAGACACTCCTGGTCTCATGGTGTTTAGAGTCAGGAGTGAGGGTATAGACTCTCCTGGTGTTTATAGTCAGGAGTGAGAGAGTAGAGACACTCCTGGAGTTTACAGTCAGGACTGAGACATTAGAGAAACTCCTGGCCTCCTGATCCTTACAGTCAGGAATGAGAGTGTAGAGACATTCCTAGTCTCCTGGTGTTTATAATCAGGAGTGAGAGAGTAGAGACAGTCCAGGTCTCCTGGTGTTTACAGTCAAGAGTGAAGATATAGACTCTCCTGGTGTTTATAGTCAGGAATAGGAGTGTAGAGACACCCCTGGTGTTTATAGTCAGGTGTGAGATTGTAGAGACACTCCTGGTCTGGAGGTTACAGTCAGCAGTGAGAGAATAGAGACACTCCTGGTGTTGAAAGTCAGGAGTGAGAGAATAGAGACACTGAAGGTCTCAATGTGCTAATAGTCAGGAGTGAGATTGTAGACACAGTCCTGGTCTCCTGCTGTTTATAGTCAGGAGTGAGAGAGTAGGGACAGTCCTGGGGTTTAAAGTCAGGAATGAGAGAGTAGAGACACTCCTAGAGTTTACAGTCAGGAGTGAGAGAATAGAGAAACGCCTGGCCTCCTGGTGTTTATAGTCAGGTGTGAGAGAGTAGAGACACTCCTGGTCTCCTGGTGTTTACATTCAGGAGTGAGAGAGTAGAGACACTCCTGGTCTGCTGCTGTTTATAGTCAGGAATGAGGGTATAGACTCTCATGGTGTTTATAGCCAGGAGTGAGAGAGTAGAGACACTCCTGGGGTTTACAGTCAGGAGTGAGAGAGTAGAGAACTCCTGGCCTCCTGGTGTTTTTAGTCAGGTGTTAGAGTGTAGACATACTCCTGGGGATTACATTCAGGAGTGAGAGTGTAGAGGTATTCCTGGTCTCCTGGTGATAATACTCAGGAGTGAGAGAGTGGAGACATTCCTGGTCTCCAGGAGTTTATAGTCAGGAGTGGGAGAGTAGGGACAGTCCTAGGATTTACAGTCAGGAGTGAGAGAGTAGGGACAATCCTGGAGTTTTTAGTCAGGAGTGAGAGAGTAGAGAAACTCCTGGTCGCCTGGTGTTTATAGTCAGGACTAGGAGTGTAGAGACTCTCCGGGTGTTTATAGTCAGGTGTGAGATTGTAGAGACACTCCTGGTCTGAAGGTTACAGTCATTAGTGAGAGAATAGAGACACTCCTGGTGGTGAAAGTCAGGAGTGAGAGAATAGAGACACTCCTGGTCTCCATGTGTTAATAGTCAGGAGTGAGATTGTAGACACACTCCTGGTCTCCTGGTGTTTATAGTCAGGAGTGAGAGAGTAGGGACAGTCCTAGGGTTTACAGTCAGGAGTGAGAGAGTAGGGACAATCCTGGTGTTTTTAGTCAGGAGTGAGAGAGTAGAGACACTCCTGGTCACCTGGTGTTTATAGTCAGGACTAGGAGTGTAGAGACTCTCCGGGTGTTTATAGTCAGGTGTGAGATTGTAGAGACACTCCTGGTCTGAAGGTTACAGTCATTAGTGAGAGAATAGAGACACTCCTGGTGGTGAAAGTCAGGAGTGAGAGAATAGAGACACTCCTGGTCTCCATGTGTTAATAGTCAGGAGTGAGATTGTAGACACACTCCTGGTCTCCTGGTGTTTATAGTCAGGAGTGAGAGAGTAGGGACAGTCCTAGGGTTTACAGTCAGGAGTGAGAGAGTAGGGACAATCCTGGTGTTTTTAGTCAGGAGTGAGAGAGTAGAGACACTCCTGGTCACCTGGTATTTGAAGTCCGGAGTGAGAGAGTAGAGACACTCCTGGTCTCCTGGTGTTAATAGTCAGGAGTGAGAGAGTAGAGACACTCCAGGAGTTTACAGTCAGGAGTGAGAAATTGGAGACACACCTGTCCTCCTGGTGTTTACAGTCAGGAGTGAGAGAGTAGAGACACTCCTGGCCTCCTGGGGTTTACAGTCAGGAATGAGAGTGGAGACACTCCTGGTCTCCTGGTGTTTATAATCAGGAGTGAGAGAGTAGAGACGGTCCAGGTCTCCTGGTGTTTACAGTCAAGAGTGAGGATATAGACTCTCCTGGTGTTTATAGTCAGGAATAGGAGTGTAGAGACACCCCTGGTGTTTATAGTCAGGAATAAGAGTGTAGAGACACCCCTGGTGTTTATAGTCAGGTGTGAGATTGTAGAGACTCTCCTGGTCTGGAGGTTACAGTCAGCAGTGAGAGAATAGAGACACTCCTGGTGTTGAAAGTCAGGAGTGAGAGAATAGAGACAATCCTGGTCACCATGTGTTAATAGTCAGGAGTGAGATTGTAGACACACTCCTGGGTCTCCTGGTGTTTTTAGTCAGGAGTGAGAGAGTAGGGACAGTCCTAGGGTTTAAAGTCAGGAATGAGAGAGTAGAGACACTCCTGGAGTTTACAGTCAGGAGTGAGCGAATAGACAAACGCCTGGCCTCCTGGTGTTTATAGTCAGGAGTGAGAGAGTAGGGACAGTCCGAGCGTTTACAGTCAGGAGTGAGGGAGTAGAGACACTCCTGGTCTCCTGGTGTTTACAGTTAGGAGTGAGAGAGTAGAGACACTCCTGGTGTTATTAGTCTGGAGTGAGAGAGTAGAGACACTCCAGGCGTTTACACTCAGGAGTGAGAGAGTAAAGACACTCCTGGTCTCCTGATGTTTATAGGTAGGAGTGAGAGAGTAGAGACACTCCTGGCCTCCTGGTGTTTATAGTCAGGAGTCAGTGTGTAGAGGCACTCCTAGCATTTACAGTCAGGAATGAGAGAGTAGAGACACTCCTGGTCTCTTGGTGTTTATAGTCAGGAGTGAGGGTATAGTCACTCCTGGTGTTTTTATTCAGGAGTGAGATTGCAAAGACACTCCTGGTCTCCTGGTGTTTATAGTCAGCAGTGAGAGAGTGGAGACACTCCTGGTCTCCTGGTGTTTATAGTCAAGACTAGGAATGTAGAGACACTCCTGGTGTTTACTGTCAGGTGTGAGAGTGTAGAGAAATTCCTGGTCTGGAGTTTACAGTCAGGAGTGAGAGAATAGAGACACTCCTGGTGTTGAAAGTCAGGAGTGAGAGAGTAGAGACAATCCTGGTCTCCTGGTGTTAATAGTCAGGAGTGAGATTGTAGAGCACTCCTGGTCTCCTGGTGTTTACAGTTAGGAGTGATAGTGTAGAGACACTCCTGGTTGCCTGGTGTTTATAGTCAGGAGTGAGAGAGTAGAGACACTCCTGGCCTCCTGGGGTTTACAGTCAGGAGTGAGGGTATAGACTCTCCTGGTGTTTATAGTCTGGAGTGAGAGAGTAGAGACACCCTTGGCCTCCTGGTGTTTACAGTCAGGAGTGAGAGTGTACACACACCTGGTGTTTTTAGTCAGGAGTGAGATTGTAGAGACACTCCTGGTCTCCTGGTGTTTATAGTCAGGAGTGAGAGAGTAGAGACACTCCTGGTGTTTATAGTCAGGAGTGAGATAGTAGAGACAGTCCTGGTATCCTAGTGTTTACATTCAGGACTAGGAGTGTAGAGACACTCCTGGTGTTTATGGTCAGGTGTGAGAGTGTAGGGACACTCCTGGTCTGGAGTTTACAGTCAGGAGTTAGAGAATAGAGACACGCCTGTTGTTGAAAGTCAGGAGTGAGAGAGTAGAGACACTCCTGGTCTCCTGGTGTTAATAGTCAGGAGTGAGATTGTAAACACACTCCTGGTCTCCTGGTGTTTACAGTCAGGAGTGAGGGTATAGACACTCCGGGTGTTTATAGTCAGGAGTGAGAAATTAGAGAGCCTCCTGGCCTCCTGGTGTTTATATTCAGGAGTGAGAGTGTAGAGACACTGCTGGCCTCCTGGGGTTTACAGTCAGGAGTGAGAGTGGAGACACTCCTGGTCTCCTGGTGTTTATAATCAGGAGTGAGAATGTAGAGACACTCCTGGTCTCATGGTGTTTAGAGTCAGGAGTGAGGGTATAGACTCTCCTGGTGTTTATAGTCAGGAGTGAGAGAGTAGAGACACTCCTGGAGTTTACAGTCAGGACTGAGACATTAGAGAAACTCCTGGCCTCCTGATCTTTACAGTCAGGAATGAGAGTGTAGAGACATTCCTGGTCTCCTGGTGTTTATAGTCAGTAGCGAGAGAGTGGAGACACTCCAGGAGTTTACAGTCAGGAGTGAGAAATTGGAGACACACCTGTCCTCCTGGTGTTTACAGTCAGGAGTGAGAGAGTAGAGACACTCCTGGCCTCCTGGGGTTTACAGTCAGGAATGAGAGTGGAGACACTCCTGGTCTCCTGGTGTTTATAATCAGGAGTGAGAATGTAGAGACACTCCTGGTCTCATGGTGTTTAGAGTCAGGAGTGAGGGTATAGACTCTCCTGGTGTTTATAGTCAGGAGTGAGAGAGTAGAGACACTCCTGGAGTTTACAGTCAGGACTGAGACATTAGAGAAACTCCTGGCCTCCTGATCCTTACAGTCAGGAATGAGAGTGTAGAGACATTCCTAGTCTCCTGGTGTTTATAATCAGGAGTGAGAGAGTAGAGACAGTCCAGGTCTCCTGGTGTTTACAGTCAAGAGTGAAGATATAGACTCTCCTGGTGTTTATAGTCAGGAATAGGAGTGTAGAGACACCCCTGGTGTTTATAGTCAGGTGTGAGATTGTAGAGACACTCCTGGTCTGGAGGTTACAGTCAGCAGTGAGAGAATAGAGACACTCCTGGTGTTGAAAGTCAGGAGTGAGAGAATAGAGACACTGAAGGTCTCAATGTGCTAATAGTCAGGAGTGAGATTGTAGACACAGTCCTGGTCTCCTGCTGTTTATAGTCAGGAGTGAGAGAGTAGGGACAGTCCTGGGGTTTAAAGTCAGGAATGAGAGAGTAGAGACACTCCTAGAGTTTACAGTCAGGAGTGAGAGAATAGAGAAACGCCTGGCCTCCTGGTGTTTATAGTCAGGTGTGAGAGAGTAGAGACACTCCTGGTCTCCTGGTGTTTACATTCAGGAGTGAGAGAGTAGAGACACTCCTGGTCTGCTGCTGTTTATAGTCAGGAATGAGGGTATAGACTCTCATGGTGTTTATAGCCAGGAGTGAGAGAGTAGAGACACTCCTGGGGTTTACAGTCAGGAGTGAGAGAGTAGAGAACTCCTGGCCTCCTGGTGTTTTTAGTCAGGTGTTAGAGTGTAGACATACTCCTGGGGATTACATTCAGGAGTGAGAGTGTAGAGGTATTCCTGGTCTCCTGGTGATAATACTCAGGAGTGAGAGAGTGGAGACATTCCTGGTCTCCAGGAGTTTATAGTCAGGAGTGGGAGAGTAGGGACAGTCCTAGGATTTACAGTCAGGAGTGAGAGAGTAGGGACAATCCTGGAGTTTTTAGTCAGGAGTGAGAGAGTAGAGAAACTCCTGGTCGCCTGGTGTTTATAGTCAGGACTAGGAGTGTAGAGACTCTCCAGGTGTTTATAGTCAGGTGTGAGATTGTAGAGACACTCCTGGTCTGAAGGTTACAGTCATTAGTGAGAGAATAGAGACACTCCTGGTGGTGAAAGTCAGGAGTGAGAGAATAGAGACACTCCTGGTCTCCATGTGTTAATAGTCAGGAGTGAGATTGTAGACACACTCCTGGTCTCCTGGTGTTTATAGTCAGGAGTGAGAGAGTAGGGACAGTCCTAGGGTTTACAGTCAGGAGTGAGAGAGTAGGGACAATCCTGGTGTTTTTAGTCAGGAGTGAGAGAGTAGAGACACTCCTGGTCGCCTGGTGTTTATAGTCAGGACTAGGAGTGTAGAGACTCTCCGGGTGTTTATAGTCAGGTGTGAGATTGTAGAGACACTCCTGGTCTGAAGGTTACAGTCATTAGTGAGAGAATAGAGACACTCCTGGTGGTGAAAGTCAGGAGTGAGAGAATAGAGACACTCCTGGTCTCCATGTGTTAATAGTCAGGAGTGAGATTGTAGACACACTCCTGGTCTCCTGGTGTTTATAGTCAGGAGTGAGAGAGTAGGGACAGTCCTAGGGTTTACAGTCAGGAGTGAGAGAGTAGGGACAATCCTGGTGTTTTTAGTCAGGAGTGAGAGAGTAGAGACACTCCTGGTCACCTGGTATTTGAAGTCCGGAGTGAGAGAGTAGAGACACTCCTGGTCTCCTGGTGTTAATAGTCAGGAGTGAGAGAGTAGAGACACTCCAGGAGTTTACAGTCAGGAGTGAGAAATTGGAGACACACCTGTCCTCCTGGTGTTTACAGTCAGGAGTGAGAGAGTAGAGACACTCCTGGCCTCCTGGGGTTTACAGTCAGGAATGAGAGTGGAGACACTCCTGGTCTCCTGGTGTTTATAATCAGGAGTGAGAGAGTAGAGACGGTCCAGGTCTCCTGGTGTTTACAGTCAAGAGTGAGGATATAGACTCTCCTGGTGTTTATAGTCAGGAATAGGAGTGTAGAGACACCCCTGGTGTTTATAGTCAGGAATAAGAGTGTAGAGACACCCCTGGTGTTTATAGTCAGGTGTGAGATTGTAGAGACTCTCCTGGTCTGGAGGTTACAGTCAGCAGTGAGAGAATAGAGACACTCCTGGTGTTGAAAGTCAGGAGTGAGAGAATAGAGACAATCCTGGTCACCATGTGTTAATAGTCAGGAGTGAGATTGTAGACACACTCCTGGGTCTCCTGGTGTTTTTAGTCAGGAGTGAGAGAGTAGGGACAGTCCTAGGGTTTAAAGTCAGGAATGAGAGAGTAGAGACACTCCTGGAGTTTACAGTCAGGAGTGAGCGAATAGACAAACGCCTGGCCTCCTGGTGTTTATAGTCAGGAGTGAGAGAGTAGAGACATTCCTGGCCTCCTGGTGTTTATAGTCAGGAGTGAGAGAGTAGAGAACTCCTGGCCTCCTGGTGTTTCTAATCAGGTGTTAGAGTGTAGACATACTCCTGGGGATTACATTCAGAAGTGAGAGTGTAGAGGTATTCCTGGTCTCCAGGAGCTTATAGTCAGGAGTGAGAGAGTAGGGACAGTCCTAGGGTTCACAGTCAGGAGTGAGAGAGTAGGGACAATCCTGGAGTTTTTAGTCAGGAGTGAGAGAGTAGAGACACTCCTGGTCGCCTGGTGTTTATAGTCAGTTGTGAGAGTGTAGAGACACTCCTGGTCTGGAGGTTACAGTCAACAGTGTGAGAATAGACACACTCCTGGTGTTGAAAGTCAGGAGTGACAGAGTAGAGACACTCCGGATATCCTGGTGTTAATAGTCAGGAGTGAGATTGTAGAGACACTCCAGGTCTCCAGGTGTTTATAGTCAGGGGTGAGAGAGCAGGGACAGTCCTGGAGTTTTTAGTCAGGAATGAGAGAATAGAGACACTCCTGGTCGCCTGGTGGTTATAGTCAGGAGTGAGAGAGTAGAGACACTCCAGGCATTTATAGTCAGGAGTGAGATAGTAGAGACACTCCTGGTCTCCTGGTGTTTATAGTCAGGAGTGAGAGAGTGGAGACACTCCGGGTCTCCTGGTGTTTACAATCAGGATTGAGGGAGAAGAGACACTCCTGGTGTTTATAGTCAGGAATGAGAGAGTAGAGACACTCCTGGCCTCCTGGTGTTTACAGTCAGGAGTGAGGGTATAGACTCTCCTGGTGTTTATAGTCAGGAGTGAGAGAGTAGAGACACTCCTGGAGTTTACAGTCAGGAGTACGAGATTAGAGACACTCCTGGTCTCCGGGTGTTTATAGTCAGGTGTGAGAGTGTAGAGACTCTCCAGGACTCCTGAGGTTTACAGTCAGGACTAGGAGTGTTGAGACACTCCTGGTGTTTATAGGCAGGTGTGACAGTGTACAGTCATTCCTGATCTACTGGAGTTTACAGTCAGGAGTGATAGAGTAGAGACACTCCTGGTCTCCTGGTGTTTATACTCAGGAGTGAGAGAGTAGGGACACTCCTAGGGTTTACAGTCAGGAGTGAGGGAGTAGAGACACTTCTGCTCTCCTGGTGTTTACAGATAGGAGTGAGAGCGTAGAGACACTCCTGGTGTTTTTAGTCAGGAGTGAGAGAGTGGAGACACTCCTGGTCTCCTGGTGTATACAGTCAGGAGTGAGGGTATAGACTCTCCTGGTGTTTATAGTCAGGAGTGAGAGAGTAGAGACACTCCTGGAGTTTACAGTCAGGAGTGAGAGATTAGAGAAAGTCCTGGCCTCCTGGTGTTTATAGTCAGAAGTGGGAGAGTAGAGACACTCCTGGGGATTATAGTCAGGAGTGAGAGAGTAGAGACACACCTGGCCTCCTGGTGTTTATAGTCAGGTGTTAGAATGTAGAGATACTCCAGGGGATTACATTCAGGAGTGAGAGTAAAGAGGCATTCCTGGTCTCCTGGTTATACTACTCAGAAGTGAGAGAGTGGAGACACTCCTGGTCTCCTGTTGTTTACAGTTAGGACTTAGAAATTAGAGTCACTCCTGGTGTTTTTAGTCAGGAGTGAGATTGTAGAGACACTCCTGGTCTGGAGATTACAGTCAGGAGTGAGAGAATAGAGACACTCCTGGTGTTGAAAGTCAGGAGTAACAGAGTAGAGGCACTCCGGATCTCCCGGTGTTAATAGTCAGGAGTGAGATTGTAGAGACACTCCAGGTCTCCAGGTGTTTACAGTCAGGAGTGAGAGAGTAGGGACTGTCCTAGGGTTTACAGTCATGAGTGAGGAAGAAGAGACACTCCTGGTCACCTGGTGTTTACAGTTAGGAGTGAGAGAGTAGAGACACTCCTGGAGTTTTTAGTCAGGAATGAGAGAATAGAGACAGTTCTGGTCGCCTGGTGGTTATAGTCAGGAGTGAGAGAATAGAGACACTTCTAGGGTTTACAGTCATGAGTGAGAGTAGAGACACTCCAGGGGTTTACAGTCTGGAGTGAAAGAGTAGAGAAATTCCTGGTCTCCTGGTGTTTACAGTCAGGAGTGAGTGAGTAGAGACACTCCTGGTGTTTAAAGTCAGGAGTGAGAGATTAGAGAAACTCCTGAACTCCTGGTGTTTATAGTCAGTAGTGAGAGATTAGAGACACTCCAGGCGTTTAAAGTCAGGAGTGAGAGATTAGAGAAACTCCTGGACTCCTGGTGTTTATAGTCAGGAGTGAGAGAGTAGAGAGACTTCTGGCCTCCTGGTATTTATAGTCAGGAGTGAGAGAGTAGAGACACTCCTGGGGTTTACAGTCAGGAGTGAGAGAGTAGAGAACTCCGGGCCTCCTGGTGTTTATAGTCAGGTGTTAGAGTGCAGACATACTCCTGGGGATTACATTCAGGAGTGAGAGTGTAGAGGTATTTCTGGTCTCCAGGTGATAATACTCAGGAGTGAGAGAGTGGAGACATTCCTGGTCTCCTGGAGTTTATAGTCAGGAGTGAGAGTGTAGGGACAGTCCAAGGATTTACAGTCAGGAGTGAGAAAGTAGGGACAATTCTGGTGTTTTTAGTCAGGAGTGAGAGAGTAGAGACACTCCTGATCTCCTGGTGTTAATAGTCAGGAGTGAGAAATTGGAGACACACCTGGCCTCCTGGTGTTTATAGTCAGGAGTGAGAGAGTAGAGACACTCCTGGCCTCCTGGTGTTTATAGTCAGGAGTGAGAGAGTAGAGACACTCCTGGCCTCCTCGGGTTTACAGTCAGGAGTGAGTGTGGAGACACTCCTGGTCTCCTGGTGTTTATAATCAGGAGTGAGAGAGTAGAGACACTCCTGGGCTCCTGGGGTTTACAGTCAGGAGTGAGGGTATAGACTCTCCTGGTGTTTATAGTCAGGAGTGAGAGAGTAGACACACTCCTGCATTTATAGTCAGGAGTGAGATAGTAGAGACACTCCTGGTCTCCTGGTGTTTATAGTCAGGAGTGAGAGAGTGGAGACACTCCGGGTCTCCTGGTGTTTATAGTCAGGAGTGAGAGAATAGAGACACTCCTAGGGTTTACAGTCATGAGTGAGAGTAGAGACACTCCTGGTCTCCTGGAGTTTATAGTCAGGAGTGAGAGAGAAGGGACAGTCCTAGGGTTTACAGTCAGGAGTGAGAGAGTAGGGATAATCCTGGGGTTTTTAGTCAGGAGTGAGAGAGAAGAGACACTCCTGGTCGCCTGGTGTTTATAGTCAGGAGTGAGAGAGCAGAGACACTCCTGGAGACAACAGTCAGGAGTGAGAGATTAGAGACACTCCTGGTCTCCTAGAGTTTATAGTCAGGACTGAGAGAGTAGAGAACTCCTGGCCTCCTGGTGTTTTTAGTCAGGTGTTAGAGTGTAGACCTACTCCTGGGGATTACATTCAGGAGTGAGAGTGTAGAGGTACTCCTGGTCTCCTGGTGATAATACTCAGGAGTGAGAGAGTGGAGACACTCCTGGCCTCCTGGTGTTTATAGTCAGGAGTGAGAGAGTAGGGAAAATCCTGGTGTTTTTAGTCAGGAGTGAGAGAGTAGAGAAACTCCTGATCTCCTGGTGTTAATAGTCAGGAGTGAGAAATTGGAGACACACCTGGCCTCCTGGTGTTTATAGTCAGGAGTGAGAGAGTAGAGACACTCCTGGCCTCCTCAGGTTTACAGTCAGGAGTGAGTGTGGAGACACTCCTGGTCTCCTGGTGTTTATAATCAGGAGTGAGAGAGTAGAGACACTCCTGGGCTCCTGGGGTTTACAGTCAGGAGTGAGGGTATAGACTCTCCTGGTGTTTATAGTCAGGAGTGAGAGAGTAGACACACTCCTGCATTTATAGTCAGGAGTGAGATAGTAGAGACACTTCTGGTCTCCTGGTGTTTATAGTCAGGAGTGAGAGAGTGGAGACACTCCTAGGGTTTACAGTCATGAGTGAGAGTAGAGACACTCCAGGGGTTTACAGTCAGGAGTGAGAGAGTAGAGACACTCCTGGTCTCCTGGAGTTTATAGTCAGGAGTGAGAGAGTAGAGGTATTCCTGGTCTCCTGGAGTTTATAGTCTGGATTGAGAGAGAAGGGACAGTCCTAGGGTTTACAGTCAGGAGTGAGAGAGTAGGGATAATCCTGGGGTTTTTAGTCAGGAGTGAGAGAGAAGAGACACTCCTGGTCGCCTGGTGTTTATAGTCAGGAGTGAGAGAGCAGAGACACTCCTGGAGACAACAGTCAGGAGTGAGAGATTAGAGACACTCCTGGTCTCCTAGAGTTTATAGTCAGGAGTGAGAGAGTAGAGAACTCCTGGCCTCCTGGTGTTTATAGTCAGGTGTTAGAGTGTAGACATACTCCTGGGGATTACATTCAGGAGTGAGAGTGTAGAGGTATTCCTGGTCTCCTGGTGATAATACTCAGGAGTGAGAGAGTGGAGACATTCCAGGACTCCTGGTGTTTATAGTCAGGAGTGAGAGAGTAGAGACAATCCTGGAGTTTACAGTCAGGAGTGAGAGATTAGAGAAACTCCTGGCCTTCTGGTGTTTATAGTCAAGAATGAGAGCGTAGAGACACTCCTGTTCTCCTGGTGTTTATAGTCAGGAGCAAGAGTGAAAAGACATTCCTAGGGTTTACAGTCAGGAGTGAGAGTAGAGACACTCCAGGGGTTTACAGTCAGGAGTGAGAAGGAGACACTCCTGGTTTCCTGGTGTTTATAGGTAGGAGTGAGAGAGTAGAGACACTCCTGGTCTCCTGGTGTTTACAGTCAGGAGTGAGAGAGTAGAGACACTCCTGGTCTCCTGGTGTATACAGTCAGGAGTGAGAGTATAGACTCTCCTGGTGTTTATACTCAGGTGTGAGAGAGTAGAGACACTCCTGGAGTTTACAGTCAGGAGTGAGAGATTAGAGAAACTCCTGGCCTCCTGGTGTTTATAGTCAGAAGTGGGAGAGTAGAGACACTCCTGGGGATTATATTCAGGAGTGAGAGAGTAGAGACACACCTGGCCTCCTGGTGTTTATAGTCAGGTGTTAGAGTGTAGAGATACTCCAGGGGATTACATTCAGGAGTGAGAGTAAAGAGGCATTCTTGGTCTCCTGGTTATACTACTCAGAAGTGAGAGAGTGGAGACACTCCTGGTCTCCTGGTGTTTACAGTTAGGACTGAGAGATTAGAGACACTCCTGGTGTTTTTAGTCAGGAGTGAGATTGTAGGGACACTCCTGGTCTGGAGATTACAGTCAGGAGTGAGAGAATAGAGACACTCCTGGTGTTGAAAGTCAGGAGTGACAGAGTAGAGACACTCCGGATCTCCCGGTGTTAATAGTCAGGAGTGAGATTGTAGAGACACTCCAGGTCTCCAGGTGTTTATAGTCAGGAGTGAGAGAGTAGGGACAGTCCTAGGGTTTACAGTCACGAGTGAGGGAGAAGAGACACTCCTGGTCACCTGGTGTTTACAGTTAGGAGTGAGAGAGTAGAGACACTCCTGGAGTTTTTAGTCAGGAATGAGAGAATAGAGACAGTTCTGGTCGCCTGGTGGTTATAGTCAGGAGTGAGAGAATAGAGACACTTCTAGGGTTTACAGTCAGGAGTGAGAGAGTAGAGACACTCCAGGGGTTTACAGTCTGGAGTGAGAGAGTAGAGACACTCCTGGTCTCCTGGTGTTTATAGTCAGGAGTGAGTGAGTAGAGACACTCCTGGGGTTTATAGTCAGGAGTGAGAGATTAGAGAAACTCCTGGACTCCTGGTGTTTATAGTCAGGAGTGAGAGAGTAGAGACACTCCTGGGGTTTACAGTCAGGAGTGAGAGATTAGAGAAACTCCTGGAGTTTACAGTCAGGAGTGAGAAATTAGAGAAACTCCTGGCCTTCTGGTGTTTATAGTCAAGAATGAGAGCGTAGAGACACTCCTGTTCTCCTGGTGTTTATAGTCAGGAGCAAGAGTGAAAAGACATTCCTAGGGTTTACAGTCAGGAGGGAGAGTAGAGACACTCCAGGGGTTTACAGTCAGGAGTGAGAAGGAGACACTCCTGGTCTCCTGGTGTTTACAGTCAGGAGTGAGGGTATGGACTCTCCAGGGGTTTACAGTCAGGAGTGAGAGAGTAGAGACACTCCTGGTCTCCTGGTGTATACAGTCAGGAGTGAGGGTATAGACTCTCCTGGTGTTTACAGTCAGGAGTGAGAGATTAGAGAAAGTCCTGGCCTCCTGGTGTTTATAGTCAGGAGTGGGAGAGTAGAGATACTCCTGGGGATTATAGTCAGGAGTGAGGGAGTAGAGACACACCTGGCCTCCTGGTGTTTACAGTTAGGACTGAGAGATTAGAGACACTCCTGGTGTTTTTAGTCAGGAGTGAGATTGTAGGGACACACCTGGTCTGGAGATTACAGTCAGGAGTGAGAGAATAGAGACACTCCTGGTGTTGAAAGTCAGGAGTGACAGATTAGAGACACTCCGGATCTCACGGTGTTAATAGTCAGGAGTGAGATTGTAGAGACACTTCTGGTCTCCTGGTGTTTATAGTCAGGAGTGAGGGTATAGACTCTCCTCGTGTTTATAGTCAGTAGTGA
Organism: Isurus oxyrinchus; assembly: GCA_026770705.1. Lineage (NCBI taxonomy): Eukaryota > Metazoa > Chordata > Chondrichthyes > Lamniformes > Lamnidae > Isurus > Isurus oxyrinchus. The sequence continues at coordinate 53,800,169 of JANJGN010000023.1, forward strand.
GAGATTAGAGACACTCCAGGCGTTTAAAGTCAGCAGTGAGAGATTAGAGAAACTCCTGGACTCCTGGTGTTTATAGTCAGGAGTGAGAGAGTAGAGACACTCCTGGAGTTTACAGTCAGGAGTGAGAGATTAGACAAACTCCTGGCCTCCTGGTGTTTATAGTCAGGAGTGAGAGAGTAGAGACACTCCTGGCCTCCTGATGTTTTTAGTCAGGTGTTAGAGTGTAGAGATACTCCTGGGGATCACATTCAGGAGTGAGAGTGTTGAGGCATTCCTGGTCTCCTGCTGATAATACTCAGGAGTGAGAGCGTGGAGACACTCCTGGTCTCCTGGTGTTTATAGTCAGGTGTTAGAGTGTAGACATACTCCTGGGGTTACATTCAGGAGTGTGAGTGTAGAGGCATTCCTGGTCTCCTCGTGATAATACACAGGAGTGAGAGACTGGAGACACTCCTGGTCTCCTGGTATTTACAGTTAGGAGTGAGAGAGTACAGACAGTCCTGGTGTTTTAAATCAGGAGTGAGATTGTAGAGAAACTCCTGGACTCCTGGAGTTTATAGTCAGGAGTGAGAGATTAGAAACACTCCTGGTCTCCTGGTGTTAATAGTCAGGAGTGAGAGAGCAGAGACACTCCTGGAGACAACAGTCAGGAGTGAGAGATTAGAGACACTCCTGGTCTCCTAGAGTTTATAGTCAGGACTGAGAGAGTAGAGAACTCCTGGCCTCCTGGTGTTTTTAGTCAGGTGTTAGAGTGTAGACCTACTCCTGGGGATTACATTCAGGAGTGAGAGTGTAGAGGTACTCCTGGTCTCCTGGTGATAATACTCAGGAGTGAGAGAGTGGAGACACTCCTGGCCTCCTGGTGTTTATAGTCAGGAGTGAGAGAGTAGGGAAAATCCTGGTGTTTTTAGTCAGGAGTGAGAGAGTAGAGAAACTCCTGATCTCCTGGTGTTAATAGTCAGGAGTGAGAAATTGGAGACACACCTGGCCTCCTGGTGTTTATAGTCAGGAGTGAGAGAGTAGAGACACTCCTGGCCTCCTCAGGTTTACAGTCAGGAGTGAGTGTGGAGACACTCCTGGTCTCCTGGTGTTTATAATCAGGAGTGAGAGAGTAGAGACACTCCTGGGCTCCTGGGGTTTACAGTCAGGAGTGAGGGTATAGACTCTCCTGGTGTTTATAGTCAGGAGTGAGAGAGTAGACACACTCCTGCATTTATAGTCAGGAGTGAGATAGTAGAGACACTTCTGGTCTCCTGGTGTTTATAGTCAGGAGTGAGAGAGTGGAGACACTCCTAGGGTTTACAGTCATGAGTGAGAGTAGAGACACTCCAGGGGTTTACAGTCAGGAGTGAGAGAGTAGAGACACTCCTGGTCTCCTGGAGTTTATAGTCAGGAGTGAGAGAGTAGAGGTATTCCTGGTCTCCTGGAGTTTATAGTCTGGATTGAGAGAGAAGGGACAGTCCTAGGGTTTACAGTCAGGAGTGAGAGAGTAGGGATAATCCTGGGGTTTTTAGTCAGGAGTGAGAGAGAAGAGACACTCCTGGTCGCCTGGTGTTTATAGTCAGGAGTGAGAGAGCAGAGACACTCCTGGAGACAACAGTCAGGAGTGAGAGATTAGAGACACTCCTGGTCTCCTAGAGTTTATAGTCAGGAGTGAGAGAGTAGAGAACTCCTGGCCTCCTGGTGTTTATAGTCAGGTGTTAGAGTGTAGACATACTCCTGGGGATTACATTCAGGAGTGAGAGTGTAGAGGTATTCCTGGTCTCCTGGTGATAATACTCAGGAGTGAGAGAGTGGAGACATTCCAGGACTCCTGGTGTTTATAGTCAGGAGTGAGAGAGTAGAGACAATCCTGGAGTTTACAGTCAGGAGTGAGAGATTAGAGAAACTCCTGGCCTTCTGGTGTTTATAGTCAAGAATGAGAGCGTAGAGACACTCCTGTTCTCCTGGTGTTTATAGTCAGGAGCAAGAGTGAAAAGACATTCCTAGGGTTTACAGTCAGGAGTGAGAGTAGAGACACTCCAGGGGTTTACAGTCAGGAGTGAGAAGGAGACACTCCTGGTTTCCTGGTGTTTATAGGTAGGAGTGAGAGAGTAGAGACACTCCTGGTCTCCTGGTGTTTACAGTCAGGAGTGAGAGAGTAGAGACACTCCTGGTCTCCTGGTGTATACAGTCAGGAGTGAGAGTATAGACTCTCCTGGTGTTTATACTCAGGTGTGAGAGAGTAGAGACACTCCTGGAGTTTACAGTCAGGAGTGAGAGATTAGAGAAACTCCTGGCCTCCTGGTGTTTATAGTCAGAAGTGGGAGAGTAGAGACACTCCTGGGGATTATATTCAGGAGTGAGAGAGTAGAGACACACCTGGCCTCCTGGTGTTTATAGTCAGGTGTTAGAGTGTAGAGATACTCCAGGGGATTACATTCAGGAGTGAGAGTAAAGAGGCATTCTTGGTCTCCTGGTTATACTACTCAGAAGTGAGAGAGTGGAGACACTCCTGGTCTCCTGGTGTTTACAGTTAGGACTGAGAGATTAGAGACACTCCTGGTGTTTTTAGTCAGGAGTGAGATTGTAGGGACACTCCTGGTCTGGAGATTACAGTCAGGAGTGAGAGAATAGAGACACTCCTGGTGTTGAAAGTCAGGAGTGACAGAGTAGAGACACTCCGGATCTCCCGGTGTTAATAGTCAGGAGTGAGATTGTAGAGACACTCCAGGTCTCCAGGTGTTTATAGTCAGGAGTGAGAGAGTAGGGACAGTCCTAGGGTTTACAGTCACGAGTGAGGGAGAAGAGACACTCCTGGTCACCTGGTGTTTACAGTTAGGAGTGAGAGAGTAGAGACACTCCTGGAGTTTTTAGTCAGGAATGAGAGAATAGAGACAGTTCTGGTCGCCTGGTGGTTATAGTCAGGAGTGAGAGAATAGAGACACTTCTAGGGTTTACAGTCAGGAGTGAGAGAGTAGAGACACTCCAGGGGTTTACAGTCTGGAGTGAGAGAGTAGAGACACTCCTGGTCTCCTGGTGTTTATAGTCAGGAGTGAGTGAGTAGAGACACTCCTGGGGTTTATAGTCAGGAGTGAGAGATTAGAGAAACTCCTGGACTCCTGGTGTTTATAGTCAGGAGTGAGAGAGTAGAGACACTCCTGGGGTTTACAGTCAGGAGTGAGAGATTAGAGAAACTCCTGGAGTTTACAGTCAGGAGTGAGAAATTAGAGAAACTCCTGGCCTTCTGGTGTTTATAGTCAAGAATGAGAGCGTAGAGACACTCCTGTTCTCCTGGTGTTTATAGTCAGGAGCAAGAGTGAAAAGACATTCCTAGGGTTTACAGTCAGGAGGGAGAGTAGAGACACTCCAGGGGTTTACAGTCAGGAGTGAGAAGGAGACACTCCTGGTCTCCTGGTGTTTACAGTCAGGAGTGAGGGTATGGACTCTCCAGGGGTTTACAGTCAGGAGTGAGAGAGTAGAGACACTCCTGGTCTCCTGGTGTATACAGTCAGGAGTGAGGGTATAGACTCTCCTGGTGTTTATAGTCAGGAGTGAGAGATTAGAGAAAGTCCTGGCCTCCTGGTGTTTATAGTCAGGAGTGGGAGAGTAGAGATACTCCTGGGGATTATAGTCAGGAGTGAGGGAGTAGAGACACACCTGGCCTCCTGGTGTTTACAGTTAGGACTGAGAGATTAGAGACACTCCTGGTGTTTTTAGTCAGGAGTGAGATTGTAGGGACACACCTGGTCTGGAGATTACAGTCAGGAGTGAGAGAATAGAGACACTCCTGGTGTTGAAAGTCAGGAGTGACAGATTAGAGACACTCCGGATCTCACGGTGTTAATAGTCAGGAGTGAGATTGTAGAGACACTTCTGGTCTCCTGGTGTTTATAGTCAGGAGTGAGGGTATAGACTCTCCTCGTGTTTATAGTCAGTAGTGAGAGATTAGAGACACTCCAGGCGTTTAAAGTCAGCAGTGAGAGATTAGAGAAACTCCTGGACTCCTGGTGTTTATAGTCAGGAGTGAGAGAGTAGAGACACTCCTGGAGTTTACAGTCAGGAGTGAGAGATTAGACAAACTCCTGGCCTCCTGGTGTTTATAGTCAGGAGTGAGAGAGTAGAGACACTCCTGGCCTCCTGATGTTTTTAGTCAGGTGTTAGAGTGTAGAGATACTCCTGGGGATCACATTCAGGAGTGAGAGTGTTGAGGCATTCCTGGTCTCCTGCTGATAATACTCAGGAGTGAGAGCGTGGAGACACTCCTGGTCTCCTGGTGTTTATAGTCAGGTGTTAGAGTGTAGACATACTCCTGGGGTTACATTCAGGAGTGTGAGTGTAGAGGCATTCCTGGTCTCCTCGTGATAATACACAGGAGTGAGAGACTGGAGACACTCCTGGTCTCCTGGTATTTACAGTTAGGAGTGAGAGAGTACAGACAGTCCTGGTGTTTTAAATCAGGAGTGAGATTGTAGAGAAACTCCTGGACTCCTGGAGTTTATAGTCAGGAGTGAGAGATTAGAAACACTCCTGGTCTCCTGGTGTTAATAGTCAGGAGTGAGAGAGTAGAGACACTCCTGGTGTATAAGGTCAGGAGTGAGATAGTAGAGACACTTCTGGTCTCCTGGTGTTTATAGTCAGGAGTGAGGGTATAGACTCTCCTCGTGTTTATAGTCAGGAGTGAGAGAGTAGAGACACTCCTGGAGTGTACAGTCAGGAGTGAGAGATTAGAGAAACTCCTGGCCTCCTGGTGTTTATAGTCAGGAATGAGAGTGTAGAGACAGTCCTGGTCTCCTGGTGTTTATAGTCAGTAGTGAGAGAGTGGAGACACGCCTGGTCTCCTGGTGTTTACAGGCAGGAGTGAGAGAGTAGAGACACTCCTGGTCTGCTGGTCTTTACAGTCAGGAGTGAGAGTATAGACTCTCCTGGTGTTTACAGTCAGGAGTGAGGGAGTAGAGACACTCCTGGAGTCCTAGGGTTTACAGGCAGGAGTGAGAGAGTGGAGACACTCCTCGTGTTTTTAGTCAGGAGTGAGAGAGTAGAGACACTCCTGGTCGCCTGCTGTTTGTAGTCAGGAGTGAGAGAGTAGAGACACTCCTGGTCTCCTGGTGTTTATAGTCAAGACTAGGAATGTAGAGACACTCCTGGTGTTTACAGTCAGGTGTGAGAGTGTAGAGACACTCCTGGTCTGGAGTTTACAGTCAGGAGTGAGAGAATAGAGACACTCCTGGTGTTGAAAGTCAGGAGTGAGAGTGTAGAGACAATCCTGGTCTCCTGGTGTTTATAGTCAGGAGCGAGAGTGAAGAGACACTCCAGGGGTTTACAGTCAGGAGTGAGAGAGTAGAGACACTCCTGGTCTCCTGGTGTTTACAGTCAGGAGTGAGGGTATGGACTCTCCTGGGGTTTATAGTCAGGAGTGAGATTGTAGAGACACTCCTGGTCACCTGGTGTTTGTAGTCAAGAGTGAGAGATTAGAGATACTCCTGGTGTTTATAGTCAGGAGTGAGATAGTAGAGACAGTCCTGGTATCCTAGTGTTTACATTCAGGACTAGGAGTGTAGAGACACTCCTGGTGTTTATGGTCAGGTGTGAGAGTGTAGGGACACTCCTGGTCTGGAGTTTACAGTCAGGAGTGAGAGAATAGAGACACGCCTGTTGTTGAAAGTCAGGAGTGAGAGAGTAGAAACACTCCTGGTCTCCTGGTGTTAATAGTCAGGAGTGAGATTGTAGACACACTCCTGGTCTCCTGGTGTTTATAGTCAGGAGTGAGAGAGTAGGGACAGTCCGAGGGTTTACAATCAGGAGTGAGGGAGTAGAGACACTCCTGGTCTCCTGGTGTTTATAGTCAGGAGTGAGAGAGTAGGGACAGTCCGAGCGTTTACAGTCAGGAGTGAGGGAGTAGAGACACTCCTGGTCTCCTGGTGTTTACAGTTAGGAGTGAGAGAGTAGAGACACTCCTGGTGTTATTAGTCTGGAGTGAGAGAGTAGAGACACTCCAGGGGTTTACACTCAGGAGTGAGAGAGTAAAGACACTCCTGGTCTCCTGATGTTTATAGGTAGGAGTGAGAGAGTAGAGACACTCATGGCCTCCTTGTGTTTATAGTCAGGAGTCAGTGTGTAGAGGCACTCCTAGCATTTGCAGTCAGGAATGAGAGAGTAGAGACACTCCTGGTCTCTTGGTGTTTATAATCAGGAGTGAGGATATAGACTCTCCTGGTGTTTTTATTCAGGAGTGAGATTGTAGAGACAATCCTGGTCTCCTGGTGTTTACAGTTAGGAGTGAGAGAGGAGAGACACTCCTGGTGTTATTAGTCTGGAGTGAGAGAGTAGAGACATTCCAGGCGTTTACACTCAGGAGTGAGAGAGTAAAGACACTCCTGGTCTCCTGATGTTTATAGGTAGGAGTGAGGGAGTAGAGACACTCCTGTAGTCCTAGGGTTTACAGTCAGGAGTGAGAGAGTAGGGACACTCCTCGTGTTTTTAGTCAGGAGTGAGAGAGTAGAGACACTCCTGGTCGCCTGCTGTTTATAGTCAGGAGTGAGAGAGTAGAGACACTCCTGGTCTCCTGGTGTTTATAGTCAGGACTAGGAATGTAGAGACACTCCTGGTGTTTACAGTCAGGTGTGAGAGTGTAGAGACACTCCTGGTCTGGAGTTTACAGTCAGGAGTGAGAGAATAGAGACACTCCTGGTATTGAAAGTCAGGAGTGAGAGAATAGAGACAATCCTGGTCTCCTGGTGTTATTTGTCAGGAGTGAGATTGTAGAGACACTCCTGGTCTCCTGGTGTTTACAGGCAGGAGTGAGGGTATGGACTCTCCTGGTGTTTATAGTCAGGAGTGAGAGAGTAGAGACACTCCTGGTCTGCTGGTGTTTACAGTCAAGAGTGAGGGTATAGACTCTCCTGTTGTTTATAGTCAGGAATGAGAGAGGAGAGACACTCCTGGAGTTTACAGTCAGGAGTGAGAGATTAGACAAACTCTGGGCCTCCTGGTGTTTATAGTCAGGAGTGAGAGAGTAGAGACACTCCTGGAGTTTACAGTCAGGAGTGAGAGATTAGACAAACTCCTGGCCTCCTGGTGTTTATAGTCAGGAGTGAGAGAGTAGAGACACACCTGGCCTCCTGGTGTTTTTAGTCAGGTGTTAGAGTGTAGAGATACTCCTGGGGATCACATTCAGGAGTGAGAGTGTTGAGGCATTCCTGGTCTCCTGCTGATAATACTCAGGAGTGAGAGCGTGGAGACACTCCTGGTCTCCTGGTGTTTATAGTCAGGTGTTAGAGTGTAGACATACTCCTGGGGTTACATTCAGGAGTGTGAGTGTAGAGGCATTCCTGGTCTCCTCGTGATAATACACAGGAGTGAGAGACTGGAGACACTCCTGGTCTCCTGGTATTTACAGTTAGGAGTGAGAGAGTACAGACAGTCCTGGTGTTTTTAATCAGGAGTGAGATTGTAGAGAAACTCCTGGACTCCTGGAGTTTATAGTCAGGAGTGAGAGATTAGAAACACTCCTGGTCTCCTGGTGTTAATAGTCAGGAGTGAGAGAGTAGAGACACTCCTGGTGTATAAGGTCAGGAGTGAGATAGTAGAGACACTTCTGGTCTCCTGGTGTTTATAGTCAGGAGTGAGGGTATAGACTCTCCTCGTGTTTATAGTCAGGAGTGAGAGAGTAGAGACACTCCTGGAGTGTACAGTCAGGAGTGAGAGATTAGAGAAACTCCTGGCCTCCTGGTGTTTATAGTCAGGAATGAGAGTGTAGAGACAGTCCTGGTCTCCTGGTGTTTATAGTCAGTAGTGAGAGAGTGGAGACACGCCTAGTCTCCTGGTGTTTACAGGCAGGAGTGAGAGAGTAGAGACACTCCTGGTCTGCTGGTCTTTACAGTCAGGAGTGAGAGTATAGACTCTCCTGGTGTTTACAGTCAGGAGTGAGGGAATAGAGACACTCCTGGAGTCCTAGGGTTTACAGGCAGGAATGAGAGAGTGGAGACACTCCTCGTGTTTTTAGTCAGGAGTGAGAGAGTAGAGACACTCCTGGTCGCCTGCTGTTTGTAGTCAGGAGTGAGAGAGTAGAGACACTCCTGGTCTCCTGGTGTTTATAGTCAAGACTAGGAATGTAGAGACACTCCTGGTGTTTACAGTCAGGTGTGAGAGTGTAGAGACACTCCTGGTCTGGAGTTTACAGTCAGGAGTGAGAGAATAGAGACACTCCTGGTGTTGAAAGTCAGGAGTGAGAGTGTAGAGACAATCCTGGTCTCCTGGTGTTTATAGTCAGGAGCGAGAGTGAAGAGACACTCCAGGGTTTACAGTCAGGAGTGAGAGAGTAGAGACTCTCCTGGTCTCCTGGTGTTTACAGTCAGGAGTGAGGGTATGGACTCTCCTGGTGTTTTTAGTCAGGAGTGAGATTGTAGAGACACTCCTAGTCTCCTGGTGTTTGTAGTCAAGAGTGAGAGATTAGAGATACTCCTGGTGTTTATAGTCAGGAGTGAGATAGTAGAGACAGTCCTGGTATCCTAGTGTTTACATTCAGGACTAGGAGTGTAGAGACACTCCTGGTGTTTATGGTCAGGTGTGAGAGTGTAGGGACACTCCTGGTCTGGAGTTTACAGTCAGGAGTGAGAGAATAGAGACACGCCTGTTGTTGAAAGTCAGGAGTGAGAGAGTAGAAACACTCCTGGTCTCCTGGTGTTAATAGTCAGGAGTGAGATTGTAGACACACTCCTGGTCTCCTGGTGTTTATAGTCAGGAGTGAGAGAGTAGGGACAGTCCGAGGGTTTACAATCAGGAGTGAGGGAGTAGAGACACTCCTGGTCTCCTGGTGTTTATAGTCAGGAGTGAGAGAGTAGGGACAGTCCGAGCGTTTACAGTCAGGAGTGAGGGAGTAGAGACACTCCTGATCTCTTGGTGTTTACAGTTAGGAGTGAGAGAGTAGAGACACTCCTGGTGTTATTAGTCTGGAGTGAGAGAGTAGAGACACTCCAGGGGTTTACACTCAGGAGTGAGAGAGTAAAGACACTCCTGGTCTCCTGATGTTTATAGGTAGGAGTGAGAGAGTAGAGACACTCATGGCCTCCTTGTGTTTATAGTCAGGAGTCAGTGTGTAGAGGCACTCCTAGCATTTGCAGTCAGGAATGAGAGAGTAGAGACACTCCTGGTCTCTTGGTGTTTATAATCAGGAGTGAGGGTATAGACTCTCCTGGTGTTTTTATTCAGGAGTGAGATTGTAGAGACAATCCTGGTCTCCTGGTGTTTACAGTTAGGAGTGAGAGAGGAGAGACACTCCTGGTGTTATTAGTCTGGAGTGAGAGAGTAGAGACCTCCAGGCGTTTACACTCTGGAGTGAGAGAGTAAAGACACTCCTGGTCTCCTGATGTTTATAGGTAGGAGTGAGGGAGTAGAGACACTCCTGGAGTCCTAGGGTTTACAGTCAGGAGTGAGAGAGTAGGGACACTCCTCGTGTTTTTAGTCAGGAGTGAGAGAGTAGAGACACTCCTGGTCGCCTGCTGTTTATAGTCAGGAGTGAGAGAGTAGAGACACTCCTGGTCTCCTGGTGTTTATAGTCAGGACAAGGAATGTAGAGACACTCCTGGTGTTTACAGTCAGGTGTGAGAGTGTAGAGACACTCCTGGTCTGGAGTTTACAGTCAGGAGTGAGAGAATAGAGACACTCCTGGTGTTGAAAGTCAGGAGTGAGAGAATAGAGACAATCCTGGTCTCCTGGTGTTATTTGTCAGGAGTGAGATTGTAGAGACACTCCTGGTCTCCTGGTGTTTACAGGCAGGAGTGAGGGTATGGACTCTCCTGGTGTTTATAGTCAGGAGTGAGAGAGTAGAGACACTCCTGGTCTGCTGGTGTTTACAGTCAAGAGTGAGGGTATAGACTCTCCTGTTGTTTATAGTCAGGAATGAGAGAGGAGAGACACTCCTGGAGTAGACAAACTCTGGGCCTCCTGGTGTTTATAGTCAGGAGTGAGAGAGTAGAGACACTCCTGGAGTTTACAGTCAGGAGTGAGAGATTAGACAAACTCCTGGCCTCCTGGTGTTTATAGTCAGGAGTGAGAGAGTAGAGACACTCCTGGCCTCCTGGTGTTTTTAGTCAGGTGTTAGAGTGTAGAGATACTCCTGGGGATCACATTCAGGAGTGAGAGTGTTGAGGCATTCCTGGTCTCCTGCTGATAATACTCAGGAGTGAGAGCGTGGAGACACTCCTGGTCTCCTGGTGTTTATAGTCAGGAGTTAGAGTGTAGACATACTCCTGGGGTTACATTCAGGAGTGTGAGTGTAGAGGCATTCCTGGTCTCCTCGTGATAATACACAGGAGTGAGAGACTGGAGACACTCCTGGTCTCCTGGTATTTACAGTTAGGAGTGAGAGAGTACAGACAGTCCTGGTGTTTTTAATCAGGAGTGAGATTGTAGAGAAACTCCTGGACTCCTGGAGTTTATAGTCAGGAGTGAGAGATTAGAAACACTCCTGGTCTCCTGGTGTTAATAGTCAGGAGTGAGAGATTAGAGACACTCCTGGAGTGTACAGTCAGGAGTGAGAGATTAGAGAAACTCCTGGCCTCCTGGTGTTTATCGTCAGGAATGAGAGTGTAGAGACAGTCCTGGTCTCCTGGTGTTTATAGTCAGTAGTGAGAGAGTGGAGACACGCCTGGTCTCCTGGTGTTTATAGGCAGGAGCGAGAGATAAGAGAAACTCCTAGGGTTTACAGTCAGGAGTGAGAGAGTAGAGACACTCCTGGTCTGCTGGTCTTTACAGTCAGGAGTGAGAGTATAGACTCTCCTGGTGTTTACAGTCAGGAGTGAGGGAGTAGAGACACTCCTGGAGTCCTAGGGTTTACAGGCAGGAGTGAGAGAGTGGAGACACTCCTCGTGTTTTTAGTCAGGAGTGAGAGAGTAGAGACACTCCTGGTCGCCTGCTGTTTGTAGTCAGGAGTGAGAGAGTAGAGACACTCCTGGTCTCCTGGTGTTTATAGTCAAGACTAGGAATGTAGAGACACTCCTGGTGTTTATGGTCAGGTGTGAGAGTGTAGAGACACTTCTGGTGTTTTTAGTCAGGAGTGAGATTGTAGAGACACTCCTGGTCTCCTGGTGTTTGTAGTCAGGAGTGAGAGATTAGAGATACTCCTGGCGCTAATAGTCAGGAGTGAGATAGTAGAGACAGTCCTGGTATCCTAGTGTTTACATTCAGGACTAGGAGTGTAGAGACACTCCTGGTGTTTATGGTCAGGTGTGAGAGTGTAGGGACACTCCTGGTCTGGAGTTTACAGTCAGGAGTGAGAGAATAGAGACACGCCTGTTGTTGAAAGTCAGGAGTGAGAGAGTAGAAACACTCCTGGTCTCCTGGTGTTAATAGTCAGGAGTGAGATTGTAGACACACTCCTGGTCTCCTGGTGTTTATAGTCAGGAGTGAGAGAGTAGGGACAGTCCGAGGGTTTACAATCAGGAGTGAGGGAGTAGAGACACTCCTGGTCTCCTGGTGTTTATAGTCAGGAGTGAGAGAGTAGGGACAGTCCGAGCGTTTACAGTCAGGAGTGAGGGAGTAGAGACACTCCTGGTCTCCTGGTGTTTACAGTTAGGAGTGAGAGAGTACAGACAGTCCTGGTGTTATTAGTCTGGAGTGAGAGAGTAGAGACACTCCAGGGGTTTACACTCAGGAGTGAGAGAGTAAAGACACTCCTGGTCTCCTGGTGTTAATAGACAGGAGTGAGAGAGTAGAGACACTCCTGGCGTATAAGGTCAGGAGTGAGATAGTAGAGACACTTCTGGTCTCCTGGTGTTTATAGTCAGGAGTGAGGGTATAGACTCTCCTCGTGTTTATAGTCAGGAGTGAGAGAGTAGAGACACTCCTGGAGTGTACAGTCAGGAGTGAGAGATTAGAGAAACTCCTGGCCTCCTGGTGTTTATAGTCAGGAATGAGAGTGTAGAGACAGTCCTGGTCTCCTGGTGTTTATAGTCAGTAGTGAGAGAGTGGAGACACGCCTGGTCTCCTGGTGTTTACAGGCAGGAGTGAGAGAGTAGAGACACTCCTGGTCTGCTGGTCTTTACAGTCAGGAGTGAGAGTATAGACTCTCCTGGTGTTTAAGGTCAGGAGTGAGGGAGTAGAGACACTCCTGGAGTCCTAGGGTTTACAGCCAGGAATGAGAGAGTGGAGACACTCCTCGTGTTTTTAGTCAGGAGTGAGAGAGTAGAGACACTCCTGGTCGCCTGCTGTTTGTAGTCAGGAGTGAGAGAGTAGAGACACTCCTGGTCTCCTGGTGTTTATAGTCAAGACTATGAATGAAGAGACACTCCTGGTGTTTACAGTCAGGTGTGAGAGTGTAGAGACACTCCTGGTCTGGAGTTTACAGTCAGGAGTGAGAGAATAGAGACACTCCTGGTGTTGAAAGTCAGGAGTGAGAGTGTAGAGACAATCCTGGTCTCCTGGTGTTTATAGTCAGGAGCGAGAGTGAAGAGACACTCCAGGGTTTACAGTCAGGAGTGAGAGAGTAGAGACACTCCTGGTCTCCTGGTGTTTACAGTCAGGAGTGAGGGGATGGACTCTCCTGGGGTTTATAGTCAGGAGTGAAAGAGTAAGGACACTCCTGGTCTGCTGGTGTTTACAGTCAGGAGTGAGGGTATAGACTCTCCTTGTGTTTATAGTCAGGAATGAGAGAGTAGAGACACTCCTAGAGTTTACAGTCAGGAGTGAGAGATTAGAGAAATTCCTGGCCTCCTGGAGTTTATACTCAGGAGTGACAGAGTAGAGACACTCCTGGGGTTTATAGACAGGAGTGAGAGAGTCGAGACACTCCTGGCCTCCTGGTGTTTTTAGTCAGGTATTAGAGTGTAGAGTTACTCATGGGGATTACATTCAGGAGTGAGAGTATAGAGACACTCCTGGTCTCCTGGTGATAATACTCAGGAGTGAGAGAGTGGAGACACTTCTGGTGTTTTTAGTCAGGAGTGAGATTGTAGAGACACTCCTGGTCTCCTGGTGTTTGTAGTCAGGAGTGAGAGATTAGAGATACTCCTGGTGTTTATAGTCAGGAGTGAGATAGTAGAGACAGTCCTGGTATCCTAGTGTTTACATTCAGGACTAAGAGTGTAGAGACACTCCTGGTGTTTATGGTCAGGTGTGAGAGTGTAGGGACACTCCTGGTCTGGAGTTTACAGTCAGGAGTGAGAGAATAGAGACACGCCTGTTGTTGAAAGTCAGGAGTGAGAGAGTAGAAACACTCCTGGTCTCCTGGTGTTAATAGTCAGGAGTGAGATTGTAGACACACTCCTGGTCTCCTGGTGTTTATAGTCAGGAGTGAGAGAGTAGGGACAGTCCGAGGGTTTACAATCAGGAGTGAGGGAGTAGAGACACTCCTGGTCTCCTGGTGTTTATAGTCAGGAGTGAGAGAGTAGGGACAGTCCGAGCGTTTACAGTCAGGAGTGAGGGAGTAGAGACACTCCTGGTCTCCTGGTGTTTACAGTTAGGAGTGAGAGAGTAGAGACACTCCTGGTGTTATTAGTCTGGAGTGAGAGAGTAGAGACACTCCAGGGGTTTACACTCAGGAGTGAGAGAGTAAAGACACTCCTGGTCTCCTGATGTTTATAGGTAGGAGTGAGAGAGTAGAGACACTCCTGGCCTCCTGGTGTTTATAGTCAGGAGTCAGTGTGCAGAGGCACTCCTAGCATTTGCAGTCAGGAATGAGAGAGTAGAGACACTCCTGGTCTCTTGGTGTTTATAGTCAGGACTGAGAGAGTAGAGACACTCCTGGTCTCTTGGTGTTTATAATCAGGAGTGAGGGTATAGACTCTCCTGGTGTTTTTATTCAGGAGTGAGATTGTAGAGACACTCCTGGTCTCCTGGTGTTTACAGTTAGGAGTGAGAGAGTAGAGACACTCCTCGTGTTTTTAGTCAGGAGTGAGAGAGTAGAGACACACCTGGTCGCCTGCTGTTTATAGTCAGGAGTGAGAGAGTAGAGACACTCCTGGTCTCCTGGTGTTTATAGTCAGGACTAGGAATGTAGAGACACTCCCGGTGTTTACAGTCAGGTGTGAGAGAGTAGAGACACTTCTGGTCTGGAGTTTACAGTCAGGAGTGAGAGAATGGAGACACTCCTGGTGTTGAAAGTCAGGAGTGAGAGTGTAGAGACACTCCTGGTCTCCTGGTGTTTACAGTTAGGAATGATAGAGTAGAGACACTCCTGGTTGCCTGGTGTTTACAGTTAGGAGTGAGAGAGTAGAGACACTCCTGGTGTTATTAGTCAGGAGTGAGAGATTAGAGACACTCCTGGTTGCCTGGTGTTTATGGTCAGGAGTGAGAGAGTAGAGACCCTCCTAGGGTTTACACTCAGGAGTGAAAGAGTAGAGACACTCCTGGTCTCCTGGTGTTTACAGTCAGGAGTGAGAGTGTAGAGACACTCCTGGTCTCCTGGTGTTTACAGGCAGGAGTGAGGGTATGGACTCTCCTGGTGTTTATAGTCAGGAGTGAGAGAGTAGAGACACTCCTGGTCTCCTGGTGTTTACAGTCAAGAGTGAGAGTATAGACTCTCCTGTTGTTTATAGTCAGGAATGAGAGAGGAGAGACACTCCTGGAGTTTACAGTCAGGAGTGAGAGATTAGACAAACTCCTGGCCTCCTGGTGTTTATAGTCAGGAGTGAGAGAGTAGAGACACTCCTGGCCTCCTGGTGTTTTTAGTCAGGTGTTAGAGTGTAGAGATACTCCTGGGGATCACATTCAGGAGTGAGAGTGTTGAGGCATTCCTGGTCTCCTCGTGATAATACACAGGAGTGAGAGACTGGAGACACTCCTGGTCTCCTGGTATTTACAGTTAGGCGTGAGAGAGTACAGACAGTCCTGGTGTTTTTAATCAGGAGTGAGATTGTAGAGAAACTCCTGGACTCCTGGAGTTTATAGTCAGGAGTGAGAGATTAGAAACACTCCTGGTCTCCTGGTGTTAATAGTCAGGAGTGAGAGAGTAGAGACACTCCTGGTGTATAAGGTCAGGAGTGAGATAGTAGAGACACTTCTGGTCTCCTGGTGTTTATAGTCAGGAGTGAGGGTATAGACTCTCCTCGTGTTTATAGTCAGGAGTGAGAGAGTAGAGACACTCCTGGAGTGTACAGTCAGGAGTGAGAGATTAGAGAAACTCCTGGTCTCCGGGTGTTTATAGTCAGGAATGAGAGTGTAGAGACAGTCCTGGTCTCCTGGTGTTTATAGTCAGTAGTGAGAGTGGAGACACGCCTGGTCTCCTGGTGTTTATAGGCAGGAGCGAGAGATAAGAGAAACTCCTAGGGTTTACAGTCAGGAGTGAGAGTAGAGACACTCCTGGTCTCCTGGTGTTTACAGGCAGGAGTGAGGGAGTAGAGACACTCCTGGAATCCTAGGGGTTACAGTCAGGAGTGAGAGAGTGGAGACACTCCTCGTGTTTTTAGTCAGGAGTGAGAGAGTAGAGACACTCCTGGTCTCCTGGTGTTTATAGTCAAGACTAGGAATGTAGAGACACTCCTGGTGTTTACAGTCAGGTGTGAGAGTGTAGAGACACTCCTGGTCTGGAGTTTACAGTCAGGAGTGAGAGAATAGAGACACTCCTGGTGTTGAAAGTCAGGAGTGAGAGTGTAGAGACAATCCTGGTCTCCTGGTGTTTATAGTCAGGAGCGAGAGTGAAGAGACACTCCAGGGTTTACAGTCAGGAGTGAGAGAGTAGAGACACTCCTGGTCTCCTGGTGTTTACAGTCAGGAGTGAGGGTATGGACTCTCCTGGGGTTTATAGTCAGGAGTGAAAGAGTAAGGACACTCCTGGTCTGCTGGTGTTTACAGTCAGGAGTGAGGGTATAGACTCTCCTTGTGTTTATAGTCAGGAATGAGAGAGTAGAGACACTCCTAGAGTTTACAGTCAGGAGTGAGAGATTAGAGAAACTCCTGGCCTCCTGGAGTTTATACTCAGGAGTGACAGAGTAGAGACACTCCTGGGGTTTATAGACAGGAGCGAGAGAGTAGAGACACTTCTGGCCTCCTGGTGTTTTTAGTCAGGTATTAGAGTGTAGAGTTACTCCTGGGGATTACATTCAGGAGTGAGAGTATAGAGACACTCCTGGTCTCCTGGTGATAATACTCAGGAGTGAGAGAGTGGAGACACTCCTGGTCTCCTGGTGTTTACAGTTAGGAGTGAGAGAGTAGAGACACTTCTGGTGTTTTTAGTCAGGAGTGAGAGGGTAGAGACACTCCTGTTTGCCTGGTGTTTATAGTCAGGAGTGAGAGAGTAGAGACACTCTTGGCCTCCTGGTGTTTACAGTCAGGAGTGAGAGTGTAGAGACACTTCTGGTGTTTTTAGTCAGGAGTGAGATTGTAGAGACAATCCTGCTCTCCTGGTGTTTATAGTCAGGAGTGAGAGATTAGAGACACTCCTGGTGTTTATAGTCAGGAGTGAGATAGTAGAGACAGTCCTGGTATCCTAGTGTTTACATTCAGGACTAGGAGTGTAGAGACACTCCTGGTGTTTATGGTCAGGTGTGAGAGTGTAGGGACACTCCTGGTCTGGAGTTTACAGTCAGAAGTGAGAGAATAGAGACACGCCTGTTATTGAATGTCAGGAGTGAGAGAGTAGAAACACTCCTGGTCTCCTGGTGTTAATAGTCAGGAGTGAGATTGTAGACACACTCCTGGTCTCCTGGTGTTTATAGTCAGGAGTGAGAGAGTAGGGACAGTCCGAGGGTTTACAATCAGGAGTGAGGGAGTAGAGACACTCCTGGTCTCCTGGTGTTTATAGTCAGGAGTGAGAGAATAGGGACAGTCCGAGCGTTTACAGTCAGGAGTGAGGGAGTAGAGACACTCCTGGTCTCCTGGTGTTTACAGTTAGGAGTGAGAGAGTAGAGACACTCCTGGTGTTATTAGTCTGGAGTGAGAGAGTAGAGACACTCCAGGCGTTTACACTCAGGAGTGAGAGAGTAAAGACACTCCTGGTCTCCTGATGTTTATAGGTAGGAGTGAGAGAGTAGAGACACTCCTGGCCTCCTGGTGTTTATAGTCAGGAGTCAGTGTGTAGAGGCACTCCTAGCATTTACAGTCAGGAATGAGAGAATAGAGACACTCCTGGTCTCTTGGTGTTTATAATCAGGAGTGAGGGTATAGACTCTCCTGGTGTTTTTATTCAGGAGTGAGATTGTAGAGACACTCCTGGTCTCCTGGTGTTTACAGTTAGGAGTGAGAGAGTAGAGACACTCCTGGTGTTATTAGTCTGGAGTGAGAGAGTAGAGACACTCCAGGCGTTTACACTCAGGAGTGAGAGAGTAAAGACACGCCTGGTCTCCTGATGTTTATAGGTAGGAGTGAGGGAGTAGAGACACTCCTCGTGTTTTTAGTCAGGAGTGAGAGAGTAGAGACACTCCTGGTCGCCTGCTGTTTATAGTCAGGAGTGAGAGAGTAGAGACACTCCTGGTCTCCTGGTGTTTATAGTCAGGACTAGGAATGTAGAGACACTCCTGGTGTTTACAGTCAGGTGTGAGAGTGTAGAGACACTCCTGGTCTGGAGTTTACAGTCAGGAGTGAGAGAATAGAGACACTCCTGGTGTTGAAAGTCAGGAGTGAGAGTGTAGAGACAATCCTGGTCTCCTGGTGTTAATTGTCAGGAGTGAGATTGTAGAGACACTCCTGGTCTCCTGGTGTTTACAGTTAGGAGTGAGGGTATAGACACTCCTGGTGTTATTAGTCTGGAGTGAGAGAGTAGAGACACTCCAGGCGTTTACACTCAGGAGTGAGAGAGTAAAGACACGCCTGGTCTCCTGATGTTTATAGGTAGGAGTGAGGGAGTAGAGACACTCCTGGAGTCCTAGGGTTTACAGTCAGGAGTGAGAGAGTAGGGACACTCCTCGTGTTTTTAGTCAGGAGTGAGAGAGTAGAGACACTCCTGGTCGCCTGCTGTTTATAGTCAGGAGTGAGAGAGTAGAGACACTCCTGGTCTCCTGGTGTTTATAGTCAGGACTAGGAATGTAGAGACACTCCTGGTGTTTACAGTCAGGTGTGAGAGTGTAGAGACACTCCTGGTCTGGAGTTTACAGTCAGGAGTGAGAGAATAGAGACACTCCTGGTGTTGAAAGTCAGGAGTGAGAGTGTAGAGACAATCCTGGTCTCCTGGTGTTAATTGTCAGGAGTGAGATTGTAGAGACACTCCTGGTCTCCTGGTGTTTACAGTTAGGAGTGATAGAGTAGAGACACTCCTGGTGTTATTAGTCAGGAGTGAGAGATTAGAGACACTCCTGGTTGCCTGGTGTTTATAGTCAGGAGTGAGAGAGTAGAGACCCTCCTAGGGTTTACAGTCAGGAGTGAAAGAGTAGAGACGCTCCTGGTCTCCTGGTGTTTATAGGTAGGAGTGAGAGTGTGGAGACACTCCTGGTCTCCTGGTGTTTATAGTCAGGAGTGAGGGTATAGACTCTCCTCGTGTTTATAGTCGAGTGAGAAATTAGAGACACTCCTGGCCTCCTGCTGTTTATAGTCAGGAGTGAGAGGGTACAGACATTCCTGGCCTCCTGGGTATTACAGTTAGGAGTGTAGATATGAGACACTCCTGGGGTTTACAATCAGGAATGAGAGATTAGAGACACACCTGGGGTTTGCAGTCAGAAGTCAGAGAGTAGAAACGCTCCTGGTGTTTATAGTCAGGAGTGAGAGAGTGGAGACCCTCCTGGTCTCCTGGTGTTTACAGTCAGGAGTGAGGGTATAGACTCTCCTCGTGTTTATAGTCAGGAGTGAGAAATTAGACACACTCCTGTCTTCCTGGTGTTATAGTCAGGAGTGAGAGAGTAGAGACACTCCTGGTCTGCTGGTGTTTACAGTCAGGAGTGAGGGTATAGACTCTCCTGGTGTTTATAGTCAGGAGTGAGAGAGTAGAGACACTTCTGGTCTGCTGGTGTTTATAGTCAGGAGTGAGAGAGTAGAGAACTCCTGGCCTCCTGGTGTTTTTAGTCAGGTGTTCGAGTGGAGACAGACTCCTGGGGATTACTTTCAGGAGTGAGAGTTTAGACGCATTCCTGGTCTCCTGGTGATAATACTCAGGAGTGAAAGAGTGGAGACACTCCTGGTCTCCTGGTGTTTATAGTCAGGAGTGAGAGATTAGAGACACTCCTGGTCTGCTGGTGTTTATAGTCAGGAGTGAGAGATTAGAGACACTCCTGGTCTGCTGGTGTTTACAGTCAGGAGTGAGGGTATAGACTGTCCTGGTGTTTATAGTCACGAGTGAAAGAGTAGAGACACTCCATATCTCCTGGTGTTAATAGTCAGGAGTGAGATTGTAGAGACACTCCAGGTCTCCAGGTGTTTATATTCAGGGGTGAGAGAGCAGCGACAGTCCTAGGGTTTACAGTCAGGAGTGAGGGAGAAGAGACACTCCTGGTCACCTGTAGTTTACAGTTAGGAGTGAGAGAGTAGAGACACTCCTGGAGTTTTTAGTCAGGAATGAGAGAATAGAGACACTCCTGGTCGCCTGGTGGTTATAGTCAGGAGTGAGAGAGTGGAGACACTCCAGGCATTTATAGTCAGGAATGAGATAGTAGAGACACTCCTGGTCTCCTGGTGTTTATAGTCAGGAGTGAGAGAGTGGAGACACTCCGGGTCTCCCGGTGTTTACAGTCAGGATTGAGGGAGAAGAGACACTCCTGGCCTCCTGGTGTTTACAGTCAGGAGTGAGGGTGTCGACTCTCCTGGTGTTTATAGTCTGGAGTGAGAGAGTAGAGACACTCCTGGGGATTATAGTCAGGAGTGAGAGAGTAGAGACACTCCTGGGGATTATAGTCAGGAGTGAGAGAGTAGAGACACACCTGGCCTCCTGGTGTTGATAGTCAGGTGTTAGAGTGTAGAGATACTCCAGGGGATTTCATTCAGGAATGAGAGTGCAGAGGCATTCCTGGACTCCTGGTTATACTACTCAGGAGTGAGAGAGTGGAGACACTCCTGGTCTCCTGGTGTTTACAGTTAGGACTGAGAGAGTAGAGACACTCCTGGTGCTTTTAGTCAGGAGTCAGATTGTAGAGACACTCATGGTCTGGAGATTACAGTCAGGAGTGAGAGAATAGAGACACTCCTGGTGTTGAAAGTCAGGAGTCAGAGAGTAGAGACACTCCGGATCTCCTGGTGTTAATAGTGAGGAGTGAGATTGTAGAGACACTCCAGGTCTCCAGGTGTTTATAGTCAGGAGTGAGAGAGTAGAGACACTCCGGATCTCCTGGTGTTAATAGTCAGGAGTGAGATTGTAGAGACACTCCAGGTCTCCAGGTGTTTATAGTCAGGAGTGAGAGAGTAGGGACAGTCCTAGGGGTTACAGTCAGGAGTGAGGGAGAAGAGACACTCCTGGTCACCTGGTGTTTACAGTTAGGAGTGAGAGAGTAGAGACACTCATGGATATTTTTGTCAGGAGTGAGAGAGTAGAGACACTCCAGGGTTTTACAGTCAGGAGTGAAAGAGTAGATACACTCCTGGTCTCCTGGCGTTTAAAGTCAGCAGTGAGAGATTAGAGAAACTCCTGGACTCCTGGTGTTTATAGTCAGTAGTGAGAGAGTAGAGACACTCCTGGGGTTTATAGACAGGAGTGAGAGAGTAGAGACACTTCTGGCCTCCTGGTGTTTATAGTCAGGTGTTAGAGTGTAGACATACTCGTGGGGATGACATTCAGGAGCGAGAGTGTAGAGCTATTCCTGGTCTCCTGGTTATAATATTCAGGAGTGAGAGAGTGGAGACATTCCTGGTCTCCTGGAGGATATAGTCAGGAGTGAGAGAGTAGGGACAGTCCTTGGGTTTACAGTCAGGAGTGAGAGAGTAGAGACACTCCTGGAGTTTACAGTAAGGAGTGAGAGATTAGAGAAACTCCTGGTCCCCTGCTGTTTATAGTCAGGAATGAGAGTGTAGAGACACTCCTGGTCTCCTGGTTTATCGTCAGTAGTGAGAGAGTAGATACACTGCTGGTCTCCTGGTGTTTACAGTCAGGAGTGAGAGAGTTGTGACAATCCTGGTCTCCTGCTGTTTACAGTCAGGAGTGAGGGTATGGACTCTCCAGGTGTTTATAGTCAGGAGTGAGAGAGTAGAGACACTCCTGGAGTTTACAGTCAGGAGTGAGAGATTAGAGAAACTCCTGGCATCCTGATGTTTTTAGTCAGGTGTTAGAGTGTAGACGTACTCCTGGGGATTACATTCAGGAGTGAGAGTGTAGAAGTATTCCTGGTCTCCTGGTGATAATACTCAGGGGTGAGAGAGTGCAGACACTCCTGGACGGCGTGACGGGGGGAAGCACGGCGAGACGGAGGGATGGAAGGCGAGACAGGGGGAAGCACGGCGAGACGGGGGGAAGCACGGCGAGACGGGGGGAAGCACGGCGAGACGGGGGGAAGCACGGCGAGACGGGGGGAAGCACGGCGAGACGGGGGGAAGCACGGCGAGACAGAGGGAAGGACGGCGAGACAGAGGGATGGACTGCGAGACAGAGGGAAGGACGGCGAGACAGAGGGAAGCACGGCGAGACGGGGGGAAGGACGGCGAGACGGGGGGAAGGACGGCGAGACGGGGGGATGGACTGCGAGACAGGGGGAAGGACGGCGAGACAGAGGGAAGGACGGCGAGACAGAGGGAAGGACGGCGAGACAGAGGGAAGGACGGCGAGACAGAGGGAAGGACGGCGAGACGGGGGGAAGGACGGCGAGACGGGGGGAAGGACGGCGAGACGGGGGGAAGGACGGCGAGACGGGGGGAAGGACGGCGAGACGGGGCGAAGGACGGCGAGACGGGGCGAAGGACGGCGAGACGGGGCGAAGGACGGCGAGACGGGGCGAAGGACGGCGAGACGGGGCGAAGGACGGCGAGACGGGGCGAAGGACGGCGAGACGGGGCGAAGGACGGCGAGACGGGGCGAAGGAAAGCGAGACATGTGGAAGGACGGCGAGACGTGTGGAAGGACGGCGAGACGGGGCGAAGGACGGCGAGACGGGGAGAAGGAAAGCGAGACGGGGCGAAGGACGGCGAGACGTGTGGAAGGACGGCGAGACGGGGGGAAGGACGGCGAGACGGGGGGAAGCACGGCGAGACGGGGGGAAGCACGGCGAGACGTGTGGAAGGACGGCGAGACGGGGAGAAGCACGGCGAGACGGGGGGAAGCACGGCGAGACGGGGGGAAGCACGGCGAGACGGGGGGAAGCACGGCGAGACGGGGGGAAGGACGGCGAGACAGAGGGAAGGACGGCGAGACAGAGGGAAGGACGGCGAGACAGAGGGAAGGACGGCGAGACAGAGGGAAGGACGGCGAGACGGGGGGAAGGACGGCGAGACGGGGCGAAGGACGGCGAGACGGGGCGAAGGACGGCGAGACGGGGCGAAGGACGGCGAGACGGGGCGAAGGACGGCGAGACGGGGCGAAGGACGGCGAGACGGGGCGAAGGACGGCGAGACGGGGCGAAGGACGGCGAGACGGGGCGAAGGAAAGCGAGACGGGGGGGGAAGGACGGCGAGACGGGGGGGAAGGACGGCGAGACGTGTGGAAGGACGGCGAGACGTGTGAAAGGACGGCGAGACGGGGGGAAGGACGGCGAGACGGGGGGAAGGACGGCGAGACGGGGCGAAGGAAAGCGAGACAGATGGAAGGACGGCGAGACGGGGGGAAGGACGGCGAGACGGGGCGAAGGAAAGCGAGACAGATGGAAGGACGGCGAGACGTGTGGAAGGACGGCGAGACGTGTGGAAGGACGGCGAGACGGGGCGAAGGACGGCGAGACGGGGCGAAGGACGGCGAGACGGGGCGAAGGACGGCGAGACGGGGCGAAGGACGGCGAGACGGGGCGAAGGACGGCGAGACGGGGCGAAGGACGGCGAGACGGGGCGAAGGACGGCGAGACGGGGCGAAGGACGGCGAGACGGGGCGAAGGACGGCGAGACGGGGCGAAGGAAAGCGAGACGGGGGGAAGGACGGCGAGACGTGTGGAAGGACGGCGAGACGGGGGGAAGGACGACGAGACGGGGGGAAGCATGGCGAGACGGGGGGAAGCACGGCGAGACGGGGGGAAGCACGGCGAGACGGGGGGAAGCACGGCGAGACGGGGGGAAGGACGGCGAGACGGGGGGAAGGACGGCGAGACGGGGGGACCGACGGCGAGACGAGGGGACCGACGGCTAGACGGGGGGAAGGACGGCGAGACAGAGGGAAGTACGGCGAGACAGAGGGAAGTACGGCGAGGCAGAGGGAAGGACGGCGAGGCAGAGGGAAGGACGGCGAGACGGAGGGATGGACTGCGAGACGGGGGGAAGGACGGCGAGACGGGGGGAAGGACGGCGAGACGGGGGGAAGGACGGCGAGACGGGGGGAAGGACGGCGAGACGGGGCGAAGGACGGCGAGACGGGGCGAAGGAAAGCGAGACGGGGGGGAAGGACGGCGAGACGTGTGGAAGGACGGCGAGACGTGTGGAAGGACGGCGAGACGGGGCGAAGGACGGCGAGACGGGGCGAAGGAAAGCGAGACGGGGCGAAGGAAAGCGAGACGGGGCGAAGGAAAGCGAGACGGGGGGAAGGACGGCGAGACGTGTGGAAGGACGGCGAGACGGGGGGGAAGGACGACGAGACGGGGGGGAAGCACGGCGAGACGGGGGGAAGCACGGCGAGACGGGGGGAAGCACGGCGAGACGGGGGGAAGGACTGCGAGACGGGGGGACCGACGGCGAGACGAGGGGACCGACGGCTAGACGGGGGGAAGGACGGCGAGACAGAGGGAAGTACGGCGAGACAGAGGGAAGTACGGCGAGGCAGAGGGAAGGACGGCGAGGCAGAGGGAAGGACGGCGAGACGAGGGGAAGGACGGCGAGGCAGCGGGAAGGACGGCGAGACCGGGGAAGGACGGCGAGACGGAGGGGAGGAAGGCGAGGCAGTGGGAAGGACGGCGAGACAGAGGGAAGGACGGCGAGGCAGAGGGAAGGACGGTGAGACGGAGGGAAGGTAGAGGAGACGGGGGGAAGGACGGCGAGACGGGGGGAAGGACGGCGAGACGGGGGGGAAGGACGGCGAGACGGGGGGGAAGGACGGCGAGACGGGGGGAAGGACGGCGAGACGGGGGGAAGGACGGCGAGACGGGGCGAAGGACGGCGAGACGGGGGGAAGGACGGCGAGACGGGGCGAAGGACGGCGAGACGGGGCGAAGGACGGCGAGACGGGGCGAAGGACGGCGAGACGGGGCGAAGGACGGCGAGACGGGGCGAAGGACGGCGAGACGGGGCGAAGGAAAGCGAGACATGTGGAAGGACGGCGAGACGTGTGGAAGGACGGCGAGACGGGGCGAAGGACGGCGAGACGGGGAGAAGGAAAGCGAGACGGGGCGAAGGACGGCGAGACGTGTGGAAGGACGGCGAGACGGGGGGAAGGACGGCGAGACGGGGGGAAGGACGGCGAGACGGGGGGAAGGACGGCGAGACGGGGGGAAGGACGGCGAGACGGGGGGAAGCACGGCGAGACGTGTGGAAGGACGGCGAGACGGGGAGAAGGACGGCGAGACGGGGAGAAGGAAAGCGAGACGGGGCGAAGGACGGCGAGACGTGTGGAAGGACGGCGAGACGGGGGGAAGGACGGCGAGACGGGGGGAAGGACGGCGAGACGGGGGGAAGCACGGCGAGACGTGTGGAAGGACGGCGAGACGGGGAGAAGCACGGCGAGACGGGGGGAAGCACGGCGAGACGGGGGGAAGGACGGCGAGACGGGGGGAAGCACGGCGAGACGGGGGGAAGGACGGCGAGACAGAGGGAAGGACGGCGAGACAGAGGGAAGGACGGCGAGACAGAGGGAAGGACGGCGAGACAGAGGGAAGGACGGCGAGACAGAGGGAAGGACGGCGAGACGGGGGGAAGGACGGCGAGACGGGGGGAAGGACGGCGAGACGGGGGGAAGGACGGCGAGACGGGGCGAAGGACGGCGAGACGGGGCGAAGGACGGCGAGACGGGGCGAAGGACGGCGAGACGGGGCGAAGGACGGCGAGACGGGGCGAAGGACGGCGAGACGGGGCGAAGGAAAGCGAGACGGGGGGGGAAGGACGGCGAGACGGGGGGAAGGACGGCGAGACGTGTGGAAGGACGGCGAGACGTGTGGAAGGACGGCGAGACGTGTGAAAGGACGGCGAGACGGGGGGAAGGACGGCGAGACGGGGGGAAGGACGGCGAGACGGGGCGAAGGAAAGCGAGACAGATGGAAGGACGGCGAGACGGGGGGAAGGACGGCGAGACGGGGCGAAGGAAAGCGAGACAGATGGAAGGACGGCGAGACGTGTGGAAGGACGGCGAGACGTGTGGAAGGACGGCGAGACGGGGCGAACGACGGCGAGACGGGGCGAAGGACGGCGAGACGGGGCGAAGGACGGCGAGACGGGGCGAAGGACGGCGAGACGGGGGGAAGGAAAGCGAGACGGGGGGAAGGAAAGCGAGACGGGGGGAAGGACGGCGAGACGGGGGGAAGGACGGCGAGACGTGTGGAAGGGCGGCGAGACGGGGCGAAGGACGGCGAGACGGGGTGAAGGAAAGCGAGACGGGGGGAAGGACGGCGAGACGTGTGGAAGGACGGCGAGACGGGGGGAAGGACGACGAGACGGGGGGAAGCACGGCGAGACGGGGGGAAGCACGGCGAGACGGGGGGAAGCACGGCGAGACGGGGGGAAGCACGGCGAGACGGGGGGAAGCACGGCGAGACGGGGGGAAGCACGGCGAGACGGGGGGAAGGACGGCGAGACGGGGGGAAGGACGGCGAGACGGGGGGAAGGACGGCGAGACGGGGGGAAGGACGGCGAGACGGGGGGAAGGACGGCGAGACGGGGGAAGGACGGTGAGACGGGGGCGAAGGACGGCGAGACGGGGGCGAAGGACGGCGAGACGGGGGGAAGGACGGCAAGACGGGGAGAAGCTAGGTGAGACGGAGGGACGGACGTCGAGACAGAGGGAAGGATGGCGAGACGGAGGGAAGGTAGAGGAGACGGAGGGAAGGACGGCGAGACGGGGGAAGGACGGCGAGACGGGGGGAAGGACGGCGAGACAGGGGGAAGGACGGCGAGACGTGTGGAAGGGCGGCGAGACGGGGCGAAGGACGGCGAGACGGGGTGAAGGAAAGCGAGACGGGGGGGAAGGACGGCGAGACGTGTGGAAGGACGGCGAGACGGGGGGAAGGACGACGAGACGGGGGGAAGCACGGCGAGACGGGGGGAAGCACGGCGAGACGGGGGGAAGCACGGCGAGACGGGGGGAAGCACGGCGAGACGGGGGGAAGCACGGCGAGACGGGGGGAAGCACGGCGAGACGGGGGGAAGGACGGCGAGACGGGGGGAAGGACGGCGAGACGGGGGGAAGGACGGCGAGACGGGGGGAAGGACGGCGAGACGGGGGGAAGGACGGCGAGACGGGGGGAAGGACGGCGAGACGGGGGAAGGACGGTGAGACGGGGGCGAAGGACGGCGAGACGGGGGCGAAGGACGGCGAGACGGGGGGAAGGACGGCAAGACGGGGAGAAGCTAGGTGAGACGGAGGGACGGACGTCGAGACAGAGGGAAGGATGGCGAGACGGAGGGAAGGTAGAGGAGACGGAGGGAAGGACGGCGAGACGGGGGAAGGACGGCGAGACGGGGGAAGGACGGCGAGACAGGGGGAAGGACGGCGAGACGGGGGGAAGGACGGCGAGACGGGGGGAAGGACGGCGAGACGGGGGGAAGGACGGCGAGACGGGGGGAAGGACGGCGAGACGGGGGGAAGGACGGCGAGACTGGGGGAAGGACGGCGAGACGGGGGGAAGGACGGCGAGACGGGGCGAAGGACGGCGAGACGGGGCGAAGGACGGCGAGACGGGGCGAAGGACGGCGAGACGGGGAAAAGGTCGGCGAGACGGTGGGTATGGATGGCGAAACGGGGGGCAAGGACGGTGAGACGGGGGGGAAGGACGGCGAGACGGGGGGGGAAGGTCGGCGAGACGGGGGCGAAGGACGGCGAGACGGGGGCGAAGGACGGCGAGACGGGGGGGGGAAGTGGGTATGGATGGCGAAACGGGGGGCAAGGACGGTGAGACGGGGGGGAAGGACGGCGAGACGGGGGGGGAAGGTCGGCGAGACGGGGGCGAAGGACGGCGAGACGTGGGGGGGAAGGTCGGCGAGATGGTGGGTATGGATGGTGAAATGGGGGGCAAGGACGGTGAGACGGGGGGGAAGGACGGCGAGACAGAGGGAACGACGGCGAGACAGAGGGGAGGACGGCGAGACGGGGGGGAGGACGGCGAGACGGGGGGGAGGACGGCGAGACGGGGGGGGAGGACGGCGAGACGGGGGGGAGGACGGCGAGACGGGGGGGAGGACGGCGAGACGGGGGGGGAGGACGGCGAGACGGGGGGGAGGACGGCGAGACGGGGGGGAGGACGGCGAGACGGGGGGGAGGACGGCGAGACGGGGGGGAGGACGGCGAGACGGGGGGGAGGACGGCGAGACGGGGGGGAGGACGGCGAGACGGGGGGGAGGACGGCGAGACGGGGGGGAGGACGGCGAGACGGGGGGGAGGACGGCGAGACGGGGGGGGAGGACGGCGAGACGGGGGGGAGGACGGCGAGACGGGGGGGAGGACGGCGAGACGGGGGGGGAGGACGGCGAGACAGGGGGGAGGACGGCGAGACAGCGGGGGAGGACGGCGAGACGGGGGGGAGGACGGCGAGACAGGGGGGGAGGACGGCGAGACAGGGGGGAGGACGGCGAGAGAGAGGGAAGGACGGCGAGACAGGGGGAAGGACGGCGAGACAGGGGGAAGGACGGCGTGACAGAGGGGAGGACGGCGAGACAGCGGGGAGGACGGCGAGACACGGGGAAGGACGGCGAGACACGGGGAAGGACGGCGAGACACGGGGAAGGACGGCGAGACACGGGGAAGGACGGCGAGACGGAGGGAAGGACGGCGAGACGGAGGGAAGGACGGCGAGACGGAGGGAAGGACGGCGAGACGGAGGGAAGGACGGCGAGACGGGGGGACCGACGGCGAGACAGGGGGAAGGACGGCGAGACAGGGGGAAGGACGGCGAGACAGGGGGAAGGACGGCGAGACAGGGGGAAGGACGGCGAGACGGAGGGAAGGACGGCGAGACGGAGGGAAGGACGGCGAGACGGAGGGAAGGACGGCGAGACGGAGGGAAGGACGGCGAGACGGAGGGAAGGACGGCGAGACGGAGCGAAGGATGGCGAGACAGGGGGACCGACGGCGACACGGGGGGAAGGATGGCGAGACGGGGGGACCGACGGCGAGACAGGGGGAAGGACGGCGAGACGGAGGGAAGGACGGCGAGACGGAGGGAAGGACGGCGAGACGGAGGGAAGGACGGCGAGACGGAGGGAAGGACGGCGAGACGGAGGGAAGGACGGCGAGACGGAGGGAAGGACGGCGAGACGGGGCGAAGGACGGCGAGACGGGGCGAAGGACGGCGAGACGGGGCGAAGGATGGCGAGACAGGGGGACCGACGGCGACACGGGGGGAAGGACGGCGAGACGGAGGGAAGGACGGCGAGACAGGTGGAAGGACGGCGAGACAGGTGGAAGGACGGCGAGAAGGGGGGAAGGACGGCGAGAAGGGGGGAAGCACGGCGAGACGGGGGGAAGGATGGCGAGACGGAGGGAAGGACGGTGAGACGGAGGGAAGGATGGCGAGACGGAGGGAAGGACGGCGAGACGGGGGGAAGGACGGCGAGACGGGGGGAAGGACGGCGAGACGGGGGGGAAGGACGGCGAGACGGGGGGGAAGGACGGCGAGACAGGGGGAAGGACGGTGAGACGGAGGGAAGGTAGAGGAGACGGGGGGAAGGACGGCGAGACGGGGGGAGGACGGCGAGACAGGGGGGAGGACGGCGAGACAGGGGGGGAGGACGGCGAGAGAGAGGGAAGGACGGCGAGACAGGGGGAAGGACGGCGTGACAGAGGGGGAGGACGGTGAGACAGCGGGGAGGACGGCGAGACACGGGGAAGGACGGCGAGACACGGGGAAGGACGGCGAGACACGGGGAAGGACGGCGAGACGGAGGGAAGGACGGCGAGACGGAGGGAAGGACGGCGAGACAGGGGGAAGGACGGCGAGACGGAGGGAAGGACGGCGAGACGGAGGGAAGGACGGCGAGACGGAGGGAAGGATGGCGAGACGGGGGGACCGACGGCGAGACAGGGGGAAGGACGGCGAGACAGGGGGAAGGACGGCGAGACAGGGGGAAGGACGGCGAGACAGGGGGAAGGACGGCGAGACAGGGGGAAGGACGGCGAGACGGAGGGAAGGACGGCGAGACGGAGGGAAGGACGGCGAGACGGAGGGAAGGACGGCGAGACGGAGGGAAGGACGGCGAGATGGAGCGAAGGATGGCGAGACAGGGGGACCGACGGCGACACGGGGGGGAAGGATGGCGAGACGGGGGGGACCGACGGCGAGACAGGGGGAAGGACGGCGAGACGGAGGGAAGGACGGCGAGACGGAGGGAAGGACGGCGAGACGGAGGGAAGGACGGCGAGACGGAGGGAAGGACGGCGAGACGGAGGGAAGGACGGCGAGACGGGGCGAAGGACGGCGAGACGGGGCGAAGGACGGCGAGACGGGGCGAAGGATGGCGAGACAGGGGGACCGACGGCGACACGGGGGGAAGGACGGCGAGACGGAGGGAAGGACGGCGAGACAGGTGGAAGGACGGCGAGACAGGTGGAAGGACGGCGAGAAGGGGGGAAGGACGGCGAGAAGGGGGGAAGCACGGCGAGACGGGGGGAAGGATGGCGAGACGGAGGGAAGGACGGTGAGACGGAGGGAAGGATGGCGAGACGGAGGGAAGGGCGGCGAGACGGGGGGAAGGACGGCGAGACGGGGGGGAAGGACGGCGAGACGGGGGGGAAGGACGGCGAGACGGGGGGAAGGACGGCGAGACAGGGGGAAGGACGGTGAGACGGAGGGAAGGTAGAGGAGACGGGGGGAAGGACGGCGAGACGGGGGGGAAGGACGGCGAGACGGGGGGAAGGACGGCGAGACGGGGGGAAGGACGGCGAGATGGGGGATGGACGGCGAGACGGGGGGGAAGGACGGCGAGACGGTGGGAAGGACGGCGAGACGGGGGGAAGGACGGCGAGACGGGGGGAAGGACGGCGAGACGGGGGGAAGGACGGCGAGACGGGGGAAGGACGGCGAGACGGGGCGAAGGACGGCGAGGCGGGGGGAAAGGTCGGCGAGACGGTGGGTATGGATGGCGAAACGGGGGGCAAGGACGGTGAGACGGGGGCGAAGGACGGCGAGACGGGGGCGAAGGACGGCGAGACGGGGGGGAAGGACGGCAAGACGGGGAGAAGCTAGGTGAGACGGAGGGACGGACGGCGAGACAGAGGGAAGGATGGCGAGACGGAGGGAAGGTAGAGGAGACGGAGGGAAGGACGGCGAGACGGGGGGAAGGACGGCGAGACGGGGGGGAAGGACGGCGAGACGGGGGGGAAGGACGGCGAGACGGGGGGAAGGACGGCGAGACGGGGGGAAGGACGGCGAGACGGGGGGAAGGACGGCGAGACGGGGGGAAGGACGGCGAGACGGGGGGAAGGACGGCGAGACGGGGGGAAGGACGGCGAGACTGGGGGAAGGACGGCGAGCCGGGGCGAAGGACGGCGAGACGGGGGCGAAGGACGGCGAGACGGGGGCGAAGGACGGCGAGACGGGGGCGAAGGACGGCGAGACGGGGGAAAAGGTCGGCGAGACGGTGGGTATGGATGGCGAAACGGGGGGCAAGGATGGCGAGACGGGGGGAAGGTCGGCGAGACGGGGGCGAAGGACGGCGAGACGGGGGCGAAGGACGGCGAGACGGGGGCGAAGGACGGCGAGACGGGGGCGAAGGACGGCGAGACGGGGGGGGAAGGTCGGCGAGATGATGGGTATGGACGGCGAAACGGGGGGCAAGGACGGTGAGACGGGGGGGAAGGACGGCGAGACAGAGGGAAGGACGGCGAGACGGGGCGAAGGACGGCGAGACGGGGCGAAGGACGGCGAGACGGGGCGAAGGACGGCGAGACGGGGCGAAGGACGGCGAGACGGGGCGAAGGACGGCGAGACGGGGCGAAGGACGGCGAGACGGGGGGAAGGACGGCGAGACAGCGGGGAGGACGGCGAGACAGCGGGGAGGACGGCGAGACACGGGGAAGGACGGCGAGACACGGGGAAGGACGGCGAGACACGGGGAAGGACGGCGAGACGGAGGGAAGGACGGCGAGACGGGGGGAAGGACGGCGAGACAGGGGGAAGGACGGCGAGACAGGGGGAAGGACGGCGAGACGGAGGGAAGGACGGCGAGACGGAGGGAAGGACGGCGAGACGGAGGGAAGGACGGCGAGACGGGGGGACCGACGGCGAGACAGGGGGAAGGACGGCGAGACAGGGGGAAGGACGGCGAGACGGAGGGAAGGACGGCGAGACGGAGGGAAGGACGGCGAGACGGAGGGAAGGACGGCGAGACGGAGGGAAGGACGGCGAGACGGAGGGAAGGACGGCGAGACGGAGCGAAGGATGGCGAGACGGGGGGACCGACGGCGACACGGGGGGAAGGATGGCGAGACGGGGGGGACCGACGGCGAGACAGGGGGAAGGACGGCGAGACGGAGGGAAGGACGGCGAGACGGAGGGAAGGACGGCGAGACGGAGGGAAGGACGGCGAGACGGAGGGAAGGACGGCGAGACGGAGGGAAGGACGGCGAGACGGGGCGAAGGACGGCGAGACGGGGCAAAGGAAGGCGAGACAGGGGGACCGACGGCGAGACGGGGGGAAGGACGGCGAGACGGGGGGAAGGACGGCGAGACGGGGGGGAAGGACGGCGAGACAGGGGGAAGGACGGCGAGACAGGGGGAAGGACGGTGAGACGGAGGGAAGGTAGAGGAGACGGGGGGAAGGACGGCGAGACGGGGGGGAAGGACGGCGAGACGGGGGGAAGGACGGCGAGACGGGGGGAAGGACGGCGAGACGGGGGGAAGGACGGCGAGACGGGGGGGAAGGACGGCGAGACGGGGGGGAAGGACGGCGAGACGGTGGGAAGGACGGCGAGACGGGGGGAAGGACGGCGAGACGGGGGGAAGGACGGCGAGACGGGGGAAGGACGGCGAGACGGGGGGAAGGACGGCGAGACGGGGCGAAGGACGGCGAGGCGGGGGGGGAAGGACGGCGAGACGGGGGGAAAGGTCGGCGAGACGGTGGGTATGGATGGCGAAACGGGGGGCAAGGACGGTGAGACGGTGGCGAAGGACGGCGAGACGGGGGCGAAGGACGGCGAGACGGGGGGGGAAGGACGGCAAGACGGGGAGAAGCTAGGTGAGACGGAGGGACGGACGGCGAGACAGAGGGAAGGATGGCGAGACGGAGGGAAGGTAGAGGAGACGGAGGGAAGGACGGCGAGACGGGGGGAAGGACGGCGAGACGGGGGGAAGGACGGCGAGACGGGGGGAAGGACGGCGAGACGGGGGGGAAGGACGGCGAGACGGGGGGAAGGACGGCGAGACGGGGGGGAAGGACGGCGAGACTGGGGGAAGGACGGCGAGACTGGGGGAAGGACGGCGAGACGGGGGGAAGGACGGCGAGACGGGGCGAAGGACGGCGAGACGGGGCGAAGGACGGCGAGACGGGGCGAAGGACGGCGAGACGGGGGCGAAGGACGGCGAGACGGGGGAAAAGGTCGGCGAGACGGTGGGTATGGATGGCGAAACGGGGGGCAAGGATGGTGAGACGGGGGGGAAGGACGGCGAGACGGGGGGGGAAGGTCGGCGAGACGGGGGCGAAGGACGGCGAGACGGGGGCGAAGGACGGCGAGACGGGGGCGAAGGACGGCGAGACGGGGGCGAAGGACGGCGAGACGGGGGCGAAGGACGGCGAGACGGGGGCGAAGGACGGCGAGACGGGGGGGGGAAGGTCGGCGAGATGATGGGTATGGATGGCGAAACGGGGGGCAAGGACGGTGAGACGGGGGGGAAGGACGGCGAGACAGAGGGAAGGACGGCGAGACGGGGCGAAGGACGGCGAGACGGGGCGAAGGACGGCGAGACGGGGCGAAGGACGGCGAGACGGGGGCGAAGGACGGCGAGACGGGGGGAAGGACGGCGAGACGGGGGGAAGGACGGCGAGACGGGGGGAAGGACGGCGAGACGGGGGGAAGGACGGCGAGACGGGGGGAAGGACGGCGAGACGGGGGGGAAGCACGGCGAGACGGGGGGGAAGCACGGCGAGACGGGGGAAGCACGGCGAGACGGGGGGAAGGACGGCGAGACGGGGGGAAGGACGGCGAGACGGGGGGAAGGACGGCGAGACAGAGGGAAGGACGGCGAGACAGAGGGAAGGACGGCGAGACAGGGGGAAGGACGGCGAGACGGAGGGATGGACTGCGAGACGGAGGGAAGGACGGCGAGACAGAGGGAAGGACGGCGAGACGGGGGGAAGGACGGCGAGACGGGGGGAAGGACGGCGAGACGGAGGGATGGACGGCGAGACAGGGGGAAGGACGGCGAGACAGAGGGAAGGACGGCGAGACAGAGGGAAGGACGGCGAGACAGAGGGAAGGACGGCGAGACGGGGGGAAGAACGGCGAGACGGGGGGAAGGACGGCGAGACGGGGGGAAGGACGGCGAGACGGGGGGAAGGACAGCGAGACGCGGCGAAGGACGGCGAGACGGGGGGAAGGACGGCGAGGCGGGGCGAAGGACGGCGAGACGGGGCGAAGGACGGCGAGGCGGGGGCGAAGGACGGCGAGACGGGGGGAAAGTTCGGCGAGACGGTGGGTATGGATGGCGAAACGGGGGGCAAGGACGGTGAGACGGGGGGCGAAGGACGGCGAGACGGGGGCGAAGGACGGCGAGACGGGGGGAAAGACGGCAAGACGGGGGGAAGGACGGCAAGACGGGGGGAAGGACGGCAAGACGGGGAGAAGCTAGGTGAGACGGAGGGACGGACGGCGAGACAGAGGGAAGGACGGCGAGACAGGGGGAAGGACGGCGAGACGGAGGGATGGACTGCGAGACAGAGGGAAGGACGGCGAGACAGAGGGAAGGACGGCGAGACGGGGGGAAGGACGGCGAGACGGGGGGAAGGACGGCGAGACGGAGGGATGGACTGCGAGACAGGGGGAAGGACGGCGAGACAGAGGGAAGGACGGCGAGACAGAGGGAAGGACGGCGAGACAGAGGGAAGGACGGCGAGACGGGGGGAAGAACGGCGAGACGGGGGGAAGGACGGCGAGACGGGGGGAAGGACGGCGAGACGGGGGGAAGGACGGCGAGACGCGGCGAAGGACGGCGAGACGGGGGGAAGGACGGCGAGGCGGGGCGAAGGACGGCGAGACGGGGCGAAGGACGGCGAGGCGGGGGCGAAGGACGGCGAGACGGGGGGAAAGTTCGGCGAGACGGTGGGTATGGATGGCGAAACGGGGGGCAAGGACGGTGAGACGGGGGCGAAGGACGGCGAGACGGGGGCGAAGGACGGCGAGACGGGGGGAAAGACGGCAAGACGGGGGGAAGGACGGCAAGACGGGGGGAAGGACGGCAAGACGGGGAGAAGCTAGGTGAGACGGAGGGACGGACGGCGAGACAGAGGGAAGGATGGCTAGACGGAGGGAAGGTAGAGGAGACGGAGGGAAGGACGGCGAGACGGGGGAAGGACGGCGAGACGGGGGAAGGACGGCGAGACGGGGGGAAGGACGGCGAGACGGGGGGAAGGACGGCGAGACGGGGGGAAGGACGGCGAGACGGGGGGAAGGACGGCGAGACTGGGGGAAGGACGGCGAGACGGGGCGAAGGACGGCGAGACGGGGCGAAGGACGGCGAGACGGGGCGAAGGACGGCGAGACGGGGGCGAAGGACGGCGAGACGGGGAAAAGGTCGGCGAGACGGTGGGTATGGATGGCGAAACGGGGGGCAAGGACGGTGAGACGGGGGGGAAGGACGGCGAGACGGGGGGGGAAGGTCGGCGAGACGGGGGGGAAGGACGGCGAGACGGGGGCGAAGGACGGCGAGACGGGGGGGGTGAAGGTCGGCGAGATGGTGGGTATGGATGGCGAAATGGGGGGCAAGGACGGTGAGACGGGGGGGAAGGACGGCGAGACAGAGGGAAGGACGGCGAGACGGGGGGGAGGACGGCGAGACGGGGGGGAGGACGGCGAGACGGGGGGGAGGACGGCGAGACGGGGGGGAGGACGGCGAGACGGGGGGGAGGACGGCGAGACGGGGGGGAGGACGGCGAGACGGGGGGGGAGGACGGCGAGACGGGGGGGAGGACGGCGAGACGGGGGGGGAGGACGGCGAGACGGGGGGGAGGACGGCGAGACGGGGGGGAGGACGGCGAGACGGGGGGGAGGACGGCGAGACGGGGGGGAGGACGGCGAGACAGCGGGGAGGACGGCGAGACAGGGGGGAGGACGGCGAGACAGCGGGGAGGACGGCGAGAGAGAGGGAAGGACGGCGAGACAGGGGGAAGGACGGCGAGACAGGGGGAAGGACGGCGTGACAGAGGGGAGGACGGCGAGACAGCGGGGAGGACGGCGAGAGAAAGGGAAGGACGGCGAGAGAGAGGGAAGGACGGCGAGACAGCGGGGAGGTCGGCGAGACAGCGGGGAGGAAGGCGAGAGAGAGGGAAGGATGGCGAGACAGGGAGTAGGACGGCGAGACAGGTGGCAGGACGGTGAGACAGAGGGTAGGACGGCTAGACGAGGGGTAGGAAGGCGAGACAGAGGGAAGGATGGCGAGACAGGGAGTAGGACGGCGAGACAGGGGGCAGGACGGCGAGACCGGGGGTAGGACTTGCGACTATGTCCCCAAACCAGCCACCCGACCCCGGACCCCCCCTACCCCCACAAGACTATGTCCTCAAACCCTCCACCCGACTCCCGACACCGGCAACACCTCCCGAGACTATATCCCTAGACCCGCCACCCGACCACCGAATCCCCTGACCCCCCCCGACGCTCTGTCCACAAACCTGCCACCCGACCCCCCCGACCCCCCCGAGACTATGTCCCCAAACCCGCCACACGACTCCCGACCCCCCCAAGACTATAGCCCCAAACCCACCACCCGACGCCCGACCCCCCCGATCCCCCCCGAGATTATGTCCCCAAACTGGCCACCCGATCCAAGACTCCCTGAACCCCACCCGAGACATTGTCCCTAACCCCGCGACCCGACCCCCCCCCGAGACTATGTCCTCAAACGTGCCACCCAACCCCCCCGAGACTATGACCCCAAACCAGCCACCCGACCCATGACCCCGCCGACATCCCCGACCCTATTCTCCAAACCCGCCACCTGACCACCCCGAACCCCCCATGTCCCCAAACCTGCCACCCGACCCCCGACCCCCCCCGACCCCCTCCGAGAATTTGTCCCCAAACCCGCCACCCGACCCACTTGCCCCCTGAGACTATGACCCCAATCCAGCCACCCAACCGCCGACCCCCCCGACACCCCCGAGACTATGTCCCGAAACCCGCCACCCGACCCCCGCAGAGACTATGTCCCCAAAACCGCCACCCGAGCCCCGAACCCCCCGACCCCCCCGAGACTATGTCACAAAACCCACCACCCAACCCCCGACCACCCCGACCCCCCCCCCGGGACTATGTCCCCAAACCCGCCTCCCGACCCCCCGGAGACTATGTCCCCAAACCCGCCACCCGACCCCCGACCCCCCCCGACCCCACCGAGACGATGTCCCCAAACCCATCACCCAACAACCGACCCCCCCGATCCCCGCATGTCCCCAAACCCGCCACCCGACCCCCCCGAGACTATGTCCCCAAACCCGCCACCCGTCCCCTGACATCCCCGAGAGTATTTTCCCAACCCGCCACCTGACCCCCGACCCCCCTGACCTCCCCCGAGACTATATACCCAAACCCGACCCCCGACCCCCCCAAGACTATGTCAACAATCCCGCCACCCGACCCCCGACCCCCTCGAGACTCTGTCCCCAAAACCGCCACCCAAACCCCAACACTACTGAACCCCCCCAGACTATGTCCCCAAACCCGCCATCCGACACCTGACACCCCCGACCCTCGACCCCCCCGAGACTATGTCCCCAAACCCGCCACCCGACCCCCGAGCCCCCCGATCGCCCCCGAGACTATGTCCCCAAAACCGCCACCCGACCCCCCCCGAGACTATTTCCCCAAACCCACCACCCGACACCTGAACCCCCCGACCACCCCGAGACGATGTCCCCAAACATGCCACCCGACCCCCCCTCCGAAACTATGTCCCCAAAACCGCCACCCGACACCTGACACCCCCGACCCCTCCCGGGACTATGTCCCCAAACCTGACCCCCGACCCCCCCGTCCTCCCCGAGACTATGTCCCCAAACCCGCCACACGACCCCCTACCACCCGACCCCCCCGAGACTACGTCCCAAAACCCACCATCCGACACCCTCCCCGTCCCCATGTCCCCAAACCCGCCACCCGACCCCTGACCACCCAAAGACTATGTCCGCAAACCCGCCACCCGACCCCTGACACCCCCGAACCCCACCGAGACTATGTCCCCAAACCCTCCACCCGACCCCCGACCCCCCCGAGACTATGTCCCCAAACCCGCCACCGACCCCCCCGAGACTATGTACCCAAGCCCGCCTCCCGACTCCCACCCCGCCTGTGACTTTGTCCCCAAACCCGCCACCCACCCCCCTCCCACCCCCCTGAGAATATGTCCCAAAACCCGCCACCCAACCCTCGCCCTCCCCCCCGAGACTATGTCCCCAAACCCACCACCCGAACCACCCCCAACCCCCCAACCCCCCGAGACTATGTCCCCAAACCCGCCACCCGATCCCCCCCCACCCCCCCCAATCCCCCCGAGACTATGTCCCCAAACCCGCCACCCAAACACCCCCCCACCCCCCCAACACCCCCGAGACTATGTCCCCAAACCCACCCCCGAACCCCCCAACCCCCAACCCCCCCGAGACTATGTCCCCAAACCCGCCACCCGACCCCCGACCCCCCTGAGACTATGTCCCCAAGCCCGTCTCCCGACTCCCACCCCCCCCACCCCGTCTGAGACTTTGTCCTCAAACCCGCCACCCCGACCCCCCTTCCCACCCTCCCCGAGACTATGTCCCCAAACCCGCCACCCGAACCCCCCCACCCCCCCCCAACCCCCCCGAGACTATGTCCCCAAACCCTCCACCCAACCCTCCCCCTACCCCCCGAGACTATGTCCCCAAACCCGCCACCCGAACCCCCCCACCCCCCCCAACCCCCCCGAGACTGTGTCCCCAAACCCGCCACCCGAACCCCCCCAACCCCCCCGAGACTATGTCCCCAAACCCGACGATCACGTCAGAGTCTTGGAACCAAGGTATCCAGAGCTGAGGAGTTAAAAGATCACTTCAACTTCAGTTGCTGCAAATAAACTTCTTGCTGGTCCTTAAAAGTTAATAGGATCAGTTGAACGCCACATTACAGATTCAGCATGTTGCACTCCCCCCTCCCCTCTTCTTCCAACACTTGTTTCTCTACCTCAGTTGTTATTTATGTACATCGCTTCCCCCTTCACCAGGTGTCAAACCGTTCATGGGGACCATGGGAGAAGGTGCCGGGGAGGGCGATTGCTTTAAAGCCTTGGTGAGATCGCACCAGGAGTATTGTGTTTTGGTCTCCTTATCAAAGGAAGGAGATAGTTCCCAAAGAGGGAGTGCAGTGAAGGTTCACCAGACTGATCCCTGGGATGGCCGCATTGTCCTATGAGGAGAGACTGAGGAGACTGGGCCTGTATTCACTAGAGTTTCAAAGAATGAAAGGCGATCTTATTGAAAGATACCAAATTCTTACAAGGCTGGACAGGATAGATGCAGGAATGATGTATCCCCTGGCTGGGGGGTCTAGAACCAGGGGTCACAGTCTCAGGATAAGGGGCAGGCCATTTCGGACTGACTTGAGGAGGAATGTCTTCACTCAGAGGGTTGTGAATCTTTGGAATTCTCTACCCCATTGGGCTGTGGAGGCTCAGTCATTGAGTATGAGACTGAGATTGATAGATTTCCACAGATGAAAGATATCAAGCAGTATAGGGATAGGGTAAGAAAATGGCGTGAGGGAGAAGATCAGCTATGATCTAATTAAATGGCGGAGTGGGTTCGACAGGCCAAATGGCCGACTCCTGCTCCTGTCTCCTATGTTCCTATGTCTGTGTTTGCCTGTGTGTGAGAGAGTGTGTGTGTGTGCCTCTGGTGTGTAACTGTGTCTCTATCTGCATTCCCCATTGAATTCCCCCTCAGACTTTCTTCCTGGTTGACCTCTAAGCTGCTGTTCTGCTTATCCTCACAGGGGCAAGGTACACGTCAGTCAACCAGCTGAGTATTGGGTAACGGTGCAATGGAGGCCGGAGCGGGGGGTCGTCCGCAGGATCAGATTCGACAGCAGCTGGGCAGGACCTAACAGCCGGATGCGGAGCAGGGAGGAATTGTCGATCGTCAACGCCACCGGAGTCTCATTAGTTTGAGCATCGCAGGAACCCATCACTGCCAATAAGGGGCCATGTGGGAGTCAGTCTGGTTGCAAACAATGTCCAAACCTTGTGCCTGCTGCTGCCAGCTACTGCTGGTATTGGCCGTCTTGGCAAGCACCTAGGGTCAGGTCCCTCGCACTTGCGCCAGTGATTGGCACATAGCAAATGGCATGTGCTGCCCACACTGGCGGGGCGACAGCTCACCCTGTAGGAGTGCCTCATGCCGGGGCTACTGCCAGGAACTGGCACTGCCGTCACCCTGGTCAGGTGGGCAGGTGGCTGAGGGGCGCGCCACCGATTTCCGCCTAGGCTGGCCATCCTACTTCTTCAGCTGGCTGTGCGCGTGCCAATGGGGATGTGGCAGTGTGGACTGTGGGGAGTGTGCCCACGGCCGGGTGGGCTCACAATGCCAGCGGCGACGCCTGGTGGAGAGGCGGGATCTGCGGCAGATGTCAGTGTCTGAGTGGGACCTCTTCCTGGACCGCCTCCTGCTGGCCAAGCGCACAGTCAGCTCCCGATACGTCATCTATACAAGCTCCAGTCCTGAGCCCAGCTCGCCGCTCCATGTCCGCAATGCCAGCCTTGACGACATCTTGGCCTGGGCACACTATCTCTGTGCCAAGCCCCAGGGGGATGGCCAGCTGAGTAGCTACGCCCACTGGGGACCTGCCTTCCCCTGTTGGCACCGTGTCTACCTCCTGTGCTTTGAGAGGGAGATGAGAAACCTGATTCGACAGCGGGATTTCTACCTCCCATACTGGGCCTGGGCAGGACAGCACAGCTGTAACATCTGCATTGACCATATGTTCGGTTCCAATAATGCACAAGGGGTCCGCAGTCAGACCTCCTGCTTCTGCAGCTGGCTGGTAAGATCAACTCACTGTTCAT
The DNA here is from genome assembly GCA_026770705.1 of Isurus oxyrinchus. Classification (NCBI taxonomy): domain Eukaryota; kingdom Metazoa; phylum Chordata; class Chondrichthyes; order Lamniformes; family Lamnidae; genus Isurus; species Isurus oxyrinchus. The sequence continues at coordinate 53,840,509 of JANJGN010000023.1, forward strand.
GTCGGCTTTAACATCTCTCTCCCCACTCAATCTCCAACTCCTCTAAGATACCACCCACAATCCATCTCCCTCTCTCTCTTTCTGTCCATGTCTCTCTCTCCTGCTGTGTCTCTATTTCTCTTTCTCACTCTACCTCCGTCTTTCTCACTGACTCTCTCTTTCCCTCTCTCTGTTTCTCTCTCTTACTGTCTCTCTGTCTGTTTCTCTCTCTTATTGTCTCTGCCCGTCTCTTTCACTGACTCTCTTTTCCTCTCTCTATCTCTATTTCTCGCTCTCACTGTCTCTGCCTCTGAATCTCTCTCTGTTTCTCGCTCTCTCTCTGTCTCACAGGCTTGCTATCTCACTCTGCCTCTCTCTCTTTCTCAGTCTCCCTCTCAGTGTCACACTGTCTCTCACTTTCTTTCCCCATCCCCATCCACCAGTACTCTCCTCCGTCTGGCTGAACTTGTTCTCACGCTGAACAATTTCTCCTTCAACTCCTCTCACTTCCTCCAAATAAAAGGTGTGGCTATGGGTACCCGCATGGGCCCCAGCTATGCCTGTCTCTTTATGGGGTATGTGGAACATTCCTTGTTCCAGACCTACCCCGGCCCCCTTCCACAAATTTTTCTCCGGTACATCGATGATTACTTCGGTGCCGCTTCATGCTCTCGTCGGGACTTGGAAAAATTTATTAATTTTGCTTCCAATCTCCACCCCTCCATCATTTTCACGTGGTCCATCTCTGACACTTCCCTTCCCTTCCTTGACCTCTCAGTCTCAATTTCTGGTGATAGACTGTCCACCAATATCCATTACAAACCCACCGACTCCCACAGCTACCTCGACTACAGCTCCTCACACCCCGCTTCCTGTAAGGACTCCATCCCATTCTCTCAGTTCCTTCGCCTCCATCATATCTGTTCTAATGGTGCCACTTCCCAAAACAGTTCCTCTGACATGTCCTCCTTCTTCCTTAACCGAGGTTTTCCACCCACGGTCGTTGACCGGGCCGTCAACCGTGTCCGGCCCATCTCCCGCGCATCCGCCCTCACGCCTTCTCCTCCCTCCCAGAAACATGATAGGGTCCCCCTTGTCCTCACTTATCACCCCACCAGCCTCCGCATTCAAAGGATCATCCTCCGCCATTTCCGCCAGCTCCAGCATGATGCCACCACCAAACACATCTTCCCTTCACCCCCGCAGCGGCATTCCGTAGGGATTGTTCCCTCCGGGACACCCTGGTCCACTCCTCCATCACAACCTACACCTCATCCCCCTCCTATGGCACCTTCCCATGCAACTGCAGAAGGTGCAACACCTGCCCCTTTACTTCCCCTCTCCTCACCGTCCAAGGGCTCAAACACTCCTTTCAAGTGAAGCAGCATTTCACTTGCAATTCCCCCAACTTAGTCTACTGCATTCGTTGCTCCCAATGTGGTCTCCTCTACATTGGAGAGACCAAACGTAAACTGGGCGACCGCTTTGCAGAACACCTTCGGTCTGTCCGCAAGAATGACCCAAACCTCCCTGTCGCTTGCCATTTCAACACTCCACCCTGCTCTCATGCCCACATGTCTGTCCTTGGTCTGCTGCATTGTTCCAGTGAAGCCCAACGCAAACTGGAGGAACAGCACCTCATCTTCTGATTAGGCACTTTACAGCCTTCCGGTCTGAATATTGAGTTCAACAATTTCAGATGATGAAATCTCTCCTCCATCCCCACCCCCTTTCCAATCCCCCTTTTTCCAATAATTCACAATTTTAAAAAAATATATACATTTGTCTTTTCCCACCTATTTTTAAATTTATTTCGATCTACTGTTTTATCTCCACCTTTTAGCCCATTTCGATCCCTTCCCCCCACCCCAAGCCCACCAGGGCCATCTGCCACTAGCTTGTGCTACCTGCTATCCTTAATGTCCCTATTAGCACAGTCCATAGATAATATCACCACCGTCAACACCCCTTTTGTCTATGACATTTTTGGCAATCTCTTCTTTGCCTCCACCTATCACTGCCCCTGTATCCAGCGCTACCTGTCCCAGCTCCTCAACCAGCTTATATGTCACCTCATTTCTCTATTTCCTTCGTTCTGTTGAAGGGTCATTCAGACCTGAAACGGTAACTGTGTTCCTCTCCGCAGATGCTGTCAGACCTGCTGAGTTTTTCCAGGTATTTTTGTTTTTGTCCATCTCTGTCTCGGACTCTCATAGTGTCATTTGTGGCTCAGAATACACATTCAAATCCCACCACAGCAGCTGGTGGAAGTTCAATTCAATCAATAAATCTGGAGTTGAAAGCTCGTGCCAGGAATGGTGACCATGAGACTATCATCAATTGTTGAAAAACCCCATCTGGGTCACTAATGTCCTTTAGGAAACGAAATCTGCCATCCTTACCCGGTCTGGCCAGCATGTGACTCCAGACCCACCTTTTTGTGGTTGATGCTGAACTGCCCTCTGAAATGGCCGAACACAGCCACTCAGTTCAAGGGCAATTAGAGATGGGTAACAAATGCTGGCCTTGTGGACAATGCCCACAACCCATGGAAAAAAAAGAGAAAAAAGTAGACCATTCAGCCCATCAAGTCCATGCTGGCCCTCTGGACAGCAATCCAGTCAGTCCCAGACCCCCATTTATCCCTGTATCCCTTCAAGTGCTCATCCATTTTCCTTTTGACATCATTCATCGTCTCCACTTCCACCACCGCGTGGGGTTCCAGAACATCACCTCTCGCTGTGTTAAAACACTTCTGGCCCACATTCCTTCTGCATCTCTTGCCTGAAATGAAAAGTCTGTGTTCTCCAGTCCTTGTACGATCAGCTAATGGGACTGCCACCATGTCTAGCTTAATATAACCTGTCATCACCTCGTTCACTTCTAACAAATCTCCTGTGATTCAAGGAGATCAATCGCAGCATTTCCCATCGAGACTTGTGACTAAAATCTCCCATCCCCAGAAGCATCATGGTAAAACCTTTCTCTCTCTTTCATTACATCTGTCACTGATTCTTTCTCTCTCTCTTTCATTACCTCTGTCACTGATTCTTTCTCTCTCTCTCACTGCCTCACTCACTGATTCTCTCTGAAGTGTGTCCGTGTGTGTGTGTGTGTATGTGTGTGTATGCGCCCCTCCTCGCATTCTCTGTTCTGTTCAGAACCTGTAAAGGTAGAGTCAGTGCCAATTAACAACAAAGAAAGTACCCGCACAGTTTGACTGCAGTGTTGCACAATTACTGTTTTCCCATCACATCCCATTATCTTGCCAGGTCCTTTCCACTCTTTCTAGCCTTCCCTTTAATAACATAGCGTGTCTCCCTGTCTAAACGGTATTCCTGATGTTTTATGCAGTGCCATAGGGCTCGCCAAATTTTCTCCGAAACCTCACGTTTTAATGAAAGCTTTTCTGCCTGCATGCAAAGTGTTCAGGTAAGCAGGAGATGTGGAGCTAATGCTTCTAGATCAGAGGGAGGCTGCATCTGACAACACTAAAGGCAAATTGGGAAGCACTGTTCTACCCCATTGCCACTGATTCCAACCCCTGTTACCTCCCCCCACCAACCAGCACAGCCACTCATTCAGGGTTCACCCAGACCGCGCCTTGTAGCCCTTCTTGCAAAGAGTCAGGAGTTCTCATTGTTGTGAATTGTGGTGGCCTAAGAATTAACCATGGTAGTTACAGAAAACTGCAGTCTTTGTGTGAACATAGCTCATCAACAGCCTTCGCTTTGTTGGCCAGCGTAAGTCCTCTCCAAATGGTAATGTGTGCGTCATTTAATTGATCTTGCAGCTTAACTGACTGAATTGGGGTTGTGGGGGGTTTTGCGGGGTCTAAATTGAAAGAAGCTTACCTTTAAGGACCAGGGTTTTGGCACCATTGATGATGAGTCACAGATCTAGCATCCACCTGAAGTGTGTGTGTTGCTGTTGTCCCTGGCGATAACCACATTGAGCCATTGATCGTCACCCAAGACCTTTTCAGAGCTCCGCTTGATAATGTTTAGCCCATTTCCAGGTCAAACACACTGTGGATGTATCTGCAGAAGGACACGGATTCACCACGTTTTCAACAAATCCTGGAGCCAGGACTGGTGTGCAAAGGATATCAACAAACACAGATTAAATAAAGGAATTTGTATATATTGTAAATTGCAATTATACATTAGAATTGCAATAAAAATATTCCACTGCTTAGCAAAAAATATGTGACATAATTAATATCAAAATGAGAAAATGGAAAATTGACAAGTTGTGCATTTCTCACAGATTCATTGTTTAATTTTAATTTAACTTTGGCTGTGGAAATGTTAACCAGACCCTCGATGATTATTTGATATTCTTTCCTTTTCAGAGAGAAGCACTCTTGAATTGCTTGATGCCTGGGAAGGCAGGGTTGTTGTATGAGGAGAGCTTGGGCCGACGAGGCCTGTGCTGACTGGAGTTTAGAAGAATGAGAGGGGATCTTATTGAAACATAGAAAATTCTGACAGGGACGGACAGACTGAATGCAGGGACGATCTTTCCTCTAGCTGGCTGGGGGGGTCTAGAACAAGAGGTCACAATCTCAGGATGCAGGGTAGGCTATTTAGGGCTGAGATGAGGAGAAACGTCTTCACTCAGACGGAGGTAAAGCTGTGGAATTCTCTCGCTAGAGTCACTGGTTATACTTAAGAAGGAAATAGATAGATTTCTAAACTCTAAAGGCATCAAGGGATTATGGGGAGAGAGCAGGAATACGGCATTGAGATAGAGGATCAGCTTGATCAGACTGAATGGCAGAGCAGCCTCAAAGGGCCGAATGACCCACTTCTGCTTCTGTTTTCTATCTTTCCCCTCTCAAAAGCATTGACTATCTTTGTAGGATGCAAGGTTCCATGGGTAGCTTTCATTCTCTAATGCCTTGTCCCGTTATCTCTTCATGTATGAACTTTAAGAGTGTGGATTTGCAAAGGAAGAACTGGCCTTTGTATGTTGCCTCTAGATGTCGCAAAGCACCTTCAGAGCCACTTAAAGCAAAGTCACTGCTGTGATGAAGGTAGCCGGGGCTTGAATCGACATGAAAGCTCTGAATCGGTCATGTTGAAAGGTGGTGAATGGGATGAAGGTGTACAAGATAGCAACAGGAATAGCAAAGATTAATAACAGCACTACTCCACAGTGAAACGTCACACTTAGAGCAGGGAGATCTATGCACAGTTAGCAGGTCAGAGCTGAGGTCAGGGAGTCACTTTGCAGAAAGAATGCACCTAGAAAAACGTGGGCTCGTGGAGGCAGAAATCCCAGAATGGTTGAAGAAGCAGTTCGAAGCTATGATGCAAAACTGAAGCAAATGAAATAAATGGCCTGTCAGATCTCTACCAATCTTTGTGATATTTATCATTAAAATAATCTCTTGTTCTGGCTCACTGTTTGGCACAAGAAAAGCCAGAGAAACTGAACCCACAGCCAAGGCCATTCACTAAAAGTCAACAAGCCAATAATTATTTTTTTGGTGGGTGTGGGGGGGGAGGGGAGGGGAGGGGTTGTGGGGGGGGGAGGGGAGGGGTGGGTGGGGGGGAGGGGTGGGGTGGGGGGTAGGGGGGATTAGCCGTGACCCTATGATCTAATTAGTTAAATAAGCACTTTTTAAGATTTGTTATAAAGGCTGTTGTGACAAGACAAATACTACTTGAACTCTTGATAATCTTTTAAATGAAAACCGAATCAACAAAATCGGGATAAATCAGGCACAGCCCCAAATTCAGGTCAGCTGTAAAACTAAGAACAAAGTTTAAAGGAAACTTACAAACTTTAAATCAAAATGTGATTAAAGGGGTCAACAAAACACCCCAGTCCCCGCGGTGCCCACCGAGCACGGAAGGCCTCGAGAGTGCCAGCAGACACCGCATGCTCCCTCTCCAGGGACATCCGGCAGCGAACGTAGCCGCGGAAGAGGGACAAACAATTGGCCGGGACTCCCCCGTCGATCGCCCGCTGCCTGGACCTTTTAATGGCCAACTTGGCCAGGCCCAGGAGCAGGTTCACGAGGAGGTCCTCCTCCTTCCCGACCGCCTTCCACACCGGGTGCCCATAGATCAGGAGCGTGGGGCTGAAGTGCAAACAAAACATCAATAAAAGGTTTTTCAAATAACTAAAAAGGGAGTGCAGCCTACAACACCCTATGTATACATGGTCCACGGACTCCACAAGACCGCAAAAAGGGCACGTGTCCTGAGAGTCCGTGAACCTATGCATGCTCTTATTATAGGGGACTGCAGCATGCAACACCCTCCAAGCCAGGTCCCCGATAGAAAGGGGGAGGACACCTCCGTAGAGGGCCTCCCATCGGGGGCCTCCGCCGCCGGACGGCAACAAGGCACGCCAGGGCGTGTCCGGGCGGCGGACAAGGGCGAGAAAATGGAAGGTGTGCAGCAGCAGTCCGTACAAAAAGCCTTTCTTTGTTGTGCTAAAAGGCACGGAGGGCATGTCCCCGAGGCGGCTCATATTGCAGGGCACCAGCACCCTAGGGAGGGTTCGGGGCTTGGGGCCAATGTGGAATTCCGTCCGAACAGGGGAACGTTCAGACGGAAGACCACCGCGCACCTGGGCCACCTCAAGACCCAAAATAACGTCGGGTCCGAGCACGACCGTTCTCAGGTCTTGGATGGCATCGGCTGCGACCTGGACACTCACAGACGCGCGTCGCGCCAACTCCTGCGGGAGCATCCAGCCCAGTCCTCCGCCACCCAGCACGTCCCCGATCCTGGTCACCCCTGCGGCCACAGCCCTCCTCTCCGCCAACCACTGAAAGGGACGGAGGGGCGGATTCCTGAGCAGCAGCTCTCTGACGATAGCCGCTACTCCTGACGGGGGAGAGCTGCGTCGCGAGGCGACCACTTTCCAGACTTTGATCAGGTCCTGGTAAAAGACGGGCAACGCCTGCAAGGAGCCACCGAGGCCCAGCTGTTCTATAAACAGGAGCTGCACGTCATAATTCAGGCCGTGCACCTGACGGAAGAAATACGTCGTCAGGGCACACCATCTCGGAGGAGGCTCGACGTAGAGGTATCGCTGCAGGGTCTGAAGGCAGAAAGTCGCCACCCGTGTGCGTAGGCACACTAGCGCCTGACCGCCCTCCCTAAGCGGGAGACTCAGAACCTCGGCAGCGACCCAGTGCAATCTTTTGTCCCAGAAGAAGTCGACTAACAATCTCTGGATTCTTGTGACAAAGTCCAGGGGAGGGGTCAAAGTGACCAGCCGATACCACAACATGGCGGCGATCAGCTGGTTTATGACCAGAACTCGACCTCGGTAAGATAGCACTCGGAGCAGTCCTGTCCAGCGCCGCAGGCAAGCGGTGACCTTCGTCTCCAGTTCCTGCCAGTTTGCCGGCCAGGATTCCTCAGCGGGGCAGAGATGGACCCCCAGGTAGAGGAGGCTGGTCCTGCTCCGGGTGAAAGGCCTGAGCTCCTCGGGTAGGGGATCCATCTGCCACTGACCGACCAGGAGTCCAGAACATTTACCCCAGTTGATCCTGGCAGAAGAAGCGGCAGAGTAGACCTCCTGGCACTCGCGCATCCTCCGCAGGTCAGCCGGGTCACTAAACATAAGGAGCACGTCATCGGCGTAAGCCGAAAGGACCACCCCGATGCCCGGCCCGCGCAGGACCAATCCCGACAACCTCCTCCGCAAGATGCGCAGGAAAGGCTCCATGCAAATGGAATACAACTGGCCAGACAGGGGGCAGCCCTGACGTACCCCTCTCCCAAAGCAAAGGGGGCGCCATCAGGGACCCGTTAACCTTCACTAGACACTCCGCGGCGGTGTACAGAAGTCGGATCCGGGCGACAAAATGCGTCCCGAACCCGAACGCTCGCAGAGTTCCGAGTAAGTATCCGTGATCCACCCTGTCGAACGCCTTCTTCTGATCGAGAGACAGGAAGGCGCTCGACAGACCAGCCCTCTGGGAATAGTGGATGATGTCCCGGACCAGATGGATATTATCATAAATGGTTCGGTCCGGGATGGTGTAGGACTGGTCAGGGTGGATCATGTGGTCCAGCACGGTGCCGAGCCGGGAAGACATGGCTCGGGCGAAGATTTTGTAGTCCGTGCTGAGGAGGGAGACCGGGCGCCAGTTTTTAAGAAGGCGGAGATCCCCCTTCTTCGGCAGCAGGGCAATCACGGCCCTGCGCCACGAAAGGAGCATCTCCCCGGTAGCGATACTCTCCCCCAGGACCCCCGCGAAGTCGCTCCCCAAGACGTCCCAGAACGCCCTGAAGAACTCCACGGTCAGCCCGTCTAGTCCCGGGGATTTGCCCCTAGAAAGACCGTCGAGTGCGCCGGTCAGCTCCCCCAGACTTATAGGGGAGTCAAGCCTTCCGGCGCACTCCGGGCCGACCTGCGGCAGGTCCTCCCACAAAACTCTGCAAGCGTCCTCGCTGGACGGATCCGGAGAGAACAGGGCAGCGTAGTAATCTCGGGCGATGGCCCTGATGCCCTCCGGATCCGAGACAAGGGATCCGTCGTCGGCCAGCAGCGTAAAGAGCTGCTGACGGACCCCGTGCCTTTTGTCCAGCGAGTAGAAGAAGGGGGAGCCACGGTCCATCTCCCTGAGGAACCGGATCCGTGACCTCACGAACGCGCCCCGAAACCCGACCAGTTGCAGGTCCCGCAGCGCGCCCTTCTTCTCATCGTACACCGACCGCAGGGCCGGGTCCGCATCAGGCTGACGGAGACGTGCCTCCAGGTCGAGCACCTCCTTCTCCAACTCCTCGTCCCTGGATTTGCGTCTCTTTGTCGACCCCTTCGCGTACTCTTGACAGAAAATTCGGACGTGAGTCTTGCCCACGTCCCACCATAGCCTCAAGGAGGGGAAGCCTCCCTGCTTCCTTCTCCAGCCGGCCCAGAAACGACGGAACGAGTCCAGGAACCGCTGGTCTTCCAACAACAGGTTATTAAAATGCCAGTACGCGGACCCCGTCCGAGCGCAGAATGAAGTGAGCTCCGCCCACACCAGACGGTGGTCCGTGCACGGAACCTGCCGTATAGAGGCAGCCGGAACGCAGGACACGTACGCCTTTGAAACGTAAAGGCGGTCGAGTCTGGACGCTCCGACTCCAGGTGACACAAAGGTGAACACGCTGGAGTCAGGATGGAGATTTCGCCAGACGTCCACTAAGTCGAAGGACCTGACCAGGTCCCGCAACTTACTCACACCTCGCGTGCAGTGCGGGGTACCGTGACGGGCCCGGACCCCGAGGGTGCAATTGAAATCCCCGCCGAGGACGACGCACTCGCCAGCGTCGATGGAGCCGAGATGAGTGGACACTTCTTCAAAGAAGCTGGCTTGCTGCTGCGTGCCCAGGGGAGCGTACACATTCACAAAGTGAAGCACCGCCCCCCCCAGACGCACAGTCAGGTGCAGCAACCGGCCTGGCACCAGCTCCTTGACCCCCAAGATCTCCGGCTGAAAATGCGGGGCCAACAAGATAGCCACCCCGCCAGAATCGGAGGCTGGGTGACTCATGTAGACCCCCCCCTCGCCACTCCAGGAGCCATGTAGCTTCGTCTCCCGGAACGGTCTGGGTTTCTTGCAGGAGGCACAACGCATACTTTCCGTCCCTGAGGACCGAGAAGTTCTGGAACCTGCGCTGTGCGCCCCTGCTGCCGCGGATGTTGAGGCTGGCTATAGTCGTCTTCATTGTCAATGGTACATCAAACATTCACCTTAAGTAATTAAAAAGAAGAAGAGGACTTTTTAGTCCTTCCTCTCCTTCAGGAGCCCAGCGAGAAACGTTTGGACCCTCCGCCGCGCATTCCTATTCAACTCAGGAGACTTGAGAGCCTCGCGAGTGGACCAGAACACCAGCGGAAATGAATGCCACCGGTCCAAGGCCAACTGAACCCTGTCTCGGCGACCGCGGTGCCCTGACAAAAAGTCCCGGAGTTCCCTTGGGGGGATGAGGGGGGGAGTCAGTGGAGGGCACCAGGGAATCCACCGCCTCGCCTGAGAGCGACTCCGCGTAATCCCCAACGCTCACCACCGACACCCCGTCCTCTTCCCGGGTCGTCGCCTCCAGCTTCCGACCCCTCCCCCGCATTGAGTACGGGGGCTGATTCGGAGCTGCCAGCTGGCTCTATCTCTGCCTCGATCCCACCCCCAGGATCAAGGCCAGAGGAGTCCTCTCTGGTCTCCTCAAAACTTTTTAGGCCAGAGGGCAGCGGCAGTTCTGATGCCCGCTCTCCTCCCGGGACCGGGTCGTCCGGGGAGCTCAGGACAAGCTCCTGACCTAAACATAGGACGCCCGGTGTCAAGGTTTGGGAGGGAGCGGGAAGGCCCTCCTTTTCACCGCCACCCAATGACCCATTTATATTATTTAAAATTTCAAAGCTGCAATCCCCCGACGAGCTAGAAAGTACCTCAGGGGTATTAAGTTCCCTGGAGTCGGACACCACCTCAAGGGAGGTGCCCTCAGTGACCCCCGAGGGGCCCTGTTCAGGGGACTGCAGCAGAGTGTTAGGGGGAACAGTGGTAGGGGTAGGTGTTTCAGGTTCTCCCAGAGGGCAGGGCGAGGTTTTACTGGGTGGAGACGCCACCACCTCCTCATCAGGGGATGGGACACACCCAACTTCTTCAGTTTGGGCATCGCCCACTTCCTCCTCCGAAGCGTGACGCCTCTTCCGGGTCAGGCTGGGGGCTAGGGAGACCTCCATTTCCGAGGCCCCCTCCTCCTTGTCCAGCCCTCCCGGACACTCCACCCTCTGGGTTCTCAATCTTTCTTTCCCCGGCTCGGGGTCCCGTGTCTTTTCCCCGCCGGCCCCGGGAGCACGCGCAGGGACCACGCCGGGCCCAGCACTCGGCGCCTTAGCGCCCACGGACCCGGGAGCACACGCGGACACGACGCCGGGGCCGGATGATGTTTTCCCCCCCGAGCCGGTTTTTCCACGTGTTTGGGGGGTTTGGGGTGTCTCAGGGACCGCCTCCAAATTTCGGGTCTTCCTCCGCGCCTTCTTACGGCGCGGGGGCTCTCCCCCCACCTCACCGGCAACCGAGATGGCAGCTGCTGCCGGGGTCGCTTCCCCTTGCGGGGAGGGAGATGGGAGTGGTGGCGGGTGGAGGAGGGGCGGTGCCAGCCGCGGCCGCTTGGGTGGGGCTCGTGGCCTTGGAGGCAGGGCAGTTCTTCCTTATGTGCCCCGCCTCCTTACAGGCATGGCACCGCACGCCCTCCATGGTCCAGAAGACCCGATAGGCGGTCCCCTCAAAATTAACAATGAAGGCCCCCTCCAGGCACTCCTCCCGGGCCAAGCGGATGAAAACCTGGCGCCGGAAGGAGTACACGTGGCGGAGGGTCGAGTCTCTGAGGCCGAGCGGGACTGGCGCAACCCCTGACCTGACCTCCCCCAGCTTATTAAGGTGGGGGAGGAGGAGCCCACATGGTATAAAGGGCGGGACGTTTGAAATAACAATCTTCTGGGCGGTGGCCTCAAGGGGGTCCACCGCCAGAAAAGTCCCGCCCACAGTGAGCCCCTTCTGCAGGGCGAGTTGCACCGCCCGCTCGGACCTCAAGAAAAAGATGGCCCTCCCATACATTTTTGAGGCCGCGACAACGGCTGAGGGGCCGACAACCCCAGCCATAGCCTTCACGCAGGCCTCAGTAGTCATATCAGGGTGAGCGTAGCATTTAACCCCGAGGGCCCTGGTAAGGAGGCGGAATGGTGACAGGGCAGCAGGAGCAGCTGGAGCTGCAGAAGCAACCACCCCCGCATAGGTTTTCTGTTTTTGAGGCCCTGCCACCGGTGACAAAACCACCTCCACATTAGCCCTCGAGGGCCCGGCCACAGGCGATGGTGAATTGGCCTTAGGGCCAGAGCCACGCCCACCCTGGGAAGGATTGGCCATTTTGTTTTTTTTTATATATATATATTAGTATTCCTCCCTGGGGAGGGAAGGGGGTGGGGGAGAGAGGTAGAAACAACCTCCCCTCTTTTAGGCAGGAGAGGAGGGAGAGGAGTAAAAGACAGGGAGGCACAGGAGGGAAAGAGGTAAATGTCCAGGTGGGTGTCCTCGATGGTGGATGGACGGTGGGTGGGGGCCTGACGTTCTTCAGGCAGGGGGAGGCGATGTCTTCACCAGCTACTGCTGGTCTTACCGGGAAGGGCTGGGTTGGGGGAGGGGTGGCAGAAAGATGGTTTCAGCACACACACACACCCTCCCTCTCTTCCTTCCCCAACCCCTCTGGCAGTCTTCTTGCCTCCCCCTACAAAACACAGTCCTTAATTGCCCCACCTTAAACAAAAATACACAGTTCAGACACCCACCTAGGATGTTGTTTTTCAACTCAGTCCTGGCCTCCTGGCCTTCCTGTCCTGTAGCAACAGCAGCAACTGTTCTCTCTCTCCCTCTCTCTCCCCTGGCACCACAAGGGCAAGGGAGCAGCAGCAGCACTGGAGGAGCAGCAGCAGAAGTAGCAACAGCAGCAGAAGCAACAACCCCAAAAGCAGCAGCAGCAGTTGTTCCTCTCTCCCTCTTGGTCCAAACAGGGGCAACGCAGCAGCAGAAGCAACAACCCCAAAAGCAGCAGCAGCAGCAGTTGTTCCTCTCTCCCTCTTGGTCCAAACAGGGGCAACGCAGCAGCAGAAGCAACAACCCCAAAAGCAGCAGCAGAAACAGTTGAAACACTGCAGAGGAGCAGCAACACCAACACCACACACCTTCTCTCCTCAGGATCAGGGAACAAACTGAATCCACAATTGCCTCAACGAGATTGTTAAGAAGATGAACTCTTGATACTCTTTTAAGCACAAACCCATTTCCATCTGTTACAGATGAAGTTACATTGTTTCATAGTTTTTGCCATTGTGAGATGTGAACTCTTGATAATCTTTTAAAATGAAAACCAAATCAACAAAATCGGGATAAATCAGGCACAGCCCCTAATTCAGGTCAGCTGTAAAACCAAGAACAAAGTTGAAAGGAAACTTACAAACTTTAAATCAAAATGTGATTAAAGGGGTCAACAAAACACCCCAGTCCCCGCGGTGCCCACCGAGCACGGAAGGCCTCGAGAGTGCCAGCAGACACCGCGTGCTCCCTCTCCAGGGACATCCGGCAGCGAACGTAGCCGCGGAAGAGGGACAAACAATCGGGCGGGACTCCCCCGTCGATCGCCCGCTGCCTGGACCTTTTAATGGCCAACTTGGCCAGGCCCAGGAGCAGGTTCACGAGGAGGTCCTCCTCCTTCTCGACCCCCTTCCGCACCGGGTGCCCATAGATCAGGAGCGTGGGGCTGAAGTGCAAACAAAACATCAATAAAAGGTTTTTCAAATAACTAAAAAGGGAGTGAAGCCTACAACACCCTATATATGCATGGTCCATGGACTCCACAAGACCGCAAAAAGGGCACGTGTCCTGAGAGTCCGTGAACCTATGCATCCTCTTATTATAGGGGACTGCTGCATGCAACACCCTCCAACCCAGGTCCCCGATAGAAAGGGGGAGGACACCACCGTAGAGGGCCTCCCATCGGGGGCCTCCGCCGCCGGACGGCAACAAGGCACGCCAGGGCGTGTCCGGGCGGCGGACAAGGGCGAGAAAATGGAAGGTGTGCAGCAGCAGTCCGTACAAAAAGCCTCTCTTTGCTGTGCTATGAGGCGGCTCATATTGCGGGGCCCCAGCACCCTAGGGAGGGTTCGGGGCTTGGGGCCAATGTGGAATTCCGTCCGAACAGGGGAACGTTCAGACGGAAGACCACCGCGCACCTGGGCCACCTCAAGACCCAAAATAACGTCGGGTCCGAGCACGACCGTTCTCAGGTCTTGGATGGCATCGGCTGCGACCTGGACACTCACAGACGCGCGTCGCGCCAACTCCTGCGGGAGCATCCAGCCCAGTCCTCCGCCACCCAGCACGTCCCCGATCCTGGTCACCCCTGCGGCCACAGCCCTCCTCTCCGCCAACCACTGAAAGGGACGGAGGGGCGGATTCCTGAGCAGCGGCTCTCTGACGATAGCCGCTACTCCTGACGGGGGAGAGCTGCGTCGCGAGGCGACCACTTTCCAGACTTTGATCAGGTTCTGGTAAAAGACGGGCAACGCCTGCAAGGAGCCACCGAGGCCCAGCTGTTCTATAAACAGGAGCTGCACGTCGTAATTCAGGCCGTGCACCTGACGGAAGAAATACGTCGTCAGGGCACACCATCTAGGAGGAGGCTCGACGTAGAGGTATCGCTGCAGGGTCTGAAGGCGGAAAGTCGCCACCTGTGTGCGTAGGCACACTAGCGCCTGACCGCCCTCCCTAAGCGGGAGACTCAGAACCTCGGCAGCGAGCCAGTGCAATCTTTTGTCCCAGAAGAAGTCGACTAACAATCTCTGGATTCTTGTGACAAAGTCCGGGGGAGGGGTCAAAGTGACCAGCCGATACCACAACATGGCGGCGATCAGCTGGTTTATGACCAGAACTCGACCTCGGTAAGATAGCACTCGGAGCAGTCCTGTCCAGCGCCGCAGGCGAGCGGTGACTTTCGTCTCCAGTTCCTGCCAGTTTGCCGGCCAGGATTCCTCAGCGGGGCAGAGATGGACCCCCAGGTAGAGGAGGCTGGTCCTGCTCCAGGTGAAAGGCCTGAGCTCCTCGGGTAGGGGATCCATCTGCCACTGACCGACCAGGAGTCCAGAACATTTACCCCAGTTGATCCTGGCGGAAGAAGCGGCAGAGTAGACCTCCTGGCACTCGCGCATCCTCCGCAGGTCAGCCGGGTCACTAAACATAAGGAGCACGTCATCGGCGTAAGCCGAAAGGACCACCCCGATGCCCGGCCCACGCAGGACCAATCCCGACAACCTCCTCCGCAAGAGGCGCAGGAAAGGCTCCACGCAAATAGAATACAACTGGCCAGACAGGGGGCAGCCCTGACGTACCCCTCTCCCAAAGCGAAGGGGTGCTGTCAGGGACCCGTTAACCTTCACTAGACACTCCGCGGCGGTGTACAGAAGTCGGATCCGGGCGACAAAATGCGTCCCGAACCCGAACGCTCGCAGAGTTCCGAGTAAGTATCCGTGATCCACCCTGTCGAACGCCTTCTCCTGATCGAGAGACAGGAAGGCGCTCGACAGACCAGCCCTCTGGGAATAGTGGATGATGTCCCGGACCAGATGGATGTTATCATAAATGGTTCGGTCCGGGACGGTGTAGGACTGGTCAGGGTGGATCATGTGGTCCAGCACGGTGCCGAGCCGGGAAGACATGGCTCGGGCGAAGATTTTGTAGTCCGTGCTGAGGAGGGAGACCGGGCGCCAGTTTTTAAGAAGGCGGAGATCCCCCTTCTTCGGCAGCAGGGCAATCACGGCCCTGCGCCACGAAAGGGGCATCTCCCCGGTAGCGATACTCTCCCCCAGGACCCCCGCGAAGTCGCTCCCCAAGACGTCCCAGAACGCCCTGAAGAACTCCACGGTCAGCCCGTCTAGTCCCGGGGATTTGCCCCTAGAAAGACCGTTGAGTGCACCGGTCAGCTCCCCCAGACTTATAGGGGAGTCAAGCCTTCCGGCGCACTCCGGGCCGACCTGCGGCAGGTCCTCCCACAAAACTCTGCAAGCGTCCTCGCTGGACGGATCCGGAGAGAACAGGGCAGTGTAGTAATCTCGGGCGATGGCCCTGATGCCCTCCGGATCCGAGACAAGGGATCCGTCGTCGGCCAGCAGCGTAAAGAGCTGCTGACGGACCCTGTGCCTTTTTTCCAGCGAGTAGAAGAAGGGGGAGCTACGGTCCATCTCCTTGAGGAACCGGATCCGCGACCTCACGAACGCGCCCCGAGACCCAACCAATTGCAGGTCCCGCAGCGCGCCCTTCTTCTCATCGTACACCGACCGCAGGGCCGGGTCCGCATCAGGCTGACGGAGACGTGCCTCCAGGTCGAGCACCTCCTTCTCCAACTCCTCGACCCTGGATTTGCGTCTCTTTGTCGACCCCTTCGCGTACTCTTGACAGAAAACTCGGACGTGAGTCTTGCCCACGTCCCACCATAGCCTCAAGGAGGGGAAGCCTCCCTGCTTCCTTCTCCAGCCGGCCCAGAAACGACGGAACGAGTCCAGGAACCGCTGGTCTTCCAACAACAGGTTATTAAAATGCCAGTACGCGGACCCCGTCCGAGCGCAGAACGAAGTGAGCTCCGCCCACACCAGACGGTGGTCCGTGCACGGAACCTGCCGTATAGAAGCAGCCGGAACGCAGGACACGTACGCCTTTGAAACGTAAAGGCGGTCGAGTCTGGACGCTCCGACTCCAGGTGACACAAAGGTGAACACGCTGGAGTCAGGATGGAGATTTCGCCAGACGTCCACTAAGTCGAAGGACCTGACCAGGTCCCGCAACTTACTCACACCTCGCGTGCAGTGCGGGGTACCGTGACGGTCCCGGACCCCGAGGGTGCAATTGAAATCCCCCCCGAGGACGATGCACTCGCCAGCGTCGATGGAGCCGAGATGAGTGGACACTTCTTCAAAGAAGCTCGCTTGATGCTGCGTGCCCAGGGGAGCGTATACATTCACGAAGTGAAGCACCGCCCCCCCCAGACGCACAGTCAGGTGCAGCAACCGGCCTGGCACCAGCTCCTTGACCCCCAAGATCTCCGGCTGAAAATGTGGGGCCAACAAGATAGCCACCCCGCCAGAATTGGAGGCTAGGTGACTCATGTAGACCCCCCCTCGCCACTCCAGGAGCCACGTGGCTTCGTCTCCCGGAACGGTATGGGTTTCTTGCAGGAGGCACAACGCATACTTCCCGTCCCTGAGGATCGAGAAGTTCTGGAACCTGCGCTGTGCGCCCCTGCTGCCGCGGATGTTGAGGCTGGCTATAGTCGTCTTCATTGTCAAAGGTACATCAAACATTCACCTTACGTAAAAAAGAAGAGGAGGACTTTTTAGTCCTTCCTCTCCTTCAGGAGCCCAGCGAGAAACGTTTGGACCCTCCGCCGCGCGTTCCTATCCAACTCAGGAGACTTGAGAGCCTCGCGAGTGGACCAGAACACCAGCGGAAATGAATGCCACCGGTCCAAGGCCAACTGAACCCTGTCTCGGCGACCGCGGTGCCCCGACGATAAGTCCCGGAGTTCCCTTGGGGGGATGAGGGGGGAGTCAGTGGAGGGCACCAGGGGATCCACCGCCTCGCCTGAGAGCGACTCCGCATAATCCCCAACGCTCACCACCGACACCCCGTCCTCTTCCGGGTCGTCGCCTCCAGCTTCCGACCCCTCCCCCGCATTGAGTACGGGGGCTGATTCGGAGCTGCCAGCTGGCTCTATCTCAGCCTCGATCCCACCCCCAGGATCAAGGCCAGAGGAGTCCTCTCTGGTCTCCTCGAAACGTTTTAGGCCAGAGGGCAGCGGCAGTTCTGATGCCCGCTCTCCTCCCGGCACCGGGTCGTCCGGGGAGCTCAGGACAAGCTCCTGACCTAAACATAGGACGCCCGGTGTCAAGGTTTGGGAGGGAGCGGGAAGGCCCTCCTTTTCGCCGCCACCCAATGACCCATTTACATTCCTTAAAATTTCAAAGCTGCAATCCCCCGACGAGCTAGAAAGCACCTCGGGGGTATTAAGTTCCCTGGAGTCGGACACCACCTCAAGGGAGGTGCCCTCAGCGACCCCCGAGGGGCCCTGTTCAGGGGACTGCAGCAGGTTGACGGGGGGGACAGTGGTGGGAGTAGGTGCAGGAGTTTTGGGTTCCCCCAGAGGGCAGGGCGAGGTTTTACTTGTTGGAGACGCCACCACCTCTTCATCAGGGGAAGGGACACACCCAACTTCTTCAGTTTGGGCGTCGCCCACTTCCTCCTCTGAAGCGTGACGTCTCTTCCGGGTCAGGCTGGGGGCTAGGGAGACCTCCATTTCCGAGGCCCCCTCCTCTTTTCCCAGCCCTCCCGGACACTCCACCCTCTGGGTTTTCAATTTTTCTTTCGGCTCGGGGTCCCGCGTCTTTTCCCCGCCGGCCCCGGGAGCACGCGCAGGGACGACGCCGGGCCCAGCACTCGGCGCCTTAGCGCCCACGGACCCGGGAGCACACGCGGACACGACGCCGGGGCCGGATGATGTTTTCTCCCCCGAGCCGGTTTTTCTACGTGTTTGGGGGGTTTGGGGCGTCTCAGGGACCGCCTCCAAATTTCGGGTCTTCCTCCGCGCCTTCTTACGGCGCGGGGGCTCTCCCCCCACCTCACCGGCAACCGAGATGGCAGCTGCCGCCGGGGTCGCTTCCCCTTGCGGGGAGGGAGATGGAGTGGTGGCGGGTGGAGGAGGGGCGGTGCCAGCCGCGGCCGCTTGGGTGGGGCTCGTGGCCTTGGAGGCGGGGCAGTTCTTTCTTATGTGCCCCGCCTCCTTACAGGCATGGCACCGCACGCCCTCCGTGGTCCAGAAGACCCGATAGGCGGTCCCCTCAAAATTAATTACAAAAGCTCCCTCCAGGCACTCCTCCCGGGCCAAGCGGATGAAAACCTGGCGCCGGAAGGAGTACACGTGGCGGAGGGTCGAGTCTCTGAGGCCGAGCGGGACTGGCGCAACCCCTGACCTGACCTCCCCCAGCTTATTAAGGTGGGGGAGGAGGAGCCCACATGGTATAAAGGGCGGGACGTTTGAAATAATAATCTTCTGGGCGGTGGCCTCAAGGGGGTCCACCGCCAGAAAAGTCCCGCCCACAGTGAGCCCCTTCTGCAGGGCGAGCTGCACCGCCCGCTCGGACCTCAAGAAAAAGATGGCCCTCCCATACATTTTTGAGGCCGCGACAATGGCTGAGGGGCCGACAACCCCAGCCATAGCCTTAACGCAGGCCTCAATAGTCATCTCCGGGTGGGCATAGCATTTAACCCCGAGGGCCCTGGTAAGGAGGCGGAAAGGCGACAGGGCAGCGGGAGCAGCAGGAGCTGCAGAAGCAACCACCCCCGCATAGGTCTTTTTTGCAGGCCCTGCCACCGGTGACAAAGCCGCCTCCACATTAGCCCTCGAGGGCCCGGCCACAGGAGATGTTGAACTGGCCTTAGGGCCAGAGCCACGCCCACCCTGGGAAGGATTGGCCATTTTATTTTAATATATATTATATATATTGTTTGTTTGTTGTTTTTTTTTATTTAAATATATATTTCCTCCCCAGGGAGGGGGAGAAAGGTTGGAATAACCTCCCCTCTTTTATACAGGAGAGGAGAGGAGGGAGAGGAGTGAAGGACAGTGAGGCACAGGAGGGAAAAGGGAAGAGTCCAGGTGAGTGTCTCCAGTGAAAGGTGGATAAGTTGGGTGGGGGCCTGATGATCTTCTTGCAGGGGGAGGCGATGTCTTCACCAGCCACCGCTGGCCTTTACTGGGAAAGGGCTGGGTGGGGCGGGGGGGGGGGGGGGGTAGCAGAAAGGTGGTTTTAACCACACACACACCCCCCTCTCTTCCTTCCCCAAACCTTCTGCAGTCTTCTTTCCTCCCCCTACAAAACACAGTCCTGTATTGCCCCCACCTTACACAAACAATAACTTTGGACACCCACCTAAGATGTTGTTTCCAGACACAGTCCTGGCCTCCTGGCCTTCCTGTCCTGAAGCAGCAACAGAAGCTGTTTTTCTTCTCCCCCTCTCTCTCCCTTTGTTCCACAGGGGCAGGTCCAGCAGCAGCAAACACCCTCGAGTGCAGGTCCAGCAGCAGCAGCAAACACCCTCGAGTGCAGGTCCAGCAGCAGCAGCAAACACCCTCGAGTGCAGGGGCAGCAGCAGCACACAGCAGAAGCAACAACCCCAAAAGCAGCAGCAGAAACAGTTGAAACACTGCAGAGGAGCAGC
Organism: Isurus oxyrinchus; assembly: GCA_026770705.1. Classification (NCBI taxonomy): domain Eukaryota; kingdom Metazoa; phylum Chordata; class Chondrichthyes; order Lamniformes; family Lamnidae; genus Isurus; species Isurus oxyrinchus. Next base: position 53,860,265 of record JANJGN010000023.1, read on the forward strand.
AACACCAACACCACACACCTTCTCTCCTCAGGATCAGGGAACAAACTGAATCCACAATTGCCTCAACGAGATTGTTAAGAAGATGAACTCTTGATACTCTTTTAAGCACAAACCCATTTCCATCTGTTACAGATGAAGTTACATTGTTTCATAGTTTTTGCCATTGTGAGATGTGAACTCTTGATTGTGGGGTTCCAAACCCAGTACCATAACCACTTGGCTATTCAGGCCAAGCTGCTCAGAGGGTGTAACTCTCTTGAGTACAAACCCGTTTCCATCTGTTTCAAATGAAGTTACTTTGTTTCATAGTTTGCCATCGTGAGATTTAGAACTCTTGATCTTAGGGCTCCAAACCCAGTACCATAACCACTTGGCCATTCAGGCCAAGCCCAAATACTACTCGAAGGAGTACTTGCTACTTTCTGATTTAGACCACCATTCACTCTCAGCTGACTGGCTGGGTACTTGCTTTGAAACTCAGGTGTTTGACACTACAGCCCTGTGATTTCCCTTTACATTTACACTGCTCCTACTCTCCGTGAGTCACTGACCAACAGCAGATGTGGCAAATCCAGTGAGAGCTCAAAAAAAACGACCCAAACAAGTTTCCCGTACCCTTTACCTAGTCCCACAGCAATGAAGTCATTGCCATCGCCATTGTTGAACAAGATGAATCGATCGGCAGAAGTGGTCTTAAACTGGAAGAAGAGGAGCACGGACGTGCTTGCCTGCAGAGTAGCCAGGGTCAAATAGCTGTTCTTGGTTTTGAAAGTGACGGGATCTGCAATAACGGACCTCGTGCCAAAGCTGGTGTTTATTCAATGCCCCTGTTTTTTACACCGATCAATGTTCATCATTGCATTGAACATCAGGCTGTGCAGGTGCCCAAGAAGCTGGGCGGGGCAATGGAGACGAAACAGCATTCTGTCCTTATCCCAGTCTCAATGCTGTGAAATTCCAGTCCTGTGTGGGCACCCAGCATTTGACCTGAAAGTACAAAGTACATAAGCACTGATGCTGGCCAGCTCAATCCCCACCTCTCCAACCGTTTTCTGGAGTCACTGTGAGCACCACTGGGCCAGGTGCAGAACCAGCTAGGTACAAGGTAAACCTTCCATTACTTTGCTCCTGTTGTTTCTAATGGTTTTCTTTATTCATTGCAAGCCCAGCATTTGTTGTCCATCCTTAATTGCCCTTAGGGAAGAGGTGGTGGTAACTGTCTGGCTTGTTCGGCCAATTCAGAGTCAACCACATGGCTGTGGGTGTGGAGTCACAATGGGCCACACCGGGTAAGGACAGGTCTCTCTCTCCAAATTATATTCGTGAACCAAATGCCTTTGGACAACATTCTGGTCATTTTATGGTCACCACTACATATACTAGCTTTTTTATTCCAGATTTATTTACATTCTCCAACTAGCATGCTGGAATTGGAACTTATTCTCCAAATTATTAGGGGGAGAAGGTTGTGTCACGCTCATGTGACTGGACTCATAATCCAGGAGCCCAGGCTAATGATCTGGGGTCACGGCTTCAAGTCCGACCAAGGCAGCTGGTGGAATGTAAATACAATTAATAAAACCTGGAATATAAAGCTAGTCTCAATAATGACAACCATTAACCTATTATTGACTGCTGTAAAAACCTATCTGGGACACTAATGTTCTTTAGGGAAGGAAGTCTGCTGCCCTTACCTGGTCTGGCCGACGCGTGACTGCACTCAGCTCAAGGGCAGTTAGGGAGGGGCAACAAAGGCTGGCCTTGTCAACAATGCCCACACCCCATCAAAGAATAAAATAATAAATAGTCTACGCCTCCAGATGACTAGTTCAGTAACAGAGCCAATATACCACTGTACCCAATAAGGTGCTTCAATCCTATTCTCAGAACATCTTGGAACAACGTGAACCATGAAGTTTGCCATCTTGAGATTTCTAGTTTAGGACAAACATGTGCCAATTAAACTCTGTGGACTTGCTCTCTAGTACGTTATATTATTTAGTTCCCATTTAGTCATTCATTTTATGAAAGTATCCCAATATCCAGTCAGCATTCCACAAACAGAAACACTGGATTGCACTTTTAGTATGGGAAGAAGCCTCCACATCTGTTTACAGTTTAATTAATCATTAATAAAAAGGCACTTTAATGACTGACTTGGAAGTGGTATCGCACCTTAGGGTGCATTTACTTCCCAGTTGTAGAGTCAGCTGACATTATAATTTCAATGTACGTGCAGCCTAAGTGCAGTCACAGTGCTCATCATCATCTCAGAGTCAGTTCCAAGCTTCACACACATTTTACACTCCTGTGTTTAGCATCAGGACAAAGCCCTTTCAGCTGTGCTCCACGCTTGTGGAGGTTAAATGCACTTGAGGAGAGTGGGAAGTTTTGAGGTTCAATCACTTTTGCATATGGAGTAAGTTGATCACAGCCAGGATTGTGTTGCTTGGCCTAAATAGCCAAGTGGTTATGGTACTGGGTTTGTAACCCCAAGATCGAGAGTTCAAATCTCACAATGGCAAGCTATGAAACAATATAACTTCATCTGAAACAGATGGAAATGGGTTTGTACTCAAAAGAGTTACACAGAATTTTGGGGCTTGGCCTAAATAGCCAAGTGGTTATGGTACTGGGTTTGTAACCCCAAGATTGAGAGTTCAGATCTCAGAATGGTCAACTATGAAACAATGTAAAATTCATCTGAAACAGATGGAAACGGGTTTGTGCTCGAAAGAGTATCAAGAGTTCAAATCTCACAATGGCAAAACTATGAAACAATGTAACTTCATCTGAAACGGATGGAAACGGTTTGTGCTCGAAAGAGTATCAAGAGTTCAAATCTCACAATGGCAAACTATGAAAACAATGTAACTTCATCTGAATAGGAACAGATGGAAACGTGTTTATACTCGAAGGAGTTACTTTGACGTGCTCCTTATGTTTAGTGACCCGGCTGACCTGCGGAGGATGCGCGAGTGCCAGGAGGTCTACTCTGCTGCTTCTTCTGCCAGGATCAACTGGGGTAAATGTTCTGGACTCCTGGTCGGTCAGTGGCAGATGGATCCCCTACCCGAGGAGCTCAGGCCTTTCACCTGGAGCAGGACCAGCCTCCTCTACCTGGGGGTCCATCTCTGCCCCGCTGAGGAATCCTGGCCGGCAAACTGGCAGGAACTGGAGACGAAAATCACCGCTTGCCTGTGGCGCTGGACAGGACTGCTCCGAGTGCTATCTTACCGAGGTCGAGTTCTGGTCATAAACCAGCTGATCACCGCCATGTTGTGTTATCGGCTGGTCACTTTGACCCCTCCCCCGGACTTTGTCACAAGAATCCAGAGATTGTTAGTCGACTTCTTCTGGGACAAAAGATTGCACTGGCTCGCTGCCGAGGTTCTGAGTCTCCCGCTTAGGGAGGGCGGTCAGGCGCTAGTGTGCCTACGCACACAGGTGGCGACTTTCTGCCTTCAGACCCTGCAGCGATACCTCTACGTCGAGCCTCCTCCTAGATGGTGTGCCCTGACGACGTATTTCTTCCGTCAGGTGCACGGCCTGAATTATGACGTGCAGCTCCTGTTTATAGAACAGCTGGGCCTCGGTGGCTCCTTGCAGGCGTTGCCCGTCTTTTACCAGGACCTGATCAAAGTCTGGAAAGTGGTCGCCTCGCGACGCAGCTCTCCCCCGTCAGGAGTAGCGGCTATCGTCAGAGAGCCGCTGCTCAGGAATCCGCCCCTCCGTCCCTTTCAGTGGTTGGCGGAGAGGAGGGCTGTGGCCGCAGGGGTGACCAGGATCGGGGACGTGCTGGGTGGCAGAGGACTGGGCTGGATGCTCCCGCAGGAGTTGGCGCGACGCGCGTCTGTGAGTGTCCAGGTCGCAGCCGATGCCATCCAAGACCTGAGAACGGTCGTGCTCGGACCCGACGTTATTTTGGGTCTTGAGGTGGCCCAGGTGCGTGGTGGTCTTCCGTCTGAACGTTCCCCTGTTCGGACGGAATTCCACATTGGCCCCAAGCCCCGAACCCTCCCTAGGGTGCTGGTGCCCCGCAATATGAGCCGCCTCGGGGACATGCCCTCCGTGCCTTTTGGCACAGCAAAGAGGGGCTTTTTGTACGGACTGCTGCTGCACACCTTCCATTTTCTCGCCCTTGTCCGCCGCCCGGACATGCCCTGGCGTGCCTTGTTGCCGTCCAGCGGCGGAGGTCCCCGATGGGAGGCCCTCTATGGAGGTGTCCTCCCCCTTTCTATCGGGGACCTGGCTTGGAGGGTGTTGCATGCAGCAGTCCCCTATAATAAGAGGATGCATAGGTTCACGGACTCTCAGGACATGTGCCCTTTTTGCGGTCTTGTGAAGTCCGTGGACCATGTATACATAGGGTGTTGTAGGCTGCACTCCCTTTTTAGTTATTTGAAAAACCTTTTATTGATGTTTTGTTTGCACTTCAGCCCCACGCTCCTGATCTATGGGCACCCGGTGTGGAAGGGGGTCGGGAAGGAGGAGGACCTCCTCGTGAACCTGCTCCTGGGCCTGGCCAAGTTGGCCATTAAAAGGTCCAGGCAGCGGGCGATCGACGGGGGAGTCCCGCCCGATTGTTTGTCCCTCTTCCGTGGCTACGTTCACTGCCGGATGTCCCTGGAGAGGGAGCACGCGGTGTCTGCTGGCACTCTCGAGGCCTTCCGTGCTCGGTGGGCACTGCGGGGACTGGGGTGTTTTGTTGACCCCTTTAATCACATTTTGATTTAAAGTTTGTAAATTTCCTTTAAACTTTGTTCTTGGTTTTACAGCTGACCTGAATTAGGGGCTGTGCCTGATTTATCCCGATTTTGTTGATTTGGTTTTCATTTAAAAGATTATCAAGAGTTCAAATCTCACAATGACAAACTATGAAACAATGTAACTTCATCTGAATAGCAACAGATGGAAACGTGTTTATCCTGGAAAGAGTTACCTCCAAGTGAGTTGCTAATCTGCGCACTGAAAAGGGTAAAGAGTCCACCTCTAGTTTCTAACTGTAACCCTAGAAACTTACACTTCTGTAATGTTGAATGAGACCAGCTCTGGGCTGGGATATAATGTACCTGAAACAAACTGTTGACTGGACTCACAATGGAGGGACTTGAGGGGTGCATCTTCAGAAAAGGAAATAAAAGGTATAATTTATTTTTAGACAAAGGACACTGCTAGCTTCTGAATACTTTGGCAACAGTTTCAAGTTTCCATCCTGAGATTTAAACGAGAGGTACCTGCAATATTGTTTAACACAGATTCAGAATTAAACTTCAAAATGTCGCATACCCTTCCTGGTATCCGTACAGGGTTCACTTCAAATTCTAATAGCAAGTGCACATGTGCGTTGAAATTCTACTGTGAGTAGCTTCGTGTAGTCTGGGCAGTTCACCAACAGTCAGTGCACTTCAACATTTGTGAAGTGTTCCAGACATTTTAGTGGTGTGATTGGGTGCTATATAAATGGAAGTCTTTGTTAAAGATCAGTGCTTCGAATGCAGGGGAGTTGAAGATCAAGTTTTTTCTTTTTCTTCTTTTGGAACAACAAATTTACTTGAAAAGAACTTTATAAAGAATTCTAAAATAATGTGCAATTCATATTAATAAAGCTATTGTCTCGTGTGGCCTGGACTGTGAGAATAGAGGAATAATGCAGGTTTGAGGTCCTGGGAATAAGAGATGACACATTCAACACAGCGAGGAGCAAAAGCAAATATGACAAAGATTTGGGACTTTGGGGAAGCGAGGGAGAAAAACTCAGCTAATGGAAGACTGATTACAATCAATCAAATGGAAAGAGAAGAAAAATTCCAATGGTGAACAAGGAAACATTTGGGACAAGAGCCCATCTTCTGCTTGTATCCTGCTCAGGAATGTCGGATTTGTAGAAAATTTAGAAAACACGAGATTTCCTCGTGTTACTCAACTCTTGGATTGGTTTAGGCTTTACTGAGAGTTAGTTCCCATTGGTTGAGAGGGAAAGAAGCATCAGTCAGAAAGAAGGGTGGAGAGGGCACAATATGAGAGAAAGGAGGAGATAGTGATTCGAAGAATGTCAATGAAAGAAAGTCTAAACATCGACTCGTTGAAGGTAAGAGGTGTCTGCTGTAGATCAGACGTGGGCTCAGGTGGCCGGGCGGGAGGGGTCATGCAGAAAGAGTGTCTTCAGAAGATTCAAGGGCAGGTTTTATTCATCCATTCAAGTGCAGAGAGTTGGAGATGGATTGTACTGCTACACAAAAGCATTCTTTCTCTCTTTCAATTTCTCACTCCACCCCTCTCCTACCCAACTCCGAGTTGCAAGTCCGCTTGGTGTTTCCCTCTTGACGTTTGTTTGTGTGTGGATTTAAATGAACTTTGAAGTGAAAAATGCTGAACGCAATTTGGTTTGTTCTGAATCTCAAGGCTTTGGTGTTAATGTTCCTTGTGGTTTGTAATGTATTAGCCAATGGTGCCTGGCTGTCACTGCTTTGAAATTGAAGCTTTTGGCAGTTGCCAACTGCCATCTGGGGGCTGATCCTGGTCATGGTTCAACAGAAAGTAGGTTCAATGACAAGAAAATCACACAGGAAATTCAGTCAGCTCTTAAAACTGTACTGAACACTTTACATCTCCCTGAGAAAATACAGTCAAGACACTTCTGGGAAGGTGAGCTCCTGTTTGAAAGTGACTGGATAAACTTGGCGTTATACTGCTCACAGAAAACATTGCTGCATAATTAATTCACTTTGACCTTTCAATGTCAATTCATTTATTTTAATGTGAATCATTTGATGAAGAAGGTAGTGATTTATGAAGGGTTGTGGGACATATCCCTAAAGATCACCTGTTTAGAAAAAGCATCTCCAGGGAGCTCTCTCATGCTTCGGTGCCAGTTATCACCAGGGCCAGGATTTTACGGCCTCGCCACGTTGTGTCTCCCCGCTCACCCAGCAGATGCAGTGAGCCATTAAAATCTCCATTCACTTGGGTGGGACCGTAATATCCCACTGGGCGGGAGGGGCTGTAAAATCCTGGCCCAGGACTGGACTTTGTGGAGGAACATCAAGCACACGAATAACGGAGCCTGGCCGATAGTGGATGGATGGGAAATAGTGTGGGTCCCCTTACAGGGACCAACTCTCTTCAATACCCATTGCATAAGAAGAAAATCTCTGATTAAAGTCTAAATCGTATATTGTTTTTCCTTTTCCTTTAATGCCATTGAATTCTGTAAATTTGTGTGATCAAAGCGACTGGCTTCAGAGAGTCATTGAGGCTGATAGCACGAGAGAGCTGAGTTACCAGCAGTAAAGATCCAGGGCCAGACTTTTCTCCTGGCTACTACACTGGCACAACTTCACCATGGCTGCACCTTCACCCTGCACTCCTCACCCCAGGTGATTTGGAGGGTCAGACTGAAGCGTCAGTTGGAGCTCAGTTGGGGACAGCAGGCTGAGCGCCACGCCAGAGATTTGAGCACATAATTCAGTGCAGCACTCTGCAAATTCTGTACTTTCACTGAGGCCCTGTCTGACTTCTCAGGCAAGTGGAAAACGTCCCATGGTTCTAGTCAAAGAAGAGCAGACACTTGTCCTCAGGCCCTGGCCAACGTTTACCAGCCAAAGCGATCTGGTCATATCTGGCCCAGTGTTATTTATGGGATCTTGTTGTGAGTTCTGTGGCAGCTTAATTGCAACTTCGACAGCACTTTGAAAAGTATTTTTTTATTCTTTCATGACGTGTCTGCATCATTGGCAAGGGTTGCCCATCCCTAACTGCCCTTCAACCGAGTGGCTCGTTCGGCCATTTCAGAGGGCAGTTAATAGTCAACCACATTGCTGGGGGTCTGGAGTCCCATGTAGGCCAGACCGGGTAAGGATGGCAGATTTCCTTCCCAAAAGGACATCAGTGACCCAGAGAGCTTTTTAACAACAAACAATAACATACTCAGTATTACTTTGTGTTCCAGCTTTTATTAACAGAATTTAAATTCCACCAGCTCCCAGAGTGGGATTTGAACCCATGTCCACACAGCATTAGCCTGGGCTTCTGAACGACACATTCAGTGACATGACCCTCTCCTGCTCATAACTGACCCTCATCATCTTTCATCATTATCTGTCAAACAATCTGGGATGTCTCGAAGTTGTGAAAGGTGTCAGGTAAATGCATCTTCTTTCTTTCATTTCTTATTGTCCATTTATTGTCAGGGACGAGCCTTGTTAGTGCTGGGAGGGGAGAGGTGGGGCGCGGTAGGGAGGGGAGAGGTGGGGCGCGGTAGGGAGGGGAGAGGTGGGGCGCGGTAGGGAGGGGAGAGGTGGGGCGCGGTAGGGAGGGGAGAGGTGGGGCGCGGTAGGGAGGGGAGAGGTGGGGCGCGGTAGGGAGGGGAGAGGTGGGGCGCGGTAGGGAGGGGAGAGGTGGGGCGCGGTAGGGAGGGGAGAGGTGGGGCGCGGTAGGTGCGGAAAGAAAGATGCTTCTTGCTGGTGGAGGCCTGTAGAAGACGACTATGATACAGCCTGGCCAGCTGCTTCTGCAGCACCAGAAGAAAGATTTCTTTTTTTAATTAAACATTTAAAGTGACGGGGAAAGTATAATTCATTACTCCCTCATTAATTGTATAGCTTTGAGGCCTATAAAGTTTAATCACCCTCAGTCCTATGTCTGACCTTTCCTGCACCACGTGAATGGACATTGCTCCTGCACTTAGACAATTGCAAGAACACGAAACCTGCTCCATAAGTGATTACCATAGATACATTTAAAGAAACGCTGGGTAACCACATGAGGGAGAAAGGAATCGAAGCTTTGCTAGTAAAGAACTTGAGTATTGCTGAAAAAAGGGCCACATCTAAATTTTTCGTATCGCACTGATGAGTCCGAGACGAAAAGCTTAGACAGGTCTCTTTTTCAGCAATACTCAAATAGCAGGACATGGTGACAGAGGGCAGAATCTTCCCAGCCCTGAGGATTTGGATTCAGTTGGGGTGTGGGGAGGGAGCCTAGAAAATACGACTGAAGCCGGTTGGGTCTGTTCTCCGATGTGTTTCAGCCTCCAGGAGATTTTCATGGAGGTCGGATCTCGGGGCAGCAGTTGTTAGTTCGCCCGTGACACAATTAAGGGCCACGGATCCCTCAGCAGCATCCACATCTCCCATAATGGGCTGCTCATTGGCTGCCTCCTGTCAGATGGCACTGCAGGGCACACCACCTTCAAATGGCCCCGATGCCAGAGAACCTTTTTTGTACAGTGGAGAAGACACTGCCCAGGGTTAGCTGAAAAAGTCGGCAGGAGGCTTGTGTGGAGTATAAACCCGGGCATGGAATAGTTGGGCTGAATGACCTGTCTCTGCGCTGTAAATGTAATTTAGCGCTGCACTTGATTATAATATTGGTAGCCTATTGTATAATATTGGTAGCCTACTGTCCAATCTCAAGGAATTCCAGGAGAGCTGGTGGGATGGTTTTCAATTCAGTGGTGGAATGAGTGTTTCAACCCTGCCCGGTGGAGCAGTGTGAAGGAACCAGCATAACGTCTAATATCTCCCCATCTCTGTCACAACGGCTCCAAACCCCGCAATGATTCAACCAAAATAACTCAAGCATTGTCTGCATTCTTATCACTTCAGCACCCTTGTGTGATCATTCACATTTTCCAAGCCATTAATCCTCATTGTGGCCTACCCTTAAAAAACAAAACACAGGGGAGAAAAAGCTGTGTAGTCCAAAATGATCATGATAACGGAGTGATATGGGCACAAGCAGCGATGCTAAATAAGCAGAATCACTTGTGCTGGTCGTTAATGAAGTCAATGGAACTGAGAGTTGGATGGAGTGTGGGATGGGCAAAGTGATACCGTCTGTTTTGTGCTCTCCGCCCAACTCCATTTCACTCCGTCTCATCCTTTGTCACTTCTCAGCAAGTGATTAAGGAAGTTGAAGATCTCGTTCTCGCCTCTCAGTGAGATCCGAAATAAGAAAGTTAAGTTGTAATTACCCTGATCTCAGAGCAGAATTTCCAGGAGGCAGCACTCACCCATCACCCACCAGGCCGCAGTGACCTGCTACCCTCACTCCTGCCCCGAGCCAGAGAGAAGCTCAGAAAATGCAGTGCCCTGCTCCCCATGTGCTCATATTGAATGTTAGGAGAATGTGGTTAGCAACATAGAAACACAGATCTCAGTCCCAAAATCTCCAAATGACCCACCATCAACAGCCTTTCACAGCGACACAGTTCCAGGTCTTCACTGCCCTTTATGTGGGAGTGGACGGTATTTATATGATGATCAATCTTACAAATGTGGGAGTGTTGTCTATTTATATTACTAAGACATGTTGAAATGTTAACAAGTTCACAGGTGATCTTGCCTTGGCGTTGGGCTGAAGCCAGAGTGGATTCAAAGCTGCATCAGACTGCCTGTCCTGAGAAAGGTTCACTGCAGCTGGGCATTTCTGCTCTGGGGATTCAGATTGGCATTTGACACCAGAAGTTAGAAAGCCATTTTCACCTTAATGTGACAGCACAGCAAATCCCCCAGGATAACAATTACTCTGACTACATTTCCAAATATTGCTGAATTTCTAATATGTCCAATCTGCAAAAGAGCTCATAGAAACATAGAAACAGGCTCTTCGAGCCTGCTCCACCATTCATCCTGATCATGGCTGATCATCCAACTCAATAGCCTGCTCCCGCTTTCTCCCCATATCCTTTAATCCCTTTCGCCCCCCCCCCCCCGCCACCCCAAGAGCTATATCTAACTCCTTCTTGAAAACATACAATGTTTTGGCCTCAACTACTTTCTGTGGTAGTGAATTCCACAGGCTCACCACTGTCTGGGTGAAGAAATTTCTCCTCATCTCAGTCCTAAATGGTCTACCCCATATCCTCAGACTGTGACCCCTGGTTCTGGACACCCCCACCATCGGGAACATCCTTCCTGCATCTACCCTGTCTGGTCCTGTTAGAATTTTATAGGTTACTATAAAATCCCACTTGTTTATAGCAAGTTTCAGTCACTGGAAATTTAACAGACGGTTATTCTCCTTGCTTCCAACCACTGTCAGTTCATTTATACTGTTTCTATTCATTTCAGCCAAACTGCATTTTATGGTGGTTTCAGTGCCTTATCATTGTGCTTCAGGTGAAAACAGGCAATGCCAGGCCTGGTTGCCAAGGCCACCCTCACCGCTGTTGTTAGTATTATAGGAAACAAAGAACTTGCATGTATTTAATACTGGTTATGGCCTCAGGACATCCCAAAGTGCTTGAAAGGAACATGTGGTACATGTGGAGTGTCGTCACTGTTGCAATGAAGTTAATATCCGAGCCAATTTACACTCAGCAAGCTCCTACAAACAGAAATGCAATTACCAGCAGGACTTCTGTTTTAGTGATCTTGTTTGAGGCTTTTATCCAAAACAGCTCCACCGGATCTTTTATCTTCACCTGAGATGGCAGATAGGGGCCTCCATTTGATGCCTTATCCAAATACAGCAGCACCTTGAAGACTGCAGCACTCCCTCAGTACTGCACTGGGAGCATCAGTCTAGGTTTTGTGTTCAAATCTTTGGATTAAGACTTGGCCACAACCTTCCCATTCAAAGTCAAGAACTGTGCTCACTGGGCCACAGCTGACATTGTTGGTGTGAACCCTGAGAAAAAAAGCAGCTACTCCTGCTCAGGGTTAGGACCAATATTCAGCAAGCACTTGGAGATTTTCAAAAAAATACTTAAATCTTGTTGGGAATATCAGGGAACAAGCATTGTTAGAAGCCAAGCCTGCAACTGGAGAAAAGGCTGCAGGAGGTCAACGTTCCCTTGGGTCAGTGGGTAAGTCAGTCTGCCCCAGTCAGAAGGTCCACGTTCAAGCTCCACATCCGAGGCTTGTGCCCAAAAATTGATGTCGACACATCAGTGCAGAGCTGAGGGAGTACCTCACTGCTTTTAGCTGCTACAAATTTTGGATGCAATTTGTAACCAAAGCCCCATCCATCCTCTCAAATCGACGGAAAAGATCGGATTTGAAGACCAGCTGACCAGCTGCATTGCCAAAATTTGTCTTTAAAAAAGACCATTAAAATCATATTATCTGTCTGCTGATTAAACTCTACAGCTGAGTTAGGGAATAATTTAAAGAAAGATGATTTGAAAGTTCCTCTAAACAAAAGGATCTAGATTTTTCATGGAATGTGGGCGTCACTGGCAAGGCCAACATTTGTTGGCCATCCCTAACTACCCCTGAACTGAGCAGCTTGCTCGGTCATTTCAGAGGTCAGTTAAGAGTCAACCACATTCCTGTGGGTCCAGGGTCACATGCAGGTCAGACCAGGTAAGGATTTTCTTCCCTAAAGGGAGGACGTTAGTGAGCCAGGTCGATCTTTATAACAAATTGACAATAGTTGTCATGTCGGGTTTATTAACTGAATTTAAAATCCACCGGCTGGCACGGTGGGATTTGAACCCAGTGCCCCCAGACCTAGACCTTGGGCTTACTAGGCCAGTGACATGACCACTGTTTCCACTTACCTTGCTCCTACCCCTCTTCATCTAAACCCAATGGTCATTCTCTTCTCCTCCTTCCTCGCCCATGTGTTTATCTCACTTCCTGTGAAATACATCTCTATGCCGGTCGCTTCATCTCTATCTCCCTGCTCCCTGGAAATGGACCTTCCTCCTGAATTGCCTATTGGATTGATCAGTGACTTTGGGTGGAATTCAATGAAACCCACTGGAGCGAGCAGGATGGCCGGAGAATGGGGTGTGACCCAGGCCGGGAACCCCGCCCCCTGGCTGTGACCCAAGCGGGGAACCCACCCCCTGGCTGTGACCCAAGGGGGGAACCCCGCCCCCTGGCTGTGACCCAAGCGGGGAACCCACCCCCTGGCTGTGACCCAAGTGGGGAACCCCGCCCCCTGGCTGTGACCCAGGGCGTGAAACCCGCCCCCTAGCTGTGACCCAACGCAGGAACCCCGCCCCCTGGCTGTGACCCAAGGGGGGAGCCCCGCCCCCTGGCTGTGACCCAGGGCAGGAACCCCGCCCCCTGGCTGTGACCCAATGGGGGAACCCCGCCCTCTGGCTGTGACCCAGGGCAGGAACCCCGCCCCCTGGCTGTGACCCAACCGGGAACCCCGTCCCCTGGCTGTGACCCAGGGTGGGAGCCCCGCCCCCCGGCTGTGACCCAGGGCGGGAACCCCGCCCCCTGGCTGTGACCCAAGGGGGGAACCCCGCCCCCTGGCTGTGACCCAGGGCAGGAACCCCGCCCCCTGGCTGTGACCCAAGGCGGGAACACCGCCCTCTGGCTGTGACCCAGGGGTTAAACGGGCCTCAGGCGGGTCTCCCCCGCCACCAAGTTACCTCTGGACACAAACTCGGTTCCCAACCACGGGAGGCGGCATTGGGAGGGGTGGGGAGTGGTCATTGAAATCCTGCCCTCACCGCGGCCCCATGACCAGTGACCCCCCCTCCCCCAATCCGCCCCCACTTACCCGGCTCCAGGGCTCCAGCCACAATCCCCGGCCGCAGCCTCAGCGCACGAGCGGTAATGGTCAGAGCGCTGGACAGGGCTTCTGTGCCCTGATTAGTTGGCACGGAGCCGCTGTCTCCTGATTGTCTGGCATGGAGCCGCTGTCCCCTGATTGGCTGGGCACGGAGCCGCTGTCCCCTGATTGGCTGGGCACAGAGCCGCTGTCCCCTGAATGGCTGGCACGGAGCCGCTATCTCCTGATTGGCTGGCACGGAGCCGCAGTCCACTGATTGGCTGGGCACGGAGCCGCTGTCTCCTGATTGGCTGGCATGGAGCCCTTGTCCCCTTGATTGGCTGGCATGGAGCCGCTGTCCCCTGATTGGCTGGGCACGGAGCAACAGTCTCCTGATTGTCTGGCACGGAGCAGCAGTCTTCCTGATTGTCTGGCATGGAGCCACTGTCTCCTGATTGTCTGGCACGGAGCCCCTGTCCCCTGATTGGCTGGCATGGAGCCGCTGTCCCCTGATTGGCTGGGTACAGAGCCGCTGTCTCCTGATTGGCTGGCATGGAGCTCCTGTCTCCTGATTGGCTGGACACAGAGCCGCTGTCTCCTGACTGGCTGGCATGGAGCCCCTGTCCCATTGATTGGCTGGCATGGAGCCGCTGTCCCCTGATTGGCTGGGCACAGAGCCGCTGTCTCCTGATTGGCTGGCACAGTGCCCCTGTCTCCTGATTGGCTGGGCACAGAGCCGCTGTCTCCTGATTGGCTGGCACGGAGCCCCTGTCCCCCTGAATGGCTGTATTGGAGCCGCTGTCTCCTGATTGGCTGGGCACAGAGCCGCTGTCCCCTGATTGTCTGGCACGGAGCCGCTGTCCCCTGATTGGCTGGGCACGGAGCCGCTGTCCCCTGATTGGCTGGCATGGAGCCGCTGTCCCCTGATTGGCTGTGTCTCCAAGTGATGCCATCCAGGCTGTGAGCTGAGTGAGAAGGTCCTGTCAGCCCCTCAGTGTCCCCATTCCTGAGGCATCGCTGCCTCGAGACCAATGCTGAGCGCTGACAAATCACTGGCTCTTGTTGGATTTGGCAGCAGAATAACAAAGGAGCAGCAGCCGCGTGTGATCAGCTCCCCTGCCCAGGACACCCTCCCAAACTTTACTCACTGCTTTTGGGCCTTTGCCCTGGGCCTTGGGATATAAGAATATGTTAGTGATCGTGGACATGGTCACCCGATGGGTAGAAGCTTCCCCCACACGGAAAGATGCTGCGCGAACGCTGGTGAAAATATTGTGGAAAGAAATATCACCTGGATAGGGAAAACCTCGGGGAATAAATAGTGACCGAGGGACTCACTTTACCAGAAAGACAGTAAAAGACTTAGCGCAGGCTCTGGGATTTCAATGCAAACTGCATATTCCCGACCAGCCACAGTCCTCAGGGATGGTAGAAAGGGGAAATGGGGAATTGAAAAACGCCCTGTCTAACGTTTGTCAGGATATTAACCTCCCGTGGCCAGAAGCACTCCCAGTCGTGCTTTATGCTGTGCGAAATAGGAAAAATAGAGCCACTGGAATAACCCCCCATGAAGCTCTTATGGGACGTCCTATGAGTACCGGAGCCCAGCCTCCTGGATGTGCCGAAAACTTCACCTTAGTATGGAACCGTGAGCAGACTTCGGCTTACACCCAAGCTCTATGCAACACACAAGCTGAATTGCATGGGAGGGTAAGGCAGGCTCAGGTGACTGCAGAAGATACTCCTGTACACAACTTCCAGCCAGGTGCTCAAGTGTATGTAAAAAATCGAAATAAAGACTCTCTTTCCCCTCGGTGGAAAGGGCCCTACCTCGTGTTGTTAACAGCTCGGACAGCTCGGAAGGTTGAAGGGAAGGAAGACTGGATCCACGTTACCCGCTGTAAAAAAACATTGTCCGGTGATAGTATAGCCACTGTTACTAAGCGATTTAACTTGTATTATGTATAGCACACTGTTCTTTGTTATATTCCGTGGGGTATACCCAAAGGACCCTTGCCCAAACACCTTTTTGTCTCTATGCCGCACCTATGCTAGAGAGGTAGGACAGGGTGCCTGTTGGATATGCGGCCAGACTCCCCAACATTGGGGAGAGACGGGTAACTGGCGTGCTGTTCCTCTAAATGACAAACCCTCTCTATCACACCCTCAAAGCCTCACTCTGTCTATCGTGCCCTCCAACTCTGTGCCTCTCTCTCCCTCAAGCCCTCAAACCCCCTCTCTCTCTCTCACCATTAAACCCTCTCTCTCATGCCCTCAAACTCTCCCTCACAACCTCAAACCCTCTCTCTTTCTCTCTCACACCCACAAAACCTCTCTTTCTCACGCCCTTCAACCTTCTGTCTCACAACCTCAAACCCTACCTCTCTCTCTCTCTCATGTCCTCAAACCCTCTCTATCACACCCTCAAAACCTCTCTCTGTCAATCACACCCTCCAATCCTGTGCCTCTCTCTCTCACACACCCTCAAACCCTCCCTCTCTCTCCACCCCATGCCCTCAAACCCTCTCTCCCTCTCTCACTCTCAAACCCTCTCTCTCTTGTCCTCAAACCCTCACTCATGCCCTCAAACCATCTCTATCTCTCATGCCCTCAAATCCACCCCCTCTCTCATGCCATCTTTCCCTCCCTCTCACGCTGTCAAAGCTTCTCTCTCTCTCATGCCCTCAAACCCTCTCTCTCTGTCTGTCTCTCTCTCAGTTCATCCAACCATCGCCCTCTCTCTCATGCCCTCAGACACACTCTCTCTCTCTCTCTTATGCCATCAAGCCTTTGTTCTCACTCTCAGGCCCACAACCCCTCTCTCTCTCTCACGCCCTCCAACCCTCTGTCTCTATTTCTCACACCCTCAAATCCTCCCTCTCTCTCTCACACCCTCAAACACTCTCCCTCTCTCACTTATGCCCTCAAACCCTCTCCCTCTCTCTCTCACGCCCTCAAACCCTCCCTCTCGCATGCCCTAAACCCTCTCTGTCTATCACACCCTCCAACGCTGTGCCTCTTTCTCTCAAACCCTCAACCCCTCTCTCCCACACCTTGAAACTGTCTCTCTCTCTCTCAAACCTTCAAACTTTCTATCTCCCTCTCCCACACCCTCAAACCCTCTCTCTCACATGCCCTCAAACTCTCTCCCTCTCATGCCCTCAAACCCTCTCTCTCTCATGCCCTCAAACCCTCTCTGATGCCCTCAAACCCTCTCTGCCACTCTCTCTCTCTCTCTCAGTTCCTCCAACCATCTTCCTCTCTCTCACAACCTCAAACCTCACTCTCTCATGCCCTTGAAACCCCTCTTTCTCTCTCTCTTTCTCTCTCAAGCCTTCTGAACCTCTGCCTCTCTCTTTCATGCCCTCAAACCATCTCTCTCTCATGCACTCAAACCCTTTCTCTGTCTCTCATGCCCTCCAACACTTTGCTTCTCTCTCTCACGCCCTCCAACCCTCTGTCTCTCTCTCACACACTCAAACCCTCTCTCTCTTTCTCACAACCTCAAACACACTCTCTCTCTCTCTCTGATGCCCTCAAACCCTCACTCTCTCTCTCTCTCTCTCTCAGGTCCTCCAACCCTCTCCCTCTCCTCATGGCCTGAAACTTTCTCTCTCAAGCCTTCAAACCCTCTGTCTCTCTCTCTCATGCCCTCAAACCCTCTCTCTCTCATGCCCTCAAAACCTCTTTCTTTCTCTCACGGTCTCAAACCCTCTCTCTCTCTCCCTCTTACCCTCCCTCTCACTTTCACATTCTCAAACCCTCTCTCTCTCAAGCTCTCAAACCCTCTCTATCATGCCCTCAAACCCTGTGCCTCTCTCACGCCCTCAGACCTTCCCTCTCTCTCTCGCAATTAAACCCTCTCTCTCTGAGACCCACGAATCCTCTCTCTGATGCCCTCAAAACCTTTGTCCCCCTCTCTCACACACTGAAACACTCTCCATCTCACGCCCTCAAACCCTCTCTCTCTCTCACTACACCCTGAAAATGTCTCTCTTTCTCGCCATCAAATCCTCTCTCTCACGCCCCCAATTCCCTTCTCTCTCATGCCCTCCTACCCTCCCTCTCACTCTCCAGCCCACAAACCCCCTCTCTCTCTCTCTCATGCCCTCAAACCCCCCTCCCTCACTTCAAATCCTCGCTCTCTCTCAGGCCCTCAAACCATCTCTCTCTCTCTCATGCCTAAAGCCCCCTGTCTCGTTTTCATGCTCTGAAGCCCTCTCTCACCCGCCTTCAAATACTCTCTCCCTTACTCCCACCCTCAAACCCTCTCTCTCTCTGACGCCCTCAAATCCTAATTCTGTCTGTCTGTCTGTCTCTCTCTCTCTCTCAGGTCCTCCAACCCTCTTCCACTCCCTCAAGCCTTCAAACCCTCTCTCTCGCTTGCCCACAAAACCTCTCTCTCTCTCACGCCCAGAAAACCTCTCTCTCTCACAACGTCTATCTCTCACTCTCACACCCACCAACACTGTTTCTCTCTCTCTCACACCCTGAAAACCTCTCTCTCTTTCACTCCCTCAAAACCTCTCTCTCACGCTCTCAAAGTCTCTCTCTCTCTCTCATGCCATCAAAACCTCTCTCTCACATCCTCATTGCCTCTCTCCCATGCCCTCAAACCATCTCTCTCTTTCTCATGCCCAAACAGCCTCTCTCTCTTTCATGCCCTGAAACCCTCTCTCACATGCCCACAAATCTTCTTCCTCTTTCTCACACCCTCAAACTCTCTCACTCTCTCATTCTTATGCACTCAAACCCTCACTCTCTCAGGAACTCAAACCCTCTCCCTCTCCCTCTCAGGCCCTGAAACTCTCTCTCTCGAGCCTTTAAACCCTCTGCATTTCTCTCTTGCCCTCAACACCTCTCTCTCTCATGCCCTCAAGCCCCCTCTCTCTCTCATGCCCTCCAACCCTCTCTGTCTCTCTCATGTCCTTAAACACTCTCTCTCTCACAACCCCTCTCTCTCTCACAACCTCTCTCTCTCTCATGCCCTCCAACCCTATCCCTCTCACTCACACCCTGAAACCCTCTCTCTCAAAAGCTTTCAAAACCTCTATCTCTCTCTCTCACCCTCAAATACTTTCTCTCTCTCTCTCTCTCACACACACACCCTCCAACCCTCTGTCTCTCTTTGTCACAAAATCAAACCCTCTCTCTCTCTCATGCCTTCAATCTCCCTCCCTCTCTCACAATCTCAAACACTCTCTCAAACCCACAAACACTCTCCCTCTCTCTCTCAAGCCATCAAACCCTCCCTCACGCCATCAAATCCTCTCACTCCCTCTCACGCCCTTAAACCTTCCTCTCTTTCATGCCCTCAAACTCTCTCTTGCCTTCAAATTCTCTCTCTGTCTCTCTCAAGCACTTGAATCCTCACTCTCTCCTGTCCTCAAAACCTCTCTCACTCTCTCACATACGCCGTCACCTGCTCTCTCTCTGTAGCACACACAAGTCCTCACCTCTCTCCCTCTCATGCCCTTACACTCTCTCTTACCCTCTCTCTCTCAGACACATGCCCTCTCTCTCTCTCCCTCCCTTCTCTCGCTCTCTTCTCTGCCTCTCTCGATCATCTCTCTGTCATTTCTCTCTCTCTCTCTCTCACCCACAAACCATCTCCCTCCCCCTGTCAGGCCCTCAAACCCTCTCTATCTCTTTCTCAAACCCTCAAACCCTACCTCTCTCTCTCTCTCACCCTCAAACCCTCCCTCTCTCACACACACCCTCAAACCCTCTCTCTCTCCCTCTCTCTCTCACCCACAAACCATCTCCCTCCCTCTGTCAGGCTGTCAAACCCTCTCTAACTCTTTCTCAATCCCTCAAACCCTCTCTCTCTCACACACACAAACCTACTCTCTCCCTCTCTCACGCCCTCAGATCCCCTCTTATGGAATGCTCGTAATTCCCAAGAGGTTCAACCTGGCAGCTGCACTTGAGAAAGTTGCTAATTCAACGGCTGATGCTCTGATTGAGACACAGAAACAGATTACAGCTCCCACTGCAGAAATGTGAGCCCTATGCCTGACAGCTCTTCAACATAGAATGGCCCTTGATTTCCTCCTAGCTGGAAAAGGTGGCACTTGTGCCATGATAGGTTCAGAGTGCTGCACTTATGTACCTGATGTTTCTGAGAACATGACTAACCTAGGACAACATGTTATGAGGATTTGCTGTATCCAGTGTATTAATGGAGCTATGACTGGAGTCACCACTGGATTAGGAGGAGCTCCCTTTGTCCCTCAATTGATACGCACTGGCCCCAGTGAAACCCACTGATGGGGAGAAAAAGTTTACCCTGCCTTTTCCTTATGGTTATGAGCCCCCTTTTGATGAAGATACTATTCCTCATTGGTATTAATCTAAAAGATTAACAAGGAGGGATTGTGGAAGAATAAAATACACCTATACTTATGAGAGAAATAAACTTAAAATCCATGTCTAATGAAATGACTGTAGAAAGTCCCCAAACAGTCACACAGCCAGCACATAAATTAGCAAATCAAAGGGCCAGCGCTACCTTCCCAGACTAAGGGGCTCTGGATGTCAGATACAGTGGCAAAATCTAAGAGAGAAAACTATTGTGTGTGCATTGCCCAGGGTATGTAACCATTAACACCATCTATTTGCTGAACCATCGACATTGTCCTGTCTAATCGTTAAAGCATTAACACTGGTCGCTATCCTTTGAAGCCATTTGAACCTGTTGTAATTGCCCGAGTTTCTGTCACGAACCTTTTGCTATATCTATGTGTGGAAAGAAGTGTTAGGCAGAGTGTCAGCTAGCTCCACTGTAAGCTGCTGGGCTCTCCGTGATATCACGATTTTAATAAAAGGCTTCCAAGACAAACCTCCTGGGTCTGAGTGTTCAATCCGATTTCTGTGACACACACCCTCAAACCCTCTCTCTTTCTCTCATGGCCTCAAACCCTATCTCTCTCTCTCTCACCTCCTCTAACTCTGTCTCTCTCTTTCTCGCCATCAAATCCTCTCTCTCTCACGCCCTCAATTCCCTTCCCTCTCTCATGCCCTCTTAACCTCCCTCTCACTCTCATGCCCTCAAACCCCCTCCCTCACACCTTCAAACCCTCGCTCTCTCACATCCTCAAACTCTCTCTCTCACACCTAAAGCCCCCTGTCTTGCTTTCACACCCTGAAGCCCTCTCTCACCCACCCTCAAATACTCTCTCATTTTCTCACACCCTCAAACACTCTGTCTCTCTCTCTCTAATACCCTCAAACCCTAACTCCATCTCTCTCTCTCTCTCTCAGGTCCTCCAACCCTCTCCCTCTCTCTCACACCCTGAAACTCTGTCTCTCAAGCCTTCAACCCTCTATCTCTATCTCTCTCTCTCTCCCTCAAAACCCCTTTCTCTCTCACACCCTAAAAACCTCTCTCTCACACCCTCAATGACTCTCTCTCTTGCCCTCACACCCCTTCTCTCTCACGCCCTCAAATCCTCTCTCTCTCTTGCCCACAAAACCTCTCTCTCTCTCACACCCTCCATTCCTCTGTCTCTCTCTCTCACTCACACACCCTCAACACCTCTCTCTCTCTCTCTCTCCCTCTCTCTCGCTCTCACACGCCCTGAGACACACTCTCTCAAGCCTTTAAACCCTCTATCACTCTCACAGCCTCACACCCTCTGTCTCTCTCTCACTCCCTCAAAACCTCCCTCTCTCTCTCAAATGCCCTCAAACCATCTCTCTCACGCCCAAACCCCTTCTCTCTATTTCACACCCTGATGGCCTCTCCCATACACCCTCAAATGCTTTCTCACATTCTCACACCCTCAAACCATCTCTCTCTCTTTCTCAGGTCCTCCAACCCTCTCCATCTCTCTCTCATACCCTGCAACTCTCTATCTCAAGTCTTCAAATCCACTGTATCTCCCTCTCGCCCTCTAAATCTCTGTCTCTTAGGGCCTCAAACCTTCTCTCTCTCACACACCCCCAAACCCTCTCTCTTTCTCTCATGCCATCAATCTGTCTCGCTCTCTCTCATGGCCTCAAACCCTCTCACTCTCTTGCTCATACCCTCAAACCCTCTCTCTCTCACACCCTCCAACCCTTTCTCCCATGCCCTTGAATCCTGTGCCCCTCTCCAGCCCTCAAAACTTTCCTCGCTCTCAAAACCTCAAACCCTCTATCTCTCCCATGCCCTCAAACAATCGCTCTTTCTTTCATGCCCTCTAACCCTCTCTGATGCCCTCAAACCACCCCCCACCCCTCTCTCTCTCTCTCTGGTCCTCAAATGCCCACTTTCTCTCTCATGCCCTCTAACCCTCTCTCTCACACCCTGAAACTCTCGCCCTCCCAAGCCTTCACACCCTCTCTCGCTCTCTCCAATGCCCTCAAACCATCTCTCTTTCTTGCACACCCTCCAACTGTCTCCTCCCTCTTCCGGCCTTAAACACACACTCTCTCTCTCTCTCTCACCCCTTCCAATCCTCTGTCTCTCTCTCATGTATTCAAAATGTCTTTCTCATGGCCTCAAACCCTCCTCCCTCTCTCTCTCTCTCTCTCTCATGCCTTCAATCCTCCTCTTTCTCTCATGCTGTCTAACCCTCCCTCTCTTTCTCATGCTCGCAAAACCTCTCTGTCCTTCTCTCACTCAGGTCCTCCAACCCTCTTCCTATCTCCCACGCCCTCAAATACTCTCTCTCGCTCACACCCACAAACCCTCTCTCTCTCTCTCTCTCACACCCTCAAACCCTCTCTCTCTCTCACACCCTCAAACCCTCTCTCTCTCACACCCTCAAACCCTCTCTCTCTCACACCCTCAAACCCTCTCTCTCTCACACCCACAAACCCTCTCTCTCTCTCTCTCTCTCCTTCCAAACCCCCTCTCTCTCTCTTTCTCTCCTGCCAAACCCTGTGCCTCTCTCTCTCCTGCCCTCAAACCCACATTCTCTCTCTCACATCCTCAATCCCTCTCTCTGTCTCTCATGCCCTCTAACCCTCCCTCTTTTGTGCCATCTACACCTCCCTGTCACTCACGCTCTCAAACCCTCTCTCTCCCTCACATGCACAAACCCTCTCTCTCCCCCTCTCATGCCCTCAAATCTTCTCTCTTTCTATCTCTCACACATGCCCTCTCTCTCTCCCTCACCCTTTCTCCTCTCTCTCCTTTCTCTTCCCTCTCTCTCGCCTCTCTCCCCACTCTCACCCACTCACACCCTCAAACCCTCTCTCTCTCTCACACACATGCCCCCTCGCTCTCTCTCCTCTTTCTCTCTCTCAGTTCCCTCCCTCTGTCTCTCTCTTCACTCTCTCTTCTCTCTACCTCGGTCACTCTCTCTCTCATGCTTTCACACCCTCTCTTTCTCTGACACCCTCAAACACTCCCCCTCTCTGACAGACACCCTCACCCACTCTCTCTGTAACACACACGTCTTCACCTCTCTCTCTCCCTCTCATGCCCTTACACTCTCTCTCTCCCTCTCTTACACAGACCCTCACCCACACTCTCTACGACACATGCCCTCTCTCTCTCCCCTTCTCTCTCTCTCAATCCTGCCCCTCTCTTTCTCCCCTTCTCTCTCTCTCAATCCTGCCCCTCTCTCTCTCCCCTTCTCTCTCTCTCTCCCCTCCCTCCCTCTATCTCTCACGCCCTCAAACCATCTCTCTAGCCCTCGCTCTTTCTCCCCTTTCTCTCTCTCATTTATCTCCCTGTGTCTCTGTCTTCCCTCTCTCTTCTCCCTACCTCTCACTGCCGCATTCTCTCTCTCTCTCTCTCACACCCACTTCTCCTCTCTCTCTCACTCACGCCCTCAAACCCTCTCTCTCTCATGCCCTCAAACCCTCCCTCTCTCACACATGCCCTCAAACCCTCTCTCTCTCCCACCCTCAACACCTCTCTCGCTGTCTCCCACCCTCAACACCTCCCTTTCCCTCATACCCTAAAGTCTGATCTCTCTCTCTCATGCCCTCAAACATTCTCTTTCTCTGACACCTTCACCCACTCTTACTCTCTCTCACGCATGCCCTCACCCCTCTCTCTCACACACAAACTCACCCCCTCTCTCAATCACACATAAACCCATTCACCCCATCTCAAACTCTCACTTCTTTCTCTCACACTCGCCATTCCGCATTCTCTCTCTCACACACACCCTCAACCTCTCTCTCTCTATCACACACACCCTCAATGCCTCTCTCTCCCTCTCCCTCTCACGCCGTTACACTCTGTCTCTCGCTCTCTTTCACATAGGCGCTCAACCTCTCTCTCTCAGACACGTGCCCTCTCTCTCTCATGCTGTTACACTCTGTCTCTCACTCTCTTTCACACAGGCCCTCACCCACTCACTCTCAGACAAATGCCCTCTCTCTCTCCCTCCCTCCCTTCTCTCTCTCTCCACTCACAGCTGTGAACCTAAGTCAGATTCAGGAAGGGACTCTCCCTACACTTACATGCAGTGGCACTGTTGCTTTTAAGCAGGAATACAGCAGCCATGTCATCCACACAATCGCATGAACAGTAATGTGTTGAGTTCTGTATTAATTTGTTGTATTCATGCTGATTGAGGAGCAGGTATTGGTGCAGAAACTGCTGGAGCTTCCTTCATGCCTGCTGTGTGCTTTGGCTGAAGGCAGCTCCTTGGTTCATTGCTGAAGCTTCATCCTGAGCTGTTTTCTTTGCGGTTTTTGTCAGTGGTGGTTTGCCATTGCCTTCCTCAGGGCGAGGGTGAGGGTGCAGGTCCCAAGTTTGCCTCAGCCCATAAGGGAATCGAAACCACGCTGTCGGTGTTAATCTGACCCACCCGCTTGTCATCCAGCCAACTGAGATAAGCAGCCCCTCAGAGCTTGCTGCTCTCCTTCAAATAGTGCCACGAGACCTTCCACATCCATCCAAATGACTTGAAGATAAGTGGAGCTTCATCCGACATCTAATTGAAGGGTGTGAGATTTTTCTAGCAAAGCTGATGGTAAATGCTGAGTTGTTCAAATGAGAAGTGTGAGCTGATGCACTTGGGTAGGAAGGACATGGACAGACAATATCAAATAAGGGGTGACATTCTGAAGGAGCTGTCGGAGCAGAAAGACTTGAGTATCTATGTGCATAGATGAATGAAGGTGGCAGGACAGGTGGAGAGAGCAGGTAATAAAGCATATAGTATCCCAGGCTTCATTAATAGGGGCACAGAGTACAAGAGCAAGCAGGTTATGCTGAATTTATATAAGACGCTCATTAGACATCAATTGGAGCATTGTGTATAATTCTGTGTGCCACATTGTAGGAAGGATGTGAACACGTTGGAGAGAGTGCAGAAGAGGTTTACAAGAGTCCTTCCAAGCATGAGAAACTTCAGCTATGAGGATAGATTGAAGAGGTTGGCACTGTTCTCCCTGGCGAGGAGAAGGCTGAGAGGAGATTTGATAGAGATGTTCAAAATGATGAGGGGGCTGAACAGAGTAGATAGGGAGAAGCTGTTCCTGCTCGTAAAATGATCAAGAATGAGAGGGCACAGATTTAAAGTGATTTGCAAAAGAAGCAAGTGTGATGTGAGAAAAACCTTTCTCACACGGCGAGTGGTTGGGGTCTGGACTGGTCTGCCTGAAGCGTGGTGCAAGCAGGTTCAACTGAGGCATTTGAGGACATTAGATGATTATGTGAATAGAAACAATGTTCAAGGGTACGGGGAAAAGGCAGGGCAATGGCACTAAGTCATCATACTCATTTGGAGAGCCGGTGCAGACATGATGGGCCGAATGGCCTCCTTCTGTGCCATTAAGATTCTGTGATTCAAAGGGAAACTTGACACAAAAGCCACAACTTGTTTGATAGTTTTTATAAATTTCGGGATGTGTGTCTTGAATTCAGCAGTGATAAAACCACCAAGTCTTTTTACAAAACTAAACTGAACATTTATTAAAAAGAAAAATGAATTTTAAGCACATATCTATGTCCACAAATTACTGCGATAGTAACTTCTAAATCCCCTACTTAATCTGACTCCCAGTTCCACTTCCATTAAGGCAACAGGAAGATGCATAGGTTTCCAAAGAGCCAGGCAAGGTGACACACAATCCCCTGAACCAGTCCAATTCACACTGAGATTTCTTAACTTCAGTTCTTTGAAAACAGCAGCTTGAGGCATGGATTCTGGAGGCTCCTTACACTTGTTAGGTCTTAAAAATACTTACCCTGACACACAGCCTTCATTCCTTTTATACATATTTTCCCCTTTGAATGCAAATTCCCACTGTTTCACAGTGTCTTTGGACTTTACCTTTCTGATAATAAAAATCTCTCATGGCACGAAGTGTTACCAGTAACTTTTTGGAAAAAATAAACACAATGTTTCTAAACTTCACCTGGCCCGGTGACACATTTCACTCCTCCTTTGAAAACAATCTAGTCCGGTTTATTTAAAAATGCAAATGTCCTTTCATACCTTACATTCTAATCCTCCCCCATGTTTACCATTTAATCTAATTAAGTTTCTCTCTCTCTCTCACAGACACAGATATCTTTACTTTACCACAAAGTTCAATAACATTATGAGAATTATTATATCTTCCTGACAGGAATTGATGACTATGCAGCACTCTTTCATTCCTGCACGGCAGTGTTAAACTAGATTGATAAATCAGTAAATTGTTGTCCATTCTTTTGGCTGGCTCATTGCCTTGGTGTGTAACATAGTGAGGGGAACAATGTCAGGACAGAGGGAACAGCTTTCAAAAAGGGACAAAATGAAGAACCAATAGAAGTAGAATAGATTATATTTAAACGTTGAATATAAAATCTAACTCACATTTGAAGGGAACTAACCACAACTAAACTTGCGATTTTGCCACAGATTCATAATTTAACCCTCTGAGATGAAGCGTGGTTTTAATAGGCAACCATTCCATCACCTTCACTGCTTTAAGCAGTTTGTGAGCAGGGTCCCTTTAAGGTTAACGTGACTTCAGAAAGACACACCTGCTTATGGGAATTCAGAACCTAGTGAATCCTTTCGCAGCCTTGGGAACACAATACATGAACCAGGCAGGTCTGTTGGCAAACAAGGCGTTAGTAATGACTGAGCGATATACTTTGGGAAACATTGTTACATGGATAGATAACGGGTGGAATTAACAGTTGCTCATGTAGAAAGTAGTGTGAAATCATCAGTAGTTTTTGTTCCCTTTTAATGTTGATACAATGCTGAGAAACGAATTAAATGTTGGGTTAGATCATCAGAAAAATGGAGCCCAGGTCTACAGAAATTCTGATGAAGAGTCAGACGGACTGGAAACGTTAACAGTGTTTCCTCTCCGCAGATGTTGTCGGACCTGCTGGGCTTTTCCAGCTCTCTTAGTTTTTGCCACAGAAATCCCTGAGTTCAGAGCACATTTGGGAATCCTGGGAATCCAGGAGTAAGTGTAAGAAAAGGAATAATGACCAGGATCAGTAACAGAGTCAAAGACAACAAAGCATTGCAACTGCAGCTCTGGAGAAGTCAGAGAGACTGGAAGCGTTAACTCTGTTTGTCTCTCCACACACAGAGAGAGACAGAGCAGCTGAGCTTTTGCAGCATGTTCTGTTTGGATGTCTCCTGAGAGGGTTGAGCAGGGGATCTGGGAGAGGCTCCGTTTCTATCATGTTTGAGTGGTTCCCTTTGCCGTCATTGGTGATGTTATTGTTCCGTGAGGAGCTTCAGGATATTTCTCCCCACCGAGCAGCTTCTGTTTGGGCTGCTTGAGAAGGATGAGGGTTGCAGATGCACCAGGAATGGTTGTGTTTCCAATGCCTGAGAGCAAACTGCATGCTGAGGAGTGGGAGGTGAAACAAGAGCCATTCCTGAAATGGCCCTTTGCCCTTCCCAGAAAGTCCAGTCCCTGTGTGAAAAGTGCCTGCTCCAGCAGCCCAGGAGGACTCGGACACGGTGTCTCCCTGGACTGGCAATTGGCCACAGTTGAGGCAATTGAGGGATTGGAAGCCTCGGATCAGCTTTGTGATGCGTCGGGAGATCAGGACCAATAGGAGATGAGCTGCTCGCTGTTGATTGGACAATGGCGGCTGAGTGCCACGTGTCCGGCTGCAGTGATTGGCTGAGCCGGCGGGCGGGACGGGGCGGGGCGGGGCGCGCGCTGCCCCCGCAGCTGGGGAGCAGTGGGCGGGGCGCGCGCTTGATTGCGGAGCCTCAGCTCATGGCGGGAACGGCAAACGTGCTGGAAAAGTCCCGTCCGGACGACCTCATGTGGCCCCCGCGGCCGCTCCGACTCGGGGCCGCAACTGTTGACATTGCGTCTGAGGAAGGCAAGTGTCAGCCCAGTGGGAGCGTCTGGGTCAGTGGGTGAAGCCCCTTCAGCTCAATGCTGCTGGGCTGCTTTCTCCTCGCCATTGACATGAGGAATTGAAGAGTTGCTGCAGCAACTGGGACTTCCGAACAGGCCGAGCTGTCCTGGCCTTGGAGACACATCCAGCCAGCCAGCCAGGCCCAGGAACGGGGGGATTGGAGAGGGGGCAGCAGCACAGAAAGCTGGCTGGCCATGTGCACACACCATTGAAGCTGCTGGGACAGCTGCAGAGAGCAGGGAATCAAGCACATAGTGTCCTGGGCCTTATTGCCAGGGGCAGAGAGGACAAGAGCTGGCAGCTTCTGCTGAAGGGATAGAAGACACTGGTTAGGCCACAGCTGGAGCATTGGGCAGAGTCCTGGGCGCCACACTCTAGGAAAGATGGGGACACATTGGAGAGAGTGCAGAAGAGGTTGACAAGGGTGAGGAAGGAGAAGCGTCAGCTGGAAAGATAGATCCCAAACACTGGCCCCGTTTCCCTTGGAGGGGACAAGGCTGACAGGAGATTTGATCGGGATGTTCCAAACCATGAGGGGGCTGGACAGAGTGGACAAGGTGAACCCTTTCCCACTCAGAAAAGGATCCAGAACCAGAAGGCATCGATTGAAAGCGATTTGCAAAAGAAGCAAATGCGACGTTTGTATTCAAATATTCAATGTGCAGGTGTATGGGGAAAAGGCAGAGCAATGACACTGGCTCATTGGGAGAGCCGGTGCAGACATGATGAGCCAAGTGGCCTCCTCCTGTGCCACACTGATTCATCTACCAAAAACAGGTTAACTTGTGGACCAACTGAAATGTATTTCCTCAGCCACTTTCCATTAATCTTTGCCTCATTGAACCAAACCATCCAGAGCTGAGCATCCAAATCCAAAGCTTTTATTCCACATATTTCTATATCTGTAACATTGTCTGACTCTCCCTATATCAGTCCATCTGCCTCAAAAAGCTTCCTTCAAAACCCTGTCACCTGTAACCTGACCATTACAATGCTCTCCTGGTTAGCTTTTCATCCTCGACCCTGTATAAACTTCAGCTTGTAAAATCCTGCTGTGTGCATTCTATCCAGCAGCAAGTTCCACTCGCCCATTGTTCCTGACCTTGCTGATCTGCCAATGCAGTCAAATTCTTACCAAGTCTTCAAATCCCTTCGTTGCCTCAACTTTCCCCATTTTTGTAACCTATCTCCTCATGAGATCTACTGTTTTGGCCCCATGTTTTGTGCCTTTTTTGTCCCATTATCCATCCAGTCACCGACAGAGTGCAAATTCCACAGTCTAGACTAAGTCTCTCCATCTTTCTACCTCCTTATATCTTATCTTTGATTCAGCTTCTAACCACCCCATCTAATCGTCCCTTCTTTGGCAAGGTATCCATTTTCCTCCTGCCTCCATGAGCCACCTTCAAACAAGTTCCACGTTAAAGATGCTATATGAATAGATGTTGTCTGTCTCAGTGTACTAGCTTGTAGTTGTCAATAAAATGTTATAATCATAGATTACCAGCCTGTTTTAAAAACTACAATTGGTCACTATCAAGGGGGATTTTAAAACATTTTTTTAAATTGTTTGTGAGATACAGAGCATCATTATAACAGACTTTACCACAGGGTGTAAATGCATATTCACATCCATGACTGGTCATATGAGGTATTCTCTGCATCATGCTCTCTACAGAGCAGAATTGAGAAATCTTACCACACAACATCAAAATGTCAGTAACATTGATAAAGGTTTGAGAATTGACTATTTGTCTTTCTAAACTTGGAAATGATATATAGCATGAAGGGAGAGAAATAAACTCTGCTTTGGGATTGTCACATCTTCCAACCTTTTTGTCTCAAAATGGGCTGATGGCCTGATTTATGAGTATCGGACATCCAAAAGAGGTTAATGAGCTGTATTCATGGTGTTTGCACCCAGGTGCTGTGTTTCCCATTGATACTCTTAATTACTTTAGTAACTACATCTTTGAACATCACTGGACATATTAAGATGTATAATTAATTCTGAAGGCTGGTTCATTACTTACCCCTTTTACTTAGATAAAAAGGAGCTACAACCTATATAAAGTGATTTCCAGAAGCGCTATTGTGTGAACAAGAGAATGAGCTTGAATATACTGCTTTTTCCCACCGTGTTCACAAGAATTAGAAAGTATTAGAAAGTGTGGGAAAATTAATTGCTTATTTCTGCACAAAAAATAAACATTTGACAACAGTTTGGGCAATTATTTAAGTGAGTAATAATGTTAGAGGTGGCGTGCAGAGATCAGTGGATTTATTGAATACAAAACTACTCATGGCATTTTTATTTTTAAGCTTGAATTAGGTCATATTCCTAAAAGATAATTCTGAAACAAGATAGACGGAGCTTTAACGGTGTAAAAGATCGTACTGTAATAGGTTGAAAGCTGAAAAGAGAGAAACAACATGAGAGAATGGATAATGGAGCCAAATGGCAATTGATGGCTGGTTAGATATAAAAAAAATCTGAGATTAAAGATAAAGTTGCTGGGAAAGAGCTGGTAAAATCTAAAGAAAAGAGGGTGAAGTTACTTTTCCTCCTTTTTTCTATTCTCTAACATTTCTCTTTCCCAATGTTTTTATTGGCTGCACACTGCTGTTTGTAATATATATCAATGATTTGGATATGGGGACCAAATGTAATATTTCCAAGTTTGGCTCGGTGGGAATGTGTCGTGAGGAAGATGTAAAGCGGCTACAGGAGAATTTGACCACTTAGTGAGTGGGTAAGAAGAGAATTTCATGTGGCAGGTAGAACATAATGTGAAAAATATTGAGACTATCCACTTTGGAAGAAGGAACAGATGTGCAGAGTATTTCCTAAATAGTAAGTGATTAGAAATGATAAGAGATTACATGTAAGTGCAGCAGGCAATTAGGAAGCTAATGGAATGTTAGCCTTTATCAGTTATTAAGAGGATTTGAGCACAGGAGTGAAGTCTTGCTTCAGAGGTTGGGGAAACTGGGTTTCTCGAGCTTTGAAGAATGAGGGGTGATCTCATTGAAACCTACAAAATACTGAAAGGAATAGACAGGGTAGATGCAGGTAAGATGTTTCCCCTGCTTGGGAAGTCTAGAACCAGGGGACACAATTTCAGAATAAGGGAGAAGCCACTTCGGACCAAGATGAGGAGAAATGTCTTCACTCAGAGGGTTGTGAGTCTTTGGAATTCTCTACCCCAGAGGGCCATGGACGCTCACTCAATGAGTATATTTAAGGCACAGATTGATAGTTTTCTGATTAACAATAAGATAAAGGGTTGTGGGGACAGTGTGGGTAAGTGTTGGATCAGCCGTGAACTTATTGAATGGCAGAGCAGGTTGAATGGCCTTCATCTGTTCCTATGTTCCTATGAATACCTACAAAAGGAGAAGCAAGTTCTTGTTCATCAGCCTGAGTAAATCAGCATGTTGAACACTAGAGCGCTGGGGGTGAAACAGGCCCAGGGCGTCTCAAGCTGCTTTGAGGATTATACACTTAGCATTTTTGAATTATTCTTATGGTTCAACTTTTCAGTCACCCGATGACATGTGGACATTGGCAATGGAAAGCAGCACCTAGTTGATCTTTGAGGCATCACAGCAGAGCCCAATCTTGTTCTCACATTCTGGAGGGAATAGCTCGATATCGAGCAGGAATGGCAAGTTGGCCAATATTCTCCTATTCTGATGACTCAGAGGCCAGTTCCATTATTCCAACTATCAGCCCAACGAAGATCAGCCAACCCATACAGCACAGAAATTGCACCTGGGGCCTGGGAGGGATTGCTGCTCACTGGACAAACTTGCTAAGTCATCAGGGAGTACCTTGATGTATAACTGATAATGGCTATGTGAATAATCCAATAGATAACACAGCCAAAGGAAAAGAAACAAACACCTTTTCTAAGTATAACAAATAAAATGAATAGTGGTTTGACGGAGAATTTCATAATTAACACAGACAAATTTTGCTTTCAGAGCTAATATTTGTGCACGCTCTGGATGGACTGTGAGCCCTGCTACAAACAGATGTGTAAAACGTAAGTATAATAGCTAGGGTATGATGCTGGTTATGCTGGATATTTAATTTTAGCAACAATTGACGTCAGCAGCACACTGTGAATACTTGCTGCGACCACAATTCATCTTTCGCTTGGCCTAAATAGCCAAGTGGTTATGGTACTGGGTTTGTAACCCCAAGATCAAGAGTTCAAATCTCACAATGGCAAGCTATGAAACAATATAACTTCATCTGAAACAGATGGAAATGGGTTTGTACTCAAAAGAGTTACACAGAATTTTCCCCTTTCTATCGGGGACCTGGGTTGGAGGGTGTTGCATGCAGCAGTCCCCTATAATAAGAGGATGCATAGGTTCACGGACTCTCAGGACACGTGCCCTTTTTGCGGTCTTGTGGAGTCCGTGGACCATGTATACATAGGGTGTTGTAGGCTGCACTCCCTTTTTAGTTATTTGAAAAACCTTTTATTGATGTTTTGTTTGCACTTCAGCCCCACGCTCCTGATCTATGGGCACCCGGTGCGGAAGGGGGTCGGGAAGGAGGAGGACCTCCTCGTGAACCTGCTCCTGGGCCTGGCCAAGTTGGCCATTAAAAGGTCCAGGCAGCGGGCGATCGACGGGGGAGTCCCGCCCGATTGTTTGTCCCTCTTCCGCGGCTACGTTCGCTGCCGGATGTCCCTGGAGAGGGAGCACGCGGTGTCTGCTGGCACTCTCGAGGCCTTCCGTGCTCGGTGGGCACTGCGGGGACTGGGGTGTTTTGTTGACCCCTTTAATCACATTTTGATTTAAAGTTTGTAAGTTTCCTTTAAACTTTGTTCTTGGTTTTACAGCTGACCTGAATTAGGGGCTGTGCCTGATTTATCCCGATTTTGTTGATTTGGTTTTCATTTAAAAGATTATCAAGAGTTCAAATCTCACAATGGCAAAGTATGAAACATGTAACTTCATCTGAAACAGATGGAAACAGATTTGTACTCAAAAGAGTTACAATTCATCTTTCCATAACTTTCAATACCTCTATCTCTCTCTCTCTCGCCCTCAAACTTCTCTCTCTCTCATTCCCTCAAACACTTTTACTTTCTCTCAAGCCATCAAGCCTTTACTCTCACTCTCATGCCCTCAAACCCTTTCTCTCTCACTCCTGCCCTCCAACCCTGTGACTCTATCTCTCAAGACCTCAAACCCTCTCTCCCACAAGCCCTCAAATCTCTATCTTCCTCTTTCATGCCCTCAAATTCTTCCGCTTTCTCATATGTTTCTCCAGTCCTGTGACTCTCTCTCTCACCCCCTCAAACACGCTCCCTCTCAAGCCTTCAAATCCTCTCTCCCCCTCTCATGCCCTTAAAATCTCTCTCTCACGTCTTCAAAATCTCTCTCACACACTCATACCCTCTTACTCCCACACCCTCAAATCCTCTCTCTCTAATGCCCTCAAACCCTCTCTCACTCATGCCCTCAAACCCTCTCTCTCTCACATGCCCTCTAACCCTCTGTCTTACTACCTCAAACACTACCTCTCTCTCTCTCACCCTCAAACCCTCCCTCCCTCTCTCTCTCTCACGTCCTCAAACCCTCTCTATCACACCCTCAAAACCTCTCCCTGCCAATCATGCCCTCCAATCCTGTGCCTCTCTCTCTCCAGCCCTCAAACCCTCTCTCCCTCTCTCTCAAGCCCTCAAATCCTCCACCTCTCTCTCGCCGTAAAACCCTCTCTCTCTGACTCCCTCAAATCCTCTCTCTCTCTCTCTGATGCCCTCAAACCCTCACTCTCACTCTCACGCCCTCCAACCCACTCCCTCTCACACCCTGAAACTCTCTCTCTCTGCCATGCCCACAAACCTTCTCTCCCTCACATGCCCTCAAACCCTCTTTCTCTCTCTCATGCCCTCAAACCATCTCTCTCTCATGCCCAAACCCACTCTCTCTCCTTCACGCCCCTGATGCCCTCTCCCATATGCCCTCAAATCCTTTCTCACATTTTCACACCCTCAAACCATCTCTCTCTCTCAGGTCCTCCAACCCTCTCCATCTCTGTCTCATACCCTGCAACTCTCTATCTCAAGTCTTCAAA
Source organism: Isurus oxyrinchus (assembly GCA_026770705.1). NCBI lineage: Eukaryota > Metazoa > Chordata > Chondrichthyes > Lamniformes > Lamnidae > Isurus > Isurus oxyrinchus. Next base: position 53,894,104 of record JANJGN010000023.1, read on the forward strand.
TCCACTGTATCTCCCTCTCGCCCTCTAAATCTGTCTCTCAGGGCGTCAAACCTCCTCTGTCTCTCTTTCTCACGCCCATGAAAGCTCTCTCTCTCACAACCTCAAACTCTCTCTTTCTCTCAGGCTCTAAATCTGTCTCCCTCTCTCTCATTGCGTCAAACCCTCTCTCTCTTTCTCAAGCCTTCAAACCCTCTCTCATGACCTCAAACCTTCTCTGTCTCTCTCTCATGCCCTCGAACCCTGTGCCCCTGTCCAGCCCTCAAAACCTCTGTCTCTCAGGACCTCAAACCCACTATCTCTCCCATGCCCTTGAACACTCCCTCTTTCTCTCATGCCCTTGAACACTCCCTCTCTTTCTCACACCCTCAAACCCTTTCTGATGCCCTCAAACTCTGACTGTCTCTCCCCCTTTCTCTCTCTCTCTCTCTCTCTCTCTCTCTCAGGTCCTCAAACCCTCTATCTCTCTCCCTCATATGCCCACAAACCCTCTCTCTCTCACATGCCCTCAAACCAACTCTCTTTCTCTCACGCCTTCAAACCATCTCCCTATCTCCTGCCTCAAACTCTCTCTCTCATGCCCTCAATCCCTCTCTCATGCCTTTGAACCCTCTCTTTCTCATGCCTTCCGCCCATCTCTGTCCCTCTCTCATGTATTCAAACTGTCTGTCTCTCTATCATACCCTCAAGCCCTCTCTGATGCCCTTAAACCCTCTCTGTCACTCTCTCTCTCTCTCTCTCAGGTCCTGAAATGCTCTTGCTCTCTCACCCTCAAACCCCCTCTCTCTCTCATGCCATCAAACTCTCTCTCACGCCTTCCAACACACACTCTCTCTCTCTCTCACACCCTCCAACCGTCTGTCTCTCTCTCTTGCAAACCCTCAAAACCTCTCTGTCTCTCTCACACCCTAAAACTCTTTCACTCTCTAACCCCTCAAAAGGCCTCTCTTTCTTGCATGGCCTCAAACCCTCTCACTATCCCTCATGCCCTCAAACCCTCTCTCTCTGAGACCCTCAAACATTCTCCCCCTCTCTCACACCCTGAAACTCTCTCTTTCTCCCATGCCCACAAACCCTCTCTCTCTCTCTCACGCCCTCAAACCCTCTCTCTTTCGCCCACACCCTCAAACCGTCTGCCTCTCTCTTACGGCCTTAAACCCTCGCTCTCTCTCTCTCTCTCTCTCATGCTCTCAGTCCCTCTCTCTCAACCCTTCGAGCCCTCTTTCTCTCTCTCCCGCCTTCCGACTTCATTTGTCTCTCTCTCTCACACTCACAAACCCTCTTTCACCCTCACCCACCCTCAAACCCTCTCTCACGCCCACCCACCCTCAAACCCTCTCTCATACCCTCACCCACCCTCAAACCCTCTCTCACCCTCACCCACCCTCAAACCCTCTCTCACCCTCACCCACCCTCAAACCCTCTCTCACCCTCACCCACCCTCAAACCCTCTCTCATGCCCACCCACCCTCAAACCCTCTCTCATACCCTCACCCACCCTCAAACCCTCTCTCACCCTCACCCACCCTCAAACCCTCTCTCACCCTCACCCACCCTCAAACCCTCTCTCACCCTCACCCACCCTCAAACCCTCTCTCACCCTCACCCACCCTCAAACCCTCTCTCATACCCTCACCCACCCTCAAACCCTCTCTCACCCTCACCCACCCTCAAACCCTCTCTCACCCTCACCCACCCTCAAACCCTCTCTCACCCTCACCCACCCTTAAACCTTCTCTCACCCTCACCCACCCTCAAACCCTCTCTCACCCTCACCCACCCTCAAACCTTCTCTCACCCTCACCCACCCGCAAACCCTCTCTCACCCTCACCCACCCTCAAACCCTCTCTCACCCTCACCCACCCTCAAACCCTCTCTCACCCTCACCCACCCTCAAACCTTCTCTCACCCTCACCCATACTCAAACCCTCTCTCATACCCGCAAACAATCTCTTTCTCATTCATGCCCTCAACCCCCCTCTCCCTCACACCCTCCAAGCCTGTGCCCCTCTCTCTCTCAAACCCTCTCTTTCCCTCATGTCCTCTTACCCTCCGTCTCACTCTCATGCCCTCAAACCCTTTCTCTCTCAATCTCACACACCCTCCAACTCACTGTCTCTCCCTCTCTCTATCTCACACCCTCCAACTCCCTGTCTCTCCCTCTCTCTTTCTGACACCCTCCAATTCCCTGTCTCTCTCTCTCTCTCTCTGTCATACCCTCCACCTCCCTGTCTCTCCCGCTGTCTTTCTCACACACTCCAACTTCCGGTCTCTCTCTCCCTCTCCCTCTCACACCCTCCAACTCCCTGTTTCTCTCTTTCCCACACACACCCTCCAACACGCTGTTTCTCTCTCTCTCACAAACCCTCCAACTCCCTGTCTCTCTCTCCCACACACACCCTCCAACACTCTGTTTCTCTCTCTCTCAGAAACCCTCCAACTACCTGTCTCTCTCTCTTTCTCACAGACCTTCCAACTCCCTGTCTATCTCTCTCTCTCACAAACCCTCCAACTCCCTGTCTCTCCCTCACTCTCACACACCCTCCAACTCCCTGTCTCTCTGTCTCTCACACCCTCCAACTACCTGTCTCTCTCTCTCACATTCCAACTCCAGATCTCTCTCTCTCTCTCTCACACACCCTGCAACTCCATCTTTCTCTCTCTCTCACACCCTCTAACCCCGTCTCTTGCTTGCTCTCCCTTTCTCTCCCTCCAACTCCCTGTCTGCCACTGTCTCTCAAACCCTCCAACTCCCTGACTCTCCCTCTCTCTCTCTCTCACACCCTCCAACTCCCTGTCTCTCCCTCTCTCTTTCTGACACCCTCCAATTCCCTCTCTCTCTCTCTCTCTCTGTCATACCCTCCACCTCCCTGTCTCTCCCTCTCTCTTTCTCACACACTCCAACTCCCTGTCTCTCTCTCTCTCTCCCTCTCACACCCACCAACTCCCTGTCTCTCTCCCTCCCTCTCACACCCTCCAACTCCCTGTCTCTCTCTCTCTGCCACCCTCCAACTCCCTGTCTCTCTATCTCACACCGTCCAGCTCCCTGTCTCTCTCTGCCTCTCTCTCTCTCTCACCCACCAACTCCCTTTCTCTCCCTCTCTCTCGCACGCTCCAACACCCTGTCTCTCTCTCCCTCTCACACCCACCAACTCCCTGTCTCTCTCTTTCCCTCTCACACCCTCCAACTCCCTGTCTCTCTCTCTCTGCCACCCTCCAACTCCCTGTCTCTCTATCTCACACCGTCCAACTCCCTGTCTCTCTCTCCCTCTCTCTCTCTCTCACCCACCAACTCCCTTTCTCTCCCTCTCTCTCGCACGCTCCAACACCCTGTCTCTCTCTCTCTCTCTCACACCCTCCAACTCCCTGTCTCTCTCTCTCTCACACTCCAACTCCGTCTCTCTCTCTCTCTCACACCCTCCAACTACCCGTCTGTCTCTCTCTCTCCCTCTCACACCCTCCAACTCCTTGTCTCTCTCACTCTCTTACACCCTACAATTCACTGTCTCTCCCTCTCTCTCTCTCTCTCACCCTCCAGCTCCCTGTTTCTCTCTCTCTCACTCTCACCCTCCAACTCCCTGTCTCTCTCTCCCACACACACCCTCCAACACTCTGTTTCTCTCTCTCTCACACACTCTCCAACTCACTGTCTCTCTCTCTCTCTCACAGCCTCCGTCTCTCTGTCCCACACACACCCTCCAACACTCTGTTTCTCTCTCTATCACAAACCCTCCAACCCCCTGTCTCTCTCTCTCTCACACCCTCCAACTCCCTCTCTCTCTCTCTCACCCACCAACTCCCTTTCTCTCCCTCTCTCTCTCACACCCTCCAACTCCCTGTCTCTCTCTGTCTCTCTCTCACCCTCCAACACCCTGTCTCTTTCTCTCTCACACCCTCCAACTGCCTGTCCCTCTCTCTCTCTCCAAACCTCTGTCTCTCTCTCTCTCTCACACACTCTCCTACTCCCTGTCTCTCTCGCTCTCTCACACCCTCCAACTCCCCGTCTCTCTCACATACCCTCCAGCTCCCTGCCACTCCCTCTCACACCCTTCAACTACCCGTCTCCCTCTCTCTCTCACACATACCCTCCAACTCCCTGTATCTCCCCCACTCTCACACACCCTCCAAATCCCTGTCTCTCTCTCTGTCTCTCACACCCTCCAACTACCTGTCTCTCTCTCTCATCCTCCAACTCCCTATCTCTCTCTCTCTCACACACACTCTGCAACTCCATCTTTCTCTCTCTCTCACACCCTCTAACCCCGACTCTTGCTTGCTCTCCCTTTCTCTCCCTCCAACTCCCTGTCTGCCTCTGTCTCTCAAACCCTCCAACTTCCTGTCTCTCTCTCTCTTCCTCTCACACCCTCCAACTCACTATCTCTCTCTCTCTCACACACACCCTCCAACTACCCGTCTCTCTCACACACCCTCCAACTCCTTGTCTCTCTCTCTCTCCCCCTCTCACACCCTCCAACTCCCTGTCTCTCTCTCTCTCTCTCTCACACCCTCCAACTCCCTGTCACTCTCTGTCTCTCTCTCACCCTCCAACTCCCTGTCTCTCTCTCTCTCACACCCTCCAACCCTCTGTCTCTCTCTCTCTCTCTCACACCCTGCAACTCCCCGTCTCTCTCTCTCACATACCCTCCAACTCCCTGCCTCTCCCTCACACACCCTCCAACTACCCGTCTCCCTCTCTCTCTCACACATATCCTCCAACGTCCTGTCTCTCTCTCGCACATAGCCTCCAACTCACTCACTTGCTCTCTCTCTCCCACTCACACCCTCCAACTCCCTATCTCTCTGTCTGTCTCACACACTCTGCAACCCCATCTTTCTCTCTCTCTCTCTCACACCATCCAACTCCCTGTCTCTCTCTCTCTCACACACACCCTCCAACTCCCTCTCTCTCTCTCACAAACACCTTCCAACTCCCTGTCTCTCTGTCTCTCTCACTCCCTCCAACTACACATCTCACTCTCTCTCTCTCTCACACACACTCTCGAACCCCCTATCTCTCTCTCTCTCTCACCCTCCATCTCCCTTTCTCTCCCTCTCTCTCTCTCACACACCCTCCCACTCTCCGTCTCTCTCTCTCTCACACCCTCCAACTACCTGACTCCCTGTCTCTCTCACACACATACCCTCCAACTCTCTGTCTCTCTCTCCCTCTCCCTTTCACACCCTCCAATTACCTGTCTGCCTCTCTCTCTCACACATACCCTCCAACTCCCTGCCTCTCTTTCTTCCTCTCACACCCTCCAACTCCCCGTCTCTCTCTCTCACATACCCTCCAACTAACTGTCTCTCTCTCTCTCACACACCCTCCAACTCCCTGTCTCTTTCTCTCTCACCCTCCATCTCCCTGTCTCACTCTCTGTCTCTCCATCCCTCTCACACCCTCCAACTCCCTGTCTCTCTCTCTCTCTCCCTCTCATACCCTCCAACATCCTGTCTCTCTCTCTCTCACATCCTCCAACTCCCTGTCTCTCTCTCTCTGACACCCTCCAACTCTTTGTCTCTCTGTCTCTCTCACACGCTCCAACCCCCTGTCTCTCTCTCTCTCACATCCTCCAACTCCCTGTCTCTCTCTCTCTGACACCCTCCAACTCTTTGTCTCTCTGTCTCTCTCACACGCTCCAACCCCCTGTCTCTCTCTCTCACACCCTCCAACCCCCTGTCTCTCTCTCTCTCTCACACCCTACAACCCCCTGTCTCTCTCTCTCTCACAGCCTGCAACTCCCTGTCTCTCTCCCTCTCACACCCTCCAACTCCCTGTCTCTCTCCCTCTCACACCCTCCAACTCCCTGTCTCTCTCTCTCTCTCTCCCACCTTCCAACTCCCTGTCTCTCTCTCTCTCTCTCCCACCTTCCAAATCCCTGTCTCTCTCTCCCACACACACCCTCCAACACTTTGTTTCTCTCTCTCACACACACTCTCCAACTCCCTGTCTCTCTCTCTCTCTCTCACACCCTCCAACTCACTATCTGTCTGTCTGTCTCTCTCTCTCGTAAACCCCCCCAACTCCCTGTCTCTCTCTCTCACACTCCAACTCCCTGTCTCTCTCTCTCTCACCCTCCAACTATTCGAATCTCTCTCACTCTCCCTCTCACACCCTCCAACCCCCTGTCTCTCTCTCTCTCTCACACCCTCCAACTCCCTGTCTCTCTGTCCCACACACACCCTCCAACCCTCTGTTTCTATCTCTATCAGAAACCCTCCAACTCCCTGTCTCTCTCTCTCTCGTAAATCCTCCAACACCCTGTCTCTCTCTCTCTCTCACACAACCTCCAACTCCCTGTCACCCACACCCTCCAACTCCCTCTCTCTCTATCTCACACCTCCAACTCCCTTTCTCTCTCTCTCTCTCTCACATCCTCCAACTACCCATCACTCTCTCACCCTCCCTCTCACAGCCTCCAACTCCCTGTCTCTCTCTCACTCACACCCTCCAACTCACTGTCTCTCCCTCTCTCTCTCTCACAACCTCCAACTCCCTGTCTATCCCTCTCTCTTTCTCACACACTCCAACTCCCTGTCTCTCTCTCTCTCTGACACCCTCCAACTCCTTGTCTCTCTATCTCACACCCTCTAACTCCCTGTTTCTCTCTCTCTCTCTCCCTCTCACACCCACCAATAGCCTGTCTCTCTCTCTCTCACACACACCCTCCAACTCCCTGTCTCTCTCTCTCTCTCTCTCTCTCCCATAAACCCTCCAACTCCATCTCTATCTCTCTCTCTCACACACTCTTCAAATCCCTGTCTCTCTCTCTCTCCCTCACACCCTCCAACTCCCTGTCTTTCTATCTCACACCCTCCAACTCCCTGTCTTCTCCATCTCTCACACCCTCCAACTCCCTGTCTCTCTCTCTCACACCCTCCAACCCACTCCCTCTCTCTCTCTCACACACAACCTCCAACTCACTGTCTGTCTCTCTCTCTCTCACACCCTCCATTCCCTGTCTCTCCCTCTCTGTTTCTTACATACTCCAACTCCCTGTCTTTCTCTCTCTCTCCCTCTCACACTCTCCAACTCCCTATGTGTCTCTCTCTCTCTCTCTCACCCTCCAACACCCTGTCTCTCTCTCTCTCCCTCACCCTCCAATACCCTGTCTCTCTCTCTCTCTCACACCCTCCAACTCCCTGTCTGTCTCTCTCTCACACCCTCCAACTCCCTGTCTCTCTCTCTCTCTCTCATAAACCCTCCAACTCCCTGTCTCTCTCTCTCTCTCTCTCACACCCTCTAACTCACTGTCTCTCTCTCACAGTCTCACACCCTCCAACTCCCTGTCTCTCTCTCTCTCGTAAATCCTCCAACACCCTGTCTCTCTCTCTCTCTCTCTCACACAACCTCCAACTCCCTGTCACTCACAGCCTCCAACTCCCTCTCTCTCTATCTCACACCTCCAACTCCCTTTCTCTCTCTCTCTCTCTCTCACATCCTCCAACTACCCATCTCTCTCTCACCCTCCCTCTCACAGCCTCCAACTTGCTGTCTCTCTCTCTCTCACTCACACCCTCCAACTCACTGTCTCTCCCTCTCTCTCTCTCAACCTCCAACTCCCTGTCTTCCCTCTCTCTTTCTCACACACTCCAACTCCCTGTCTCTCTCTCTCTCTGACACCCTCCAACTTCTTGTCTCTCTCTCTATCTCACACCCTCTAACTCCCTGTTTCTCTCTCTCTCTCTCTCTCACACCCACCAATACCCTGTCTCTCTCTCTCACACCCTACAACACCCTGTCTCTCTCTCTCTCACACACACCCTCCAACTCCCTGTCTCTCTCTCTCTCTCTCTCTCTCTCATAAACCCTCCAACTCCATCTCTATCTGTTTCTCTCACACACTCTCCAAATCCCTGTCTCTCTCTCTCTCCCTCACACCCTCCAACTCCCTGTCTTTCTATCTCACACGCTCCAACTCCCTGTCTTCTCCATCTCTCACACCCTCCAACTCCCTGTCTCTCTCTCACACCCTCCAACCCACTCCCTCTCTCTCTCTCTCTCACACACAACCTCCAACTCACTGTCTGTCTCTCTCTTTCTCACACCCTCCATTCCCTGTCTCTCCCTCTCTGTTTCTTACACATTCCAACTCCCTGTCTTTCTCTCTCTCTCTCTCTCACACTCTCCAAATCCCTGTCTGTCTCTCTCTCTCTCTCACCCTCCAACACCCTGTCTCTCTCTCTCTCCCTCACCCTCCAACTCCCTGTCTCTCTCTATCTCTCCCTCTCACACCATCCAACAGCCTGTCTCTCTCTCTTTCTTCCTCTCACACCCTCCAATTCTGTCTCTCTCTCTCACCCACTCTCCAACTCACTGTCTCTCTCTCTCTCTCACACACCCTCCAACTACAGCTATCACTCTCTCTCTCTGTCACACACTCTCGAACGCCCTTTCTCTCTCTCTCACTCACCCTCCATCTCCCTTTCTCTCCCTCTCTCTCCCTCACACACCCTCCAACTCCCCATCTCTCTCTCTCACATACGCTCCAACTCCCTGCCTGTCTCTCTCACATACCCTCCAACTCCCTGCCTCTCTCTCTCACACCCTCCAAATACCCGTCTACCTCTCTCTCTCACACATACCCTCGAACTCCCTGTCTCTCTCTCACACATACCCTCCAACTCACTGTCTCGCTCTCTCTCCCTCTCACACCCTCCAACCCCCTGTCTCTCTCGCTCTCTCACACCCTGCAATTCCCTGTCTCTCTCACACACCCTGCAAATCCATCTTTCTCTCTCTCTCTCACACACACTCCAACTCCCTCTCTCACTCTCTCACACCCTCCAACTCCCTGTCTCTCTCTCTCTCACACACCTTCCAACTCCCTCTCTCACTCTCTGAAACCCTCCAACCCCCTGTCTCTCTCTCTTTCTCTCACACACCCTCCATCTCCCTATCTCACTCTCTCTCTCTCCATCCGTCTCACACCCTCCAACTCCCTGTCTCTCTCTCTCTCCCTCTCATACCCTCCAACGTCCTGTTTCTCTCTCTCTCACATCCTCCAACTCCCTGTCTCTCTCTCTCTGACACCCTCCAACTCTTTGTCTCTCTGTCTCTCTCATACCCTCCAACTCACTGTCTCTCTCCCTCTCTCTCACATGCTCCAACCCCGTCTCTCTCTCTCTCTCTCTCACACCTTCCAACGCCCTGTCTCTCTCTCTCTCTCACACCCTCCAACTCCCTCTCTCACTCTCTCACACCCTCCAACTCCCTGTCTCTCTCTCTCTCTCACTCCCTCTAAATACACGTCTCACTCTCTCTCTCTCACACATTCTTGAACCCCGTTTCTCTCACTCATGGTCCATCTTCCTTTCTCTCCCTCTCTCTCCCTCACACACCCTCCAACTCCCTGTCTCTCTCTGTCTCTCTCTCACCCTCCAACTCCCTGCCTCGCTCTCTCACACCCTCCAACTACCCGTCTCCATCTCTCCCTCACACATAACCTCCAACTCCCTGTCTCTCTGTCTCTCTCACACACCCTGCAACTCCTTCTTTCTCTCTCTCTCTCTCTCTCACACCCTCCAACTCCCTGTCTCTCTCTCTTTCTTCCTCTCACACCCTCCAACTCCCTATCTCTCTCTCTCACACACCTTTCAACTCCCTCTCTCACTCTCTCAAACCCTCCAACTCCCTGTCTCTCTCTCTCTCTCTAACTCCCTCCAACTAAACGTCTCACTCTCTCTCTCTCTCTCACCCTCGAACTCCCTTTCTCTCTCTCTCTCACCCTCCATCTCCCTTTCTCTCCCTCTCTTTTTCTCTCACACTTTCCAACTCCCTGTCTCTCTCTCTCTCACCCTCCATCTCCCTGTCTCACTATCTCTCACTCCCTCCCTCTCACACCCTCCAACGCCCTGTCTCTCTCTGTCCCATACCCTCCAACTCCCTGTCTCTCTCTCTCTCTCCCTCACCCTCCAACTCCCTGTCTATCTCTCATACCCTCCGACGCCCTGTCTCTCTGTCTCTCATACCCTCCAACACCCTGTCACTCTCTCTCTCATACCCTCCAACTCCCTGTCTCTCTCTCTTTCTCCCTCACCCCCCAACTCCCTGTCTCTCTCATACCCTCCGACGCCCTGTCTCTCTCTCTCATACCCTCCAACTCCCTGTCTCTCTCTCTCACACCCTCCAACTCCCTGTCTCTCTCTCACACATACCCTCCAACTCACTCGCTCGCTCTCTCTCTCCTCTCACACCCTCCAACTCCCTGTCTCTCTCTCTCACCCACTCTCCAACTCACTGTCTCTCTCTCTCTCTCTCTCACACCCTCCAACTCCCTCTCTCTCTCACACACAGCCTCCAACTACAGCTGTCACTCTCTCTCTCTCTCACACACTCTCGAAACCCCTTTCTCTCTCTCTCTCACCCTCTATCTCCCTTTCTCTCCCTCTCTCTCTCACACACTCTCGAAACCCCTTTCTCTCTCTCTCTCTCACCCTCCATCTCCCTTTCTCTCCCTCTCTCTCTCTCACACACACCCTCCAACTCCCTGTCTCTCTCTCTCCCTCTCACACCCTCCAACTCCCCATCTCTCTCTCTCACATACCCTCCAACTCCCTGCCTGTCTCTCTCAAATACCCTCCAACTACCTGCCTCTCTCTCTCTCTCTCCCTCTCACAGCCTCCAACCCCCTGTCTCTCTCTCTCTCACACTCTCCAACTCCCTGTCTCTTTCTCTCTCTCTCTCTCTCTCTCTCACACCCTCCAACTCCCTGTCTCTCTGTCCCACACACACCCTGCAACACTCTGTTTCTATCTCTATCACAAACCCTCCAACTCCCTCTCTCACTCTCTCACACCCTCGAAACCCTGTCTCTCTCTCTCACACACACCCTCCAACTCCCTCTCTCACTCTCTCACTCCCTCCAACTCCCTGTCTCTCTCTCTCTCTCTCTCACTCCCTCTAAATACACGTCTCACTCTCTCTCTCTCACACATTCTTGAACCCCGTTTCTCTCACTCATGGTCCATCTCCCTTTCTCTCCCTCTCTCTCTCTCTCACACCCTCCAACTCCCTGTCTCTCTCTGTCTCTCTCTCACCCTCCAACTCCCTGCCTCACTCTCTCACACCCTCCAACTCCCTGTCTCTCTCTCTTTCTTCCTCTCACACCCTCCAACTACCTATCTCTCTCTCACACACCCTCCAACTCCCTCTCTCACTCTCACACCCTCCAACTCCCTGTTTCTCTCTCTCTCACACACCTTCCAACTCCCTCTCTCACTCTCTGAAACCCTCCAACCCCCTGTCTCTCTCTCTCTCACTCACCCTCCAACTCACTCTCTCTCTCTCTCACCTTCCAACACCCTGTCTCTCTCTCTCTCTCTCACACCCTCCAACTCCCTGTCTATCTCTCTCTCTCTCTCACTCACCCTCCAACTCACTCTCACTCTCTCACCTTTCAACTCCCTCTCTCTCTCTCACACCCTCCAACTACCCATCACCCCCTCTCTCTCTCACACCTACCCTCCAAATCCCTGTCTTTCTCTCCCTCTCCCTCTCACACCCTCCAACTACCTGTCTCTCTCTCTCTCTCACACCCTCCAAGCCCCTGTCTCTCTCTTTCCCTCACACCCTCCAACCCCCTGTCTCTCGCTCTACACCCTCCAACTCCCTGTCTCTCTCTCTCTCACACCCTCCAATTCACTGTCTCTCTCCCTCTCTCTCACACCTCCACTTCATTGTCTCTCTCTCTCTCTCTCTCACACCCTCCAACACCCTGTCTCTCTCTCTCACACCCTCCAACACCCTGTCTCTCTCTCTCTCTCACACGCTCCAACTACCCGCCTCTCTCTCTCTCTCTCTCACTCTCACAGCCTCCAACCCCCTGTCTCTCTCTCTCTCACACATTCTCCAACACCCTGTCTCTCTCTCTGTCTCACACCCTCCAACTCCCTGTTTCTCTGTCCCACACACACCCTCCAGCACTCTGTTTCTATCTCTATCACAAACCCTCCAACGCCCTGTCTCTCTCTCTCTCTCACACCCTCAAACCCCTGTCTCTGTCTCTCTCTCTCACACCCTCCAACCCCCTATATCTCTGCCTCTCACACCCTCCAACTCCCTCTCTCTCTCTCTCTCTCTCACACCCTCCAACTCACTGTCTCTCTTCCTCTCTCTCACACCTCCACTTCACTGTCTCTCTCTCTCACACCCTCCAACCCACTGTCTGTCTCTCTCTCTCACACCCTCCAACCCCCTGTCTCTCTCTCTCTCACACCCTGCAACTCACTGTCTCTCTCTCTCTCACACCCTCCAACTACCTGCCTCTCTCTCTCTCTCTCCCTCTCACAGCCTCCAACCCCCTGTCTCTCTCTCTCTCACACTCTCCAACTCCCTGTCTCTTTCTCTCTCTCTCTCTCTCTCTCTCTCACACCCTCCAACTCCCTGTCTCTCTGTCCCACACACACCCTGCAACACTCTGTTTCTATCTCTATCACAAACCCTCCAACTCCCTCTCTCACTCTCTCACACCCTCGAAACCCTGTCTCTCTCTCTCACACACACCCTCCAACTCCCTCTCTCACTCTCTCACTCCCTCCAACTCCCTGTCTCTCTCTCTCTCTCTCTCACTCCCTCTAAATACACGTCTCACTCTCTCTCTCTCACACATTCTTGAACCCCGTTTCTCTCACTCATGGTCCATCTCCCTTTCTCTCCCTCTCTCTCTCTCTCACACCCTCCAACTCCCTGTCTCTCTCTGTCTCTCTCTCACCCTCCAACTCCCTGCCTCACTCTCTCACACCCTCCAACTCCCTGTCTCTCTCTCTTTCTTCCTCTCACACCCTCCAACTACCTATCTCTCTCTCACACACCTTCCAACTCCCTCTCTCACTCTCTCAAACCCTCCAACTCCCTGTCTCTCTCTCTCTAGCTCCCTTCAACTAAACGTCTCACTCTCTCTCTCTCTCTCACACCCTCGAACCCACTTTCTCTCTCTCTCTCTCACCCTCCATCTCCCTTTCTCTCCCTCTCTTTCTCTCTCACACATTCCAACTCCCTGTCTCTCTCTCTCTCACCCTCCATCTCCCTGTCTCACTCTCTCTCACTCCCTCCCTCTCACACCCTCCAACGCCCTGTCTCTCCCTCTCCCATACCCTCCAACTCCCTGTCTCTCTCTCTCTCTCACACCCTCCAATACTTTGTCTCTCTCTCTCTCTCCCTCACCCTCCAACTCCCTGTCTCTCTCTCATACCCTCCGACGCCCTGTCTCTCTGCCTCTCATACCCTCCAACTTCCTGTCACTCTCTCTCTCATACCCTCCAACTCCCTGTCTCTCTCTCTTTCTCCCTCACCCTCCAACTCCCTGTCTCTCTCTCATACCCTCCAACGCCCTGTCTCTCTCTCTTACACCCTCCAACTCCCTGTCTCTCTCTCACACATACCCTCCAACTCACTCGCTCGCTCTCTCTCTCCCTCTCACACCCTCCAACTCCCTGTATCTCTCTCTTTCTTCCTCTCACACCCTCCAAATCCCTGTCTCTCTCTCTCACCCACTCTCCAACTCACTGTCTCTCTCTCTCTCTCACACACACCCTCCAACTCCCTCTCTCTCTCACACACAGCCTCCAAATACAGCTGTCACTCTCTCTCTCTCATACACTCTCGAAACCCCTTTCTCTCTCTCTCTCACCCTCCATCTCCCTTTCTCTCCCTCTCTCTCTCACACACCCTCCAACTCCCTGTCTCTCTCTCTCTCTCCCTCTCACACCCTCCAACTCCCCGTCTCTCTCTCTCACATACCCTCCAACTCCCTGCCTGTCTCTCTCACATACCCTCCAACTCCCTGCCTCTCTCTCTCACACCCTCCAACTACCCGTCTGCCTCTCTCTCTCACACATACCCTCCAACTCCCTGTCTCTCTCTCACACATACCCTCCAATTCACTGTCTCGCGCTCTCTCTCCATCTCACACCCTCCAACTCCCTGTCTCTCTCCCACACCCTGCAACTCCATCTTTCTCTCTCCCTCTCACACACCCTCCAACTCCCTCTCTCACTCTCACACCCTCCAACTCCCTGTTTCTCTCTCTCTCACACACCTTCCAACTCCCTCTCTCACTCTCTGAAACCCTCCAACCCCCTGTCTCTCTCTCTCTCACTCACCCTCCAACTCACTCTCTCTCTCTCTCACCTTCCAACACCCTGTCTCTCTCTCTCTCTCTCACACCCTCCAACTCCCTGTCTATCTCTCTCTCTCTCTCACTCACCCTCCAACTCACTCTCACTCTCTCACCTTTCAACTCCCTCTCTCTCTCTCACACCCTCCAACTACCCATCACCCCCTCTCTCTCTCACACCTACCCTCCAAATCCCTGTCTTTCTCTCCCTCTCCCTCTCACACCCTCCAACTACCTGTCTCTCTCTCTCTCTCACACCCTCCAAGCCCCTGTCTCTCTCTTTCCCTCACACCCTCCAACCCCCTGTCTCTCGCTCTACACCCTCCAACTCCCTGTCTCTCTCTCTCTCACACCCTCCAATTCACTGTCTCTCTCCCTCTCTCTCACACCTCCACTTCATTGTCTCTCTCTCTCTCTCTCTCACACCCTCCAACACCCTGTCTCTCTCTCTCACACCCTCCAACACCCTGTCTCTCTCTCTCTCTCACACGCTCCAACTACCCGCCTCTCTCTCTCTCTCTCTCACTCTCACAGCCTCCAACCCCCTGTCTCTCTCTCTCACACATTCTCCAACACCCTGTCTCTCTCTCTGTCTCACACCCTCCAACTCCCTGTTTCTCTGTCCCACACACACCCTCCAGCACTCTGTTTCTATCTCTATCACAAACCCTCCAACGCCCTGTCTCTCTCTCTCTCTCACACCCTCAAACCCCTGTCTCTGTCTCTCTCTCTCACACCCTCCAACCCCCTATATCTCTGCCTCTCACACCCTCCAACTCCCTCTCTCTCTCTCTCTCTCTCACACCCTCCAACTCACTGTCTCTCTTCCTCTCTCTCACACCTCCACTTCACTGTCTCTCTCTCTCACACCCTCCAACCCACTGTCTGTCTCTCTCTCTCACACCCTCCAACCCCCTGTCTCTCTCTCTCTCACACCCTGCAACTCACTGTCTCTCTCTCTCTCACACCCTCCAACTACCTGCCTCTCTCTCTCTCTCTCCCTCTCACAGCCTCCAACCCCCTGTCTCTCTCTCTCTCACACTCTCCAACTCCCTGTCTCTTTCTCTCTCTCTCTCTCTCTCTCTCACACCCTCCAACTCCCTGTCTCTCTGTCCCACAC
Source organism: Isurus oxyrinchus (assembly GCA_026770705.1). Taxonomy (NCBI): domain Eukaryota; kingdom Metazoa; phylum Chordata; class Chondrichthyes; order Lamniformes; family Lamnidae; genus Isurus; species Isurus oxyrinchus. The sequence continues at coordinate 53,909,336 of JANJGN010000023.1, forward strand.
ACACCCTGCAACACTCTGTTTCTATCTCTATCACAAACCCTCCAACTCCCTCTCTCACTCTCTCACACCCTCGAAACCCTGTCTCTCTCTCTCACACACACCCTCCAACTCCCTCTCTCACTCTCTCACTCCCTCCAACTCCCTGTCTCTCTCTCTCTCTCTCTCACTCCCTCTAAATACACGTCTCACTCTCTCTCTCTCACACATTCTTGAACCCCGTTTCTCTCACTCATGGTCCATCTCCCTTTCTCTCCCTCTCTCTCTCTCTCACACCCTCCAACTCCCTGTCTCTCTCTGTCTCTCTCTCACCCTCCAACTCCCTGCCTCACTCTCTCACACCCTCCAACTCCCTGTCTCTCTCTCTTTCTTCCTCTCACACCCTCCAACTACCTATCTCTCTCTCACACACCTTCCAACTCCCTCTCTCACTCTCTCAAACCCTCCAACTCCCTGTCTCTCTCTCTCTAGCTCCCTTCAACTAAACGTCTCACTCTCTCTCTCTCTCTCACACCCTCGAACCCACTTTCTCTCTCTCTCTCTCTCACCCTCCATCTCCCTTTCTCTCCCTCTCTTTCTCTCTCACACATTCCAACTCCCTGTCTCTCTCTCTCTCACCCTCCATCTCCCTGTCTCACTCTCTCTCACTCCCTCCCTCTCACACCCTCCAACGCCCTGTCTCTCCCTCTCCCATACCCTCCAACTCCCTGTCTCTCTCTCTCTCTCACACCCTCCAATACTTTGTCTCTCTCTCTCTCTCCCTCACCCTCCAACTCCCTGTCTCTCTCTCATACCCTCCGACGCCCTGTCTCTCTGCCTCTCATACCCTCCAACTTCCTGTCACTCTCTCTCTCATACCCTCCAACTCCCTGTCTCTCTCTCTTTCTCCCTCACCCTCCAACTCCCTGTCTCTCTCTCATACCCTCCAACGCCCTGTCTCTCTCTCTTACACCCTCCAACTCCCTGTCTCTCTCTCACACATACCCTCCAACTCACTCGCTCGCTCTCTCTCTCCCTCTCACACCCTCCAACTCCCTGTATCTCTCTCTTTCTTCCTCTCACACCCTCCAAATCCCTGTCTCTCTCTCTCACCCACTCTCCAACTCACTGTCTCTCTCTCTCTCTCACACACACCCTCCAACTCCCTCTCTCTCTCACACACAGCCTCCAAATACAGCTGTCACTCTCTCTCTCTCATACACTCTCGAAACCCCTTTCTCTCTCTCTCTCACCCTCCATCTCCCTTTCTCTCCCTCTCTCTCTCACACACCCTCCAACTCCCTGTCTCTCTCTCTCTCTCCCTCTCACACCCTCCAACTCCCCGTCTCTCTCTCTCACATACCCTCCAACTCCCTGCCTGTCTCTCTCACATACCCTCCAACTCCCTGCCTCTCTCTCTCACACCCTCCAACTACCCGTCTGCCTCTCTCTCTCACACATACCCTCCAACTCCCTGTCTCTCTCTCACACATACCCTCCAATTCACTGTCTCGCGCTCTCTCTCCATCTCACACCCTCCAACTCCCTGTCTCTCTCCCACACCCTGCAACTCCATCTTTCTCTCTCCCTCTCACACACCCTCCAACTCCCTCTCTCACTCTCACACCCTCCAACTCCCTGTTTCTGTCTCTCTCACACACCTTCCAACTCCCTCTCTCACTCTCTGAAACCCTCCAACCCCCTGTCTCTCTCTCTCTCACTCACCCTCCAACTCACTCTCTCTCTCTCTCACCTTCCAACACCCTGTCTCTCTCTCTCTCTCTCACACCCTCCAACTCCCTGTCTATCTCTCTCTCTCTCTCTCACTCACCCTCCAACTCACTCTCACTCTCTCACCTTTCAACTCCCTCTCTCTCTCTCACACCCTCCAACTACCCATCTCCCTCTCTCTCTCACACCTACCCTCCAAATCCCTGTCTTTCTCTCCCTCTCCCTCTCACACCCTCCAACTACCTGTCTCTCTCTCTCTCTCACACCCTCCAAGCCCCTGTCTCTCTCTTTCCCTCACACCCTCCAACCCCCTGTCTCTCGCTCTACACCCTCCAACTCCCTGTCTCTCTCTCTCTCTCACACCCTCCAATTCACTGTCTCTCTCCCTCTCTCTCACACCTCCACTTCATTGTCTCTCTCTCTCTCTCTCACACCCTCCAACACCCTGTCTCTCTCTCTCACACCCTCCAACACCCTGTCTCTCTCTCTCTCTCACACGCTCCAACTACCCGCCTCTCTCTCTCTCTCTCTCACTCTCACAGCCTCCAACCCCCTGTCTCTCTCTCTCACACATTCTCCAACACCCTGTCTCTCTCTCTGTCTCACACCCTCCAACTCCCTGTTTCTCTGTCCCACACACACCCTCCAGCACTCTGTTTCTATCTCTATCACAAACCCTCCAACGCCCTGTCTCTCTCTCTCTCTCACACCCTCAAACCCCTGTCTCTGTCTCTCTCTCTCACACCCTCCAACCCCCTATATCTCTGCCTCTCACACCCTCCAACTCCCTCTCTCTCTCTCTCTCTCTCACACCCTCCAACTCACTGTCTCTCTTCCTCTCTCTCACACCTCCACTTCACTGTCTCTCTCTCTCACACCCTCCAACCCACTGTCTGTCTCTCTCTCTCACACCCTCCAACCCCCTGTCTCTCTCTCTCTCACACCCTGCAACTCACTGTCTCTCTCTCTCTCACACCCTCCAACTACCTGCCTCTCTCTCTCTCTCTCCCTCTCACAGCCTCCAACCCCCTGTCTCTCTCTCTCTCACACTCTCCAACTCCCTGTCTCTTTCTCTCTCTCTCTCTCTCTCTCTCTCACACCCTCCAACTCCCTGTCTCTCTGTCCCACACACACCCTGCAACACTCTGTTTCTATCTCTATCACAAACCCTCCAACTCCCTCTCTCACTCTCTCACACCCTCGAAACCCTGTCTCTCTCTCTCACACACACCCTCCAACTCCCTCTCTCACTCTCTCACTCCCTCCAACTCCCTGTCTCTCTCTCTCTCTCTCTCACTCCCTCTAAATACACGTCTCACTCTCTCTCTCTCACACATTCTTGAACCCCGTTTCTCTCACTCATGGTCCATCTCCCTTTCTCTCCCTCTCTCTCTCTCTCACACCCTCCAACTCCCTGTCTCTCTCTGTCTCTCTCTCACCCTCCAACTCCCTGCCTCACTCTCTCACACCCTCCAACTCCCTGTCTCTCTCTCTTTCTTCCTCTCACACCCTCCAACTACCTATCTCTCTCTCACACACCTTCCAACTCCCTCTCTCACTCTCTCAAACCCTCCAACTCCCTGTCTCTCTCTCTCTAGCTCCCTTCAACTAAACGTCTCACTCTCTCTCTCTCTCTCACACCCTCGAACCCACTTTCTCTCTCTCTCTCTCTCACCCTCCATCTCCCTTTCTCTCCCTCTCTTTCTCTCTCACACATTCCAACTCCCTGTCTCTCTCTCTCTCACCCTCCATCTCCCTGTCTCACTCTCTCTCACTCCCTCCCTCTCACACCCTCCAACGCCCTGTCTCTCCCTCTCCCATACCCTCCAACTCCCTGTCTCTCTCTCTCTCTCACACCCTCCAATACTTTGTCTCTCTCTCTCTCTCCCTCACCCTCCAACTCCCTGTCTCTCTCTCATACCCTCCGACGCCCTGTCTCTCTGCCTCTCATACCCTCCAACTTCCTGTCACTCTCTCTCTCATACCCTCCAACTCCCTGTCTCTCTCTCTTTCTCCCTCACCCTCCAACTCCCTGTCTCTCTCTCATACCCTCCAACGCCCTGTCTCTCTCTCTTACACCCTCCAACTCCCTGTCTCTCTCTCACACATACCCTCCAACTCACTCGCTCGCTCTCTCTCTCCCTCTCACACCCTCCAACTCCCTGTATCTCTCTCTTTCTTCCTCTCACACCCTCCAAATCCCTGTCTCTCTCTCTCACCCACTCTCCAACTCACTGTCTCTCTCTCTCTCTCACACACACCCTCCAACTCCCTCTCTCTCTCACACACAGCCTCCAAATACAGCTGTCACTCTCTCTCTCTCATACACTCTCGAAACCCCTTTCTCTCTCTCTCTCACCCTCCATCTCCCTTTCTCTCCCTCTCTCTCTCACACACCCTCCAACTCCCTGTCTCTCTCTCTCTCTCCCTCTCACACCCTCCAACTCCCCGTCTCTCTCTCTCACATACCCTCCAACTCCCTGCCTGTCTCTCTCACATACCCTCCAACTCCCTGCCTCTCTCTCTCATACCCTCCAACTACCCGTCTGCCTCTCTCTCTCACACATACCCTCCAACTCCCTGTCTCTCTCTCACACATACCCTCCAATTCACTGTCTCGCGCTCTCTCTCCATCTCACACCCTCCAACTCCCTGTCTCTCTCCCACACCCTGCAACTCCATCTTTCTCTCTCCCTCTCACACACCCTCCAACTCCCTCTCTCACTCTCACACCCTCCAACTCCCTGTTTCTCTCTCTCTCACACACCTTCCAACTCCCTCTCTCACTCTCTGAAACCCTCCAACCCCCTGTCTCTCTCTCTCTCACTCACCCTCCAACTCACTCTCTCTCTCTCTCACCTTCCAACACCCTGTCTCTCTCTCTCTCTCTCTCACACCCTCCAACTCCCTGTCTATCTCTCTCTCTCTCTCACTCACCCTCCAACTCACTCTCACTCTCTCACCTTTCAACTCCCTCTCTCTCTCTCACACCCTCCAACTACACATCTCCCTCTCTCTCTCACACCTACCCTCCAAATCCCTGTCTTTCTCTCCCTCTCCCTCTCACACCCTCCAACTACCTGTCTCTCTCTCTCTCACACACCCTCCAAGCCCCTGTCTCTCTCTTTCCCTCACACCCTCCAACCCCCTGTCTCTCGCTCTACACCCTCCAACTCCCTGTCTCTCTCTCTCTCTCACACCCTCCAATTCACTGTCTCTCTCCCTCTCTCTCACACCTCCACTTCATTGTCTCTCTCTCTCTCTCTCTCACACCCTCCAACACCCTGTCTCTCTCTCTCACACCCTCCAACACCCTGTCTCTCTCTCTCTCTCACACGCTCCAACTACCCGCCTCTCTCTCTCTCTCTCTCACTCTCACAGCCTCCAACCCCCTGTCTCTCTCTCTCTCACATTCTCCAACACCCTGTCTCTCTCTCTGTCTCACACCCTCCAACTCCCTGTTTCTCTGTCCCACACACACCCTCCAGCACTCTGTTTCTATCTCTATCACAAACCCTCCAACGCCCTGTCTCTCTCTCTCTCTCACACCCTCAAACCCCTGTCTCTGTCTCTCTCTCTCACACCCTCCAACCCCCTATATCTCTGCCTCTCACACCCTCCAACTCCCTCTCTCTCTCTCTCTCTCTCACACCCTCCAACTCACTGTCTCTCTTCCTCTCTCTCACACCTCCACTTCACTGTCTCTCTCTCTCACACCCTCCAACCCACTGTCTGTCTCTCTCTCTCACACCCTCCAACCCCCTGTCTCTCTCTCTCTCACACCCTGCAACTCACTGTCTCTCTCTCTCTCACACCCTCCAACTACCTGCCTCTCTCTCTCTCTCTCCCTCTCACAGCCTCCAACCCCCTGTCTCTCTCTCTCTCACACTCTCCAACTCCCTGTCTCTTTCTCTCTCTCTCTCTCTCTCTCTCACACCCTCCAACTCCCTGTCTCTCTGTCCCACACACACCCTGCAACACTCTGTTTCTATCTCTATCACAAACCCTCCAACTCCCTCTCTCACTCTCTCACACCCTCGAAACCCTGTCTCTCTCTCTCACACACACCCTCCAACTCCCTCTCTCACTCTCTCACTCCCTCCAACTCCCTGTCTCTCTCTCTCTCTCTCTCACTCCCTCTAAATACACGTCTCACTCTCTCTCTCTCACACATTCTTGAACCCCGTTTCTCTCACTCATGGTCCATCTCCCTTTCTCTCCCTCTCTCTCTCTCTCACACCCTCCAACTCCCTGTCTCTCTCTGTCTCTCTCTCACCCTCCAACTCCCTGCCTCACTCTCTCACACCCTCCAACTCCCTGTCTCTCTCTCTTTCTTCCTCTCACACCCTCCAACTACCTATCTCTCTCTCACACACCTTCCAACTCCCTCTCTCACTCTCTCAAACCCTCCAACTCCCTGTCTCTCTCTCTCTAGCTCCCTTCAACTAAACGTCTCACTCTCTCTCTCTCTCTCACACCCTCGAACCCACTTTCTCTCTCTCTCTCTCTCACCCTCCATCTCCCTTTCTCTCCCTCTCTTTCTCTCTCACACATTCCAACTCCCTGTCTCTCTCTCTCTCACCCTCCATCTCCCTGTCTCACTCTCTCTCACTCCCTCCCTCTCACACCCTCCAACGCCCTGTCTCTCCCTCTCCCATACCCTCCAACTCCCTGTCTCTCTCTCTCTCTCACACCCTCCAATACTTTGTCTCTCTCTCTCTCTCCCTCACCCTCCAACTCCCTGTCTCTCTCTCATACCCTCCGACGCCCTGTCTCTCTGTCTCTCTTACCCTCCAACTCCCTGTCACTCTCTCTCATACCCTCCAACTCCCTGTCTCTGTCTCTTTCTCCCTCACCCTCCAACTCCCTGTTTCGCTCTCATACCCTCCAACGCCCTGTCTCTCTCTCTCGTACCCTCCAACTCCCTGTCTCACTCTCTCTCACACCCTCCAATACTTTGTCTCTCACTCTCACACCCTCCAACCCCCTGTCTCTCTCTCTCCCTCACCCTCCAACTCCCTATCTCTCTCTCTCATACCCTCCGACGCCCTGACTCTCTCTCCCATACGCTCCAACTCCCTGTCTCTCTCTCTCTCACACCCTCCAATACTTTGTCTCTCTCTCTCACACCCTCCAACTCCCTGTCTCTCTCTCTCACTCACCCTCCAAATCCCTGTCTCTCTCTCTCATACCCTCTGACGCCCTGTCTCCCTCTCTCTCATACCCTCCAACTCCCTGTCTCTCTCTCTCTCACACCCTCCAATACTTCGTCTCTCTCTCACACTCCCTCCAACTCCCTCTCTCACTCTCTCTCTGACACACGCTCCAACTCCCTGTATCTCTCTCTCTCTCACTCCCTCCAACTACACATCTCACTCTCTCACTCTCTCACACCCTCGAACCCCCTTTCTCTCTCTCTCACCCTCCATCTCCCTTTCTCTCCCTCTCTTTCTCTCTCACACATTCCAACTTCCTGTCTCTCTCTCTCAAACCCTCCAACTCCCTGTCTCTCTCTCTCTCTCTCTCTCTCACAACCTCCAGACCCTGTCTCTCTCTCTCTCTCACACCCTCCTACTCAATGTCTCTCTCCCTCTCTCTCACACCCTCCAACCCCTGTCTCTCTCTCTCTCACACTCTCCAACTCCCTGTCTCGCTCTCTCTCTCTCTCTCTCTCTCTCTCCCATACCCTCCAACTCCCTGTCTCTCTCTCTCTCTCACCCTCCAACTCACTGACTCTCTCCCTCTCTCTCACACCCTCCAACTCCCTGTCTCTCTGTCTCTCCCACCCTCCAACTCCCTGTCTCTCTCTCTCTCGCCCTCCATCTCCCTTTCTCTCCCTCTCTTTCTCTCTCACACATTCCAACTCCCTGTCTCTCTCTCTCTCTCTCGTAAACCCTCCAACTCCCTCTCTCTCTATCTCCCACCTCCAACTACCCATCTGTCTCTCTCTCTCTCACTCACACCCTCCAAATCACTGTCTCTCCCTCTCTCTCTCTCACACCCTCCAACTCCCTGTCTCTCCCTCTCTCTTTCACAAACTCCAACTCCCTGTCTCCCTCTGTCTCTTTCTCTCTCTGACACACTCCAACTCCCTGTCTCTCTCTCTATCTCACACCCTCTAACTCCCTGTTTCTCTCTCTCTCCCTCCAAACCCCTGTCTCTCTCTCCCTCTCACACCCTCCAATCCCGTCTCTCTCTCCCTCTCACACCCACCAATACCCTGTCTCTCTCTCACATACACCCTCCAACGCCCTGTCTAACCCTCTCTCTCACACCCTCCAACTCCCTGTCTCTCCCTCTCATTTTCTCACACACTCCAACTCCCTGTCTCTCTCTCTCTGACACCTTCCAACACACTCTCTCTCTCTCTCTCACACCCTCCAACTCACTGTCTCTCTCCCTCTCTCTCACACCTCCGCTTCACTGTCTCTCTCCCTCTCTCTCTCACACCCTCCAACCCCGTCTGTCTCTCTCTCTCACACCCTCCAACCCCCTGTCTCTCTCTCTCTCTCACACCCTGCAACTCCCTGTCTCTTTCTCTCTCACACCCTCCAACTACCCGCCTCTCTCTCTCTCTCCCTCTCACAGCCTCCAACCCCCTGTCTCTCTCTCTCTCACACGCTCCAACTACCCGCCTCTCTCTCTCTCTCTCTCTCACTCTCACAGCCTCCAACCCCCTGTCTCTCTCTCTCTCACATTCTCCAACACCCTTTCTCTCTCTCTGTCTCACACCCTCCAACTCCCTGTTTCTCTGTCCCACACACACCCTCCAGCACTCTGTTTCTATCTCTATCACAAACCCTCCAACGCCCTGTCTCTCTCTCTCTCTCACACCCTCAAACCCCTGTCTCTGTCTCTCTCTCTCACACCCTCCAACCCCCTATATCTCTGCCTCTCACACCCTCCAACTCCCTGTCTCTCTCTCTCTCTCTCACACCCTCCAACTCACTGTCTCTCTTCCTCTCTCTCACACCTCCACTTCACTGTCTCTCTCTCTCACACCCTCCAACCCACTGTCTGTCTCTCTCTCTCACACCCTCCAACCCCCTGTCTCTCTCTCTCTCACACCCTGCAACTCACTGTCTCTCTCTCTCTCACACCCTCCAACTACCTGCCTCTCTCTCTCTCTCTCCCTCTCACAGCCTCCAACCCCCTGTCTCTCTCTCTCTCACACTCTCCAACTCCCTGTCTCTTTCTCTCTCTCTCTCTCTCTCTCTCACACCCTCCAACTCCCTGTCTCTCTGTCCCACACACACCCTGCAACACTCTGTTTCTATCTCTATCACAAACCCTCCAACTCCCTCTCTCACTCTCTCACACCCTCGAAACCCTGTCTCTCTCTCTCACACACACCCTCCAACTCCCTCTCTCACTCTCTCACTCCCTCCAACTCCCTGTCTCTCTCTCTCTCTCTCACTCCCTCTAAATACACGTCTCACTCTCTCTCTCTCACACATTCTTGAACCCCGTTTCTCTCACTCATGGTCCATCTCCCTTTCTCTCCCTCTCTCTCTCTCTCACACCCTCCAACTCCCTGTCTCTCTCTGTCTCTCTCTCACCCTCCAACTCCCTGCCTCACTCTCTCACACCCTCCAACTCCCTGTCTCTCTCTCTTTCTTCCTCTCACACCCTCCAACTACCTATCTCTCTCTCACACACCTTCCAACTCCCTCTCTCACTCTCTCAAACCCTCCAACTCCCTGTCTCTCTCTCTCTAGCTCCCTTCAACTAAACGTCTCACTCTCTCTCTCTCTCACACCCTCGAACCCACTTTCTCTCTCTCTCTCTCTCACCCTCCATCTCCCTTTCTCTCCCTCTCTTTCTCTCTCACACATTCCAACTCCCTGTCTCTCTCTCTCTCACCCTCCATCTCCCTGTCTCACTCTCTCTCACTCCCTCCCTCTCACACCCTCCAACGCCCTGTCTCTCCCTCTCCCATACCCTCCAACTCCCTGTCTCTCTCTCTCTCTCACACCCTCCAATACTTTGTCTCTCTCTCTCTCTCCCTCACCCTCCAACTCCCTGTCTCTCTCTCATACCCTCCGACGCCCTGTCTCTCTGTCTCTCTTACCCTCCAACTTCCTGTCACTCTCTCTCATACCCTCCAACTCCCTGTCTCTGTCTCTTTCTCCCTCACCCTCCAACTCCCTGTTTCGCTCTCATACCCTCCAACGCCCTGTCTCTCTCTCTCGTACCCTCCAACTCCCTGTCTCACTCTCTCTCACACCCTCCAATACTTTGTCTCTCACTCTCACACCCTCCAACCCCCTGTCTCTCTCTCTCCCTCACCCTCCAACTCCCTATCTCTCTCTCTCATACCCTCCGACGCCCTGACTCTCTCTCCCATACGCTCCAACTCCCTGTCTCTCTCTCTCTCACACCCTCCAATACTTTGTCTCTCTCTCTCACACCCTCCAACTCCCTGTCTCTCTCTCTCACTCACCCTCCAAATCCCTGTCTCTCTCTCTCATACCCTCTGACGCCCTGTCTCCCTCTCTCTCATACCCTCCAACTCCCTGTCTCTCTCTCTCTCACACCCTCCAATACTTCGTCTCTCTCTCACACTCCCTCCAACTCCCTCTCTCACTCTCTCTCTGACACACGCTCCAACTCCCTGTATCTCTCTCTCTCTCACTCCCTCCAACTACACATCTCACTCTCTCACTCTCTCACACCCTCGAACCCCCTTTCTCTCTCTCTCACCCTCCATCTCCCTTTCTCTCCCTCTCTTTCTCTCTCACACATTCCAACTTCCTGTCTCTCTCTCTCAAACCCTCCAACTCCCTGTCTCTCTCTCTCTCTCTCTCTCTCACAACCTCCAGACCCTGTCTCTCTCTCTCTCTCACACCCTCCTACTCAATGTCTCTCTCCCTCTCTCTCACACCCTCCAACCCCTGTCTCTCTCTCTCTCACACTCTCCAACTCCCTGTCTCGCTCTCTCTCTCTCTCTCTCTCTCTCTCCCATACCCTCCAACTCCCTGTCTCTCTCTCTCTCTCACCCTCCAACTCACTGACTCTCTCCCTCTCTCTCACACCCTCCAACTCCCTGTCTCTCTGTCTCTCCCACCCTCCAACTCCCTGTCTCTCTCTCTCTCGCCCTCCATCTCCCTTTCTCTCCCTCTCTTTCTCTCTCACACATTCCAACTCCCTGTCTCTCTCTCTCTCTCTCGTAAACCCTCCAACTCCCTCTCTCTCTATCTCCCACCTCCAACTACCCATCTGTCTCTCTCTCTCTCACTCACACCCTCCAAATCACTGTCTCTCCCTCTCTCTCTCTCACACCCTCCAACTCCCTGTCTCTCCCTCTCTCTTTCACAAACTCCAACTCCCTGTCTCCCTCTGTCTCTTTCTCTCTCTGACACACTCCAACTCCCTGTCTCTCTCTCTATCTCACACCCTCTAACTCCCTGTTTCTCTCTCTCTCCCTCCAAACCCCTGTCTCTCTCTCCCTCTCACACCCTCCAATCCCGTCTCTCTCTCCCTCTCATACCCACCAATACCCTGTCTCTCTCTCACATACACCCTCCAACGCCCTGTCTAACCCTCTCTCTCACACCCTCCAACTCCCTGTCTCTCCCTCTCATTTTCTCACACACTCCAACTCCCTGTCTCTCTCTCTCTGACACCTTCCAACACACTCTCTCTCTCTCTCTCACACCCTCCAACTCACTGTCTCTCTCCCTCTCTCTCACACCTCCGCTTCACTGTCTCTCTCCCTCTCTCTCTCACACCCTCCAACCCCGTCTGTCTCTCTCTCTCACACCCTCCAACCCCCTGTCTCTCTCTCTCTCTCACACCCTGCAACTCCCTGTCTCTTTCTCTCTCACACCCTCCAACTACCCGCCTCTCTCTCTCTCTCTCCCTCTCACAGCCTCCAACCCCCTGTCTCTCTCTCTCTCACACTCTCCAACTCCCTATCTCTCTCTCTCTCTCTCACAAACTCCAACTCCCTGTCTCTCTGTCCCACACACACCCTCCAACACTCTGTTTCTATCTCTATCACAAACCCTCCAACTCCCTCTCTCACTCTCTCAAATCCTCCAACTCCCTGTCTCTCTCTCTCTAGCTCCCTTCAACTAAACGTCTCACTCTCTCTCTCTCTCACACCCTCGAACCCACTTTCTCTCTCTCTCTCTCTCACCCTCCATCTCCCTTTCTCTCCCTCTCTTTCTCTCTCACACATTCCAACTCCCTGTCTCTCTCTCTCTCACCCTCCATCTCCCTGTCTCACTCTCTCTCACTCCCTCCCTCTCACACCCTCCAACGCCCTGTCTCTCCCTCTCCCATACCCTCCAACTCCCTGTCTCTCTCTCTCTCTCACACCCTCCAATACTTTGTCTCTCTCTCTCTCTCCCTCACCCTCCAACTCCCTGTCTCTCTCTCATACCCTCCGACGCCCTGTCTCTCTGTCTCTCTTACCCTCCAACTTCCTGTCACTCTCTCTCATACCCTCCAACTCCCTGTCTCTGTCTCTTTCTCCCTCACCCTCCAACTCCCTGTTTCGCTCTCATACCCTCCAGCGCCCTGTCTCTATCTCTCGTACCCTCCAACTCCCTGTCTCACTCTCTCTCACACCCTCCAATACTTTGTCTCTCACTCTCACACCCTCCAACCCCCTGTCTCTCTCTCTCCCTCACCCTCCAACTCCCTATCTCTCTCTCTCATACCCTCCGACGCCCTGACTCTCTCTCCCATACGCTCCAACTCCCTGTCTCTCTCTCTCTCACACCCTCCAATACTTTGTCTCTCTCTCTCACACCCTCCAACTCCCTGTCTCTCTCTCTCACTCACCCTCCAAATCCCTGTCTCTCTCTCTCATACCCTCTGACGCCCTGTCTCCCTCTCTCTCATACCCTCCAACTCCCTGTCTCTCTCTCTCTCACACCCTCCAATACTTCGTCTCTCTCTCACACTCCCTCCAACTCCCTCTCTCACTCTCTCTCTGACACACGCTCCAACTCCCTGTATCTCTCTCTCTCTCACTCCCTCCAACTACACATCTCACTCTCTCACTCTCTCACACCCTCGAACCCCCTTTCTCTCTCTCTCACCCTCCATCTCCCTTTCTCTCCCTCTCTTTCTCTCTCACACATTCCAACTTCCTGTCTCTCTCTCTCAAACCCTCCAACTCCCTGTCTCTCTCTCTCTCTCTCTCTCTCACAACCTCCAGACCCTGTCTCTCTCTCTCTCTCACACCCTCCTACTCAATGTCTCTCTCCCTCTCTCTCACACCCTCCAACCCCTGTCTCTCTCTCTCTCACACTCTCCAACTCCCTGTCTCGCTCTCTCTCTCTCTCTCTCTCTCTCTCTCCCATACCCTCCAACTCCCTGTCTCTCTCTCTCTCTCACCCTCCAACTCACTGACTCTCTCCCTCTCTCTCACACCCTCCAACTCCCTGTCTCTCTGTCTCTCCCACCCTCCAACTCCCTGTCTCTCTCTCTCTCGCCCTCCATCTCCCTTTCTCTCCCTCTCTTTCTCTCTCACACATTCCAACTCCCTGTCTCTCTCTCTCTCTCTCGTAAACCCTCCAACTCCCTCTCTCTCTATCTCCCACCTCCAACTACCCATCTGTCTCTCTCTCTCTCACTCACACCCTCCAAATCACTGTCTCTCCCTCTCTCTCTCTCACACCCTCCAACTCCCTGTCTCTCCCTCTCTCTTTCACAAACTCCAACTCCCTGTCTCCCTCTGTCTCTTTCTCTCTCTGACACACTCCAACTCCCTGTCTCTCTCTCTATCTCACACCCTCTAACTCCCTGTTTCTCTCTCTCTCCCTCCAAACCCCTGTCTCTCTCTCCCTCTCACACCCTCCAATCCCGTCTCTCTCTCCCTCTCATACCCACCAATACCCTGTCTCTCTCTCACATACACCCTCCAACGCCCTGTCTAACCCTCTCTCTCACACCCTCCAACTCCTTGTCTCTCCCTCTCATTTTCTCACACACTCCAACTCCCTGTCTCTCTCTCTCTGACACCTTCCAACACACTCTCTCTCTCTCTCTCACACCCTCCAACTCACTGTCTCTCTCCCTCTCTCTCACACCTCCGCTTCACTGTCTCTCTCCCTCTCTCTCTCACACCCTCCAACCCCGTCTGTCTCTCTCTCTCACACCCTCCAACCCCCTGTCTCTCTCTCTCTCTCACACCCTGCAACTCCCTGTCTCTTTCTCTCTCACACCCTCCAACTACCCGCCTCTCTCTCTCTCTCTCCCTCTCACAGCCTCCAACCCCCTGTCTCTCTCTCTCTCACACTCTCCAACTCCCTATCTCTCTCTCTCTCTCTCACAAACTCCAACTCCCTGTCTCTCTGTCCCACACACACCCTCCAACACTCTGTTTCTATCTCTATCACAAACCCTCCAACTCCCTCTCTCACTCTCTCAAACCCTCCAACTCCCTGTCTCTCTCTCTCTAGCTCCCTTCAACTAAACGTCTCACTCTCTCTCTCTCTCACACCCTCGAACCCACTTTCTCTCTCTCTCTCTCTCACCCTCCATCTCCCTTTCTCTCCCTCTCTTTCTCTCTCACACATTCCAACTCCCTGTCTCTCTCTCTCTCACCCTCCATCTCCCTGTCTCACTCTCTCTCACTCCCTCCCTCTCACACCCTCCAACGCCCTGTCTCTCCCTCTCCCATACCCTCCAACTCCCTGTCTCTCTCTCTCTCTCACACCCTCCAATACTTTGTCTCTCTCTCTCTCTCCCTCACCCTCCAACTCCCTGTCTCTCTCTCATACCCTCCGACGCCCTGTCTCTCTGTCTCTCTTACCCTCCAACTTCCTGTCACTCTCTCTCATACCCTCCAACTCCCTGTCTCTGTCTCTTTCTCCCTCACCCTCCAACTCCCTGTTTCGCTCTCATACCCTCCAACGCCCTGTCTCTCTCTCTCGTACCCTCCAACTCCCTGTCTCACTCTCTCTCACACCCTCCAATACTTTGTCTCTCACTCTCACACCCTCCAACCCCCTGTCTCTCTCTCTCCCTCACCCTCCAACTCCCTATCTCTCTCTCTCATACCCTCCGACGCCCTGACTCTCTCTCCCATACGCTCCAACTCCCTGTCTCTCTCTCTCTCACACCCTCCAATACTTTGTCTCTCTCTCTCACACCCTCCAACTCCCTGTCTCTCTCTCTCACTCACCCTCCAAATCCTTGTCTCTCTCTCTCATACCCTCTGACGCCCTGTCTCCCTCTCTCTCATACCCTCCAACTCCCTGTCTCTCTCTCTCTCACACCCTCCAATACTTCGTCTCTCTCTCACACTCCCTCCAACTCCCTCTCTCACTCTCTCTCTGACACACGCTCCAACTCCCTGTATCTCTCTCTCTCTCACTCCCTCCAACTACACATCTCACTCTCTCACTCTCTCACACCCTCGAACCCCCTTTCTCTCTCTCTCACCCTCCATCTCCCTTTCTCTCCCTCTCTTTCTCTCTCACACATTCCAACTTCCTGTCTCTCTCTCTCAAACCCTCCAACTCCCTGTCTCTCTCTCTCTCTCTCTCTCTCACAACCTCCAGACCCTGTCTCTCTCTCTCTCTCACACCCTCCTACTCAATGTCTCTCTCCCTCTCTCTCACACCCTCCAACCCCTGTCTCTCTCTCTCTCACACTCTCCAACTCCCTGTCTCGCTCTCTCTCTCTCTCTCTCTCTCTCTCTCCCATACCCTCCAACTCCCTGTCTCTCTCTCTCTCTCACCCTCCAACTCACTGACTCTCTCCCTCTCTCTCACACCCTCCAACTCCCTGTCTCTCTGTCTCTCCCACCCTCCAACTCCCTGTCTCTCTCTCTCTCGCCCTCCATCTCCCTTTCTCTCCCTCTCTTTCTCTCTCACACATTCCAACTCCCTGTCTCTCTCTCTCTCTCTCGTAAACCCTCCAACTCCCTCTCTCTCTATCTCCCACCTCCAACTACCCATCTGTCTCTCTCTCTCTCACTCACACCCTCCAAATCACTGTCTCTCCCTCTCTCTCTCTCACACCCTCCAACTCCCTGTCTCTCCCTCTCTCTTTCACAAACTCCAACTCCCTGTCTCCCTCTGTCTCTTTCTCTCTCTGACACACTCCAACTCCCTGTCTCTCTCTCTATCTCACACCCTCTAACTCCCTGTTTCTCTCTCTCTCCCTCCAAACCCCTGTCTCTCTCTCCCTCTCACACCCTCCAATCCCGTCTCTCTCTCCCTCTCATACCCACCAATACCCTGTCTCTCTCTCACATACACCCTCCAACGCCCTGTCTAACCCTCTCTCTCACACCCTCCAACTCCCTGTCTCTCCCTCTCATTTTCTCACACACTCCAACTCCCTGTCTCTCTCTCTCTGACACCTTCCAACACACTCTCTCTCTCTCTCTCACACCCTCCAACTCACTGTCTCTCTCCCTCTCTCTCACACCTCCGCTTCACTGTCTCTCTCCCTCTCTCTCTCACACCCTCCAACCCCGTCTGTCTCTCTCTCTCACACCCTCCAACCCCCTGTCTCTCTCTCTCTCTCACACCCTGCAACTCCCTGTCTCTTTCTCTCTCACACCCTCCAACTACCCGCCTCTCTCTCTCTCTCTCCCTCTCACAGCCTCCAACCCCCTGTCTCTCTCTCTCTCACACCCTCCAACTCCCTATCTCTCTCTCTCTCTCTCACAAACTCCAACTCCCTGTCTCTCTGTCCCACACACACCCTCCAACACTCTGTTTCTATCTCTATCACAAACCCTCCAACTCCCTCTCTCACTCTCTCACACCCTCCAAACCCTGTCTCTCTCTCTCTCACACCCTCCAACTTCCTCTCTCACTCTCTCACACCCTCCAACTCCCTGTCTCTCTCTCTCTCACTCCCTCTAAATACACGTCTCACTCTCTCTCTCTCACACATTCTTGAACCCCGTTTCTCTCACTCATGGTCCATCTCCCTTTCTCTCCCTCTCACTCTCTCACACACCCTCCAACTCCCTGTCTCTCTCTGTCTCTCTCTCACCCTCCAACTCCCTGCCTCACTCTCTCACACCCTCCAACTACCCGTCTCCATCTCTCCCTCACACATAACCTCCAACTCCCTGTCTCTCTGTCCCTCTCACACACCCTGCAACTCCATCTTTCTCTCTCTCTCTCTCACACCTTCCAACTCCCTGTCTCTCTCTCTTTCTTCCTCTCACACCCTCGAACTCCCTATCTCTCTCTCTCACACACCTTCCAACTCCCTCTCTCACTCTCTCAAACCCTCCAACTCCCTGTCTCTCTCTCTCTCTAACTCCCTCCAACTAAACGTCTCACTCTCTCTCTCTCTCTCTCACACCCTCGAACCCTCTTTCTCTCTCTCTCTCTCTCACCCTCCATCTCCCTTTCTCTCCCTCTCTTTCTCTCTCACACATTCCAACTCCCTGTCTCTCTCTCTCTCACCCTCCATCTCCCTGTCTCACACTCTCTCACTCCCTCCCTCTCACACCCTCCAACGCCCTGTCTCTCTCTGTCCCATACCCTCCAACTCCCTGTCTCTCTCTCTCTCTCACCCTCCAATACTTTGTCTCTCTCTCTCTCTCCCTCATCCTCCAACTCCCTGTCTCTCTCTCATACCCTCCGACGCCCTGTCTCTCTGTCTCTCATACCCTCCAACACCCTGTCACTCTCTCTCTCATACCCTCCAACTCCCTGTCTCTCTCTCTCTCTCTCACACCCTCCAACTCACTGTCTCTCTCCCTCTCTCTCACACCTTCACTGCACTATCTCTCTCTCTCTCTCACATCCTCCAACACCGTGTCTCTCTCTCTCTCTCTCACACCCTCCAACTCACTGTCTCTCTCTCTCACATGCTCCAACTACCCGCCTCTCTCTCTCACTCTCACAGCCTCCAACCCCCTGTCTCTCTCTCTCTCTCACACACTCTCCAACTCCCTGTCTCTCTGTCTCACTCTCTGTCTCACACCCTCCAACTCCCTGTCTCTCTATCCCACACACACCCTCCAACACTCTGTTTCTATCTCTATCACAAACCCTCCAACCCCCTATCTATCTGCCTCTCACACCCTCCAACTCCCTGTCTCTCTCTCTCTCTCTCACACCCTCCAACTCACTGTCTCTCTCCCTTTCTCTCTCACTCCACTTCACTGTCTCTCTCTCTCTCTCTCTCACACCCTCCAACCCCCTGTCTGTCTCTCTCTCTCACACCCTGCAACTGCCTGTCTCTCTCCCTCTCACACCCTCCAACTACCCGCCTCTCTCTCTCTCCCTTTCACACCCTCCAACTCCCTGTCTCTCTGTCCCACACACACCCTCCAACACTCTGTTTCTATCTCTATCACAAACCCTGCAACTCCCTCTCTCACTCTCTCACACCCTCCAAACCCTGTCTCTCTCTCTCACACACCCTCCAACTCCTCTCTCACTCTCTCACACCCTCCGAATCCCTGTCTCTCTCTCTCATACCCTCTGACGCCCTGTCTCCCTCTCTCTCATACCCTCCAACTCCCTGTCTCTCTCTCTCTCATACCCTCCAATACTTTGTCTCTCTCTCACACTCCCTCCAACTCCCTCTCTCTCTCTCTCTGACACACCCTCCAACTCCCTGTATCTCTCTCTCTCTCACTCCCTCCAACTACACGTCTCACTCTCTCACTCTCTCACACCCTCGAACCCCCTTTCTCTCTCTCTCTCTCTCACCCTCCATCTCCCTTTCTCTCCCTCTCTTTCTCTCTCACACATTCCAACTTCCTGTCTCTCTCTCTCAAACCCTCCAACTCCCTGTCTCTCTCTCTCTCTCTCTCACAACCTCCAGACCCTGTCTCTCTCTCTCTCTCACACCCTCCTACTCAATGTCTCTCTCCCTCTCTCTCACACCCTCCAACCCTGTCTCTCTCTCTCTCTCACACTCTCCAACTCCCTGTCTCGCTCTCTCTCTCTCTCTCTCTCTCTCTCTCTCCCATACCCTCCAACTCCCTGTCTCTCTCTCTCTCTCACCCTCCAACTCACTGTCTCTCTCCCTCTCTCTCACACCCTCCAACTCCCTGTCTCTCTGTCTCTCCCACCCTCCAACTCCCTGTCTCTCTCTCTCTCGCCCTCCATCTCCCTTTCTCTCCCTCTCTTTCTCTCTCACACATTCCAACTCCCTGTCTCTCTCTCTCTCTCTCGTAAACCCTCCAACTCCCTCTCTCTCTATCTCCCACCTCCAACTACCCATCTGTCTCTCTCTCTCTCACTCACACCCTCCAAATCACTGTCTCTCCCTCTCTCTCTCTCACACCCTCCAACTCCCTGTCTCTCCCTCTCTCTTTCACAAACTCCAACTCCCTGTCTCCCTCTGTCTCTTTCTCTCTCTGACACACTCCAACTCCCTGTCTCTCTCTCTATCTCACACCCTCTAACTCCCTGTTTCTCTCTCTCTCCCTCCAAATCCCTGTCTCTCTCTCCCTCTCACACCCTCCAATCCCGTCTCTCTCTCCCCCTCACACCCACCAATACCCTGTCTCTCTCTCACATACACCCTCCAACGCCCTGTCTAACCCTCTCTCTCACACCCTCCAACTCCCTGTCTCTCCCTCTCACTTTCTCACACACTCCAACTCCCTGTCTCTCTCTCTCTGACACCCTCCAACTCACTCTCTCTCTCTCTCTCACACCCTCCAACTCACTGTTTCTCTCCCTCTCTCTCACACCTCCGCTTCACTGTCTCTCTCCCTCTCTCTCTCACACCCTCCAACCCCCTGTCTGTCTCTCTCTCTCACACCCTCCAACCCCCTGTCTCTCTCTCTCTCTCACACCCTGCAACTCCCTGTCTCTCTCTCTCTCACACCCTCCAACTACCCGCCTCTCTCTCTCTCTCCCTCTCACAGCCTCCAACCCCCTGTCTCTCTCTCTCTCACACTCTCCAACTCCCTGTCTCTCTCTCTTTCTTCCTCTCACACCCTCCAATTCCCTATCTCTCTCTCTCACACACCTTCCAACTCCCTCTCTCACTCTCTCAAACCCTCCAACTCCCTGTCTCTCTCTCTCTCTAACTCCCTCCAACTAAACGTCTCACTCTCTCTCTCTCTCTCTCTCTCACACCCTCGAACCCTCTTTCTCTCTCTCTCTCTCTCACCCTCCATCTCCCTTTCTCTCCCTCTCTTTCTCTCTCACACATTCCAACTCCCTGTCTCTCTCTCTCTCACCCTCCATCTCCCTGTCTCACTCTCTCTCACTCCCTCCCTCTCACACCCTCCAACGCCCTGTCTCTCTCTGTCCCATACCCTCCAACTCCCTGTCTCTCTCTCTCTCTCACACCCTCCAATACTTTGTCTCTCTCTCTCTCTCCCTCATCCTCCAACTCCCTGTCTCTCTCTCATACCCTCCGACGCCCTGTCTCTCTGTCTCTCATACCCTCCAACACCCTGTCACTCTCTCTCTCATACCCTCCAACACCCTGTCTCTCTCTCTCTCTCTCACACCCTCCAACTCACTGTCTCTCTCCCTCTCTCTCACACCTTCACTGCACTATCTCTCTCTCTCTCTCACATCCTCCAACACCGTGTCTCTCTCTCTCTCTCTCACACCCTCCAACTCACTGTCTCTCTCTCTCACATGCTCCAACTACCCGCCTCTCTCTCTCTCACTCTCACAGCCTCCAACCCCCTGTCTCTCTCTCTCTCTCACACACTCTCCAACTCCCTGTCTCTCTGTCTCACTCTCTGTCTCACACCCTCCAACTCCCTGTCTCTCTATCCCACACACACCCTCCAACACTCTGTTTCTATCTCTATCACAAACCCTCCAACCCCCTATCTATCTGCCTCTCACACCCTCCAACTCCCTGTCTCACTCTCTCTCTCTCACACCCTCCAACTCACTATCTCTCTCCCTTTCTCTCACACCTCCACTTCACTGTCTCTCTCTCTCTCTCTCTCTCTCTCACCCTCCAACAGCCTGTCTCTCTGTCACTCCCTCCAACTCCCTGTCTCTCTCTCTCTCACACGCTCCAACTACCCGCCTCTCTCTCTCTCTCTCACTCTCACAGCCTCCAACCCCCGTCTCTCTCTCTCTCTCTCTCACACTCTCCAACTCCCTGTCTCTCTCTCTCTCTCTGTCTCACACCCTCCAACTCCCTGTCTCTCTGTCCCACACACACCCTCCAAAACTCTGTTTCTATCTCCATCACAAACCCTCCAACGCCCTATCTCTCTCTCTCTCTCACACCCTCCAACCCCTGTCTCTCTCTCTCTCTCACACCCTCCAACCACCTATCTCTCTGCCTCTCACCCTCCAACTCCCTGTCTCTCTCTCTCTCACACCCTCCAACTCACTGTCTCTCTGTCTCTCTCTCACACCTCCACTTCATTGTCTCTCTCTCTCTCTCCCTCACACCCTCCAACCCCCTGTCTGTCTCTCTCTCTCACACCCTGCAACTCCCTGACTCTCTCTCTCTCACACCCTCCAACTACCCGCCTCTCTCTCTCTCTCCCTCTCACAGCCTCCAACCCCCGTCTCTCTCTCTCTCACACTCTCCAACTCCCTGTCTCTCTCTCTCTCTCTCACACCCTCCAACTCCCTGTCTCTCTGTCCCACACACACCCTCCAACACTCTGTTTCTATCTCTATCACAAACCCTCCAACTCCCTCTCTCACTCTCTCACCAGCTCCAAACCCTGTCTCTCCCTCTCTCACACACCCTCCAACTCCCTCTCTCACTCTCTCACACCGTCCAACTCCCTGTCTCTCTCTCTCTCTCACTCCCTCTAAATACACGTCTCACTCTCTCTCTCTCACACATTCTTGAAACCCGTTTCTCTCACTCATGGTCCATCTCCCTTTCTCTCCCTCTCTCTCTCTCACACACCCTCCAACTCCCTGTCTCTCTCTGTCTCTCTCTCACCCTCCACTTCCCTGCCTCACTCTCTCACACCCTCCAACTACCCGTCTCCATCTCTCCCTCACACATAACCTCCAAGTCCCTGTCTCTCTGTCTCTCTCACCCACCCTCCAACTCCATCTTTCTCTCTCTCTCTCTCACACTCTCGAACTCCCTGTCTCTCTCTCTTTCTTCCTCTCACACCCTCGAACTCCCTATCTCTCTCTCTCACACACCTTCCAACTCCCTCTCTCACTCTCTCAAACCCTCCAACTCCCTGTCTCTCTCTCTCTCTCTAACTCCCTCCAACTAAACGTCTCACTCTCTCTCTCTCTCACACCCTCGAACCCCCTATCTCTCTCTCTCTCTCCCCTCCATCTCCCTTTCTCTCCCTCTCTTTCTCTCTCACACATTCCAACTCCCTGTCTCTCTCTCTCCCATACCCTCCAACTCCCTGTCTCTCTCTCTCTCTCTCACCCTCCAATACTTTGTCTCTCTCTCTCTCTCCCTCACCCTCCAACTCCCAGTCTCTATCTCATACCCTCCGACGCCCTGTCTCTCTGTCTCTCATACCCTCCAACACCCTGTCACTCTCTCTCTCATACCCTCCAACTCCCTGTCTCTCTCTCTTTCTCCCTCACCCTCCAACTCCCTGTCTCGCTCTCATACCCTCCGACGTCCTGTCTCTCTCTCTCATACCTCCAACTCCCTGTCCCTCTCTCTCTCACACTCTCCAATACTTTGTCTCTCTCTTTCACACCCTCCAACTCCCTGACTCTCTCTCTCCCTCACCCTCCAACTCCCTGTCTCTCTCTAGCTCATACCCTCCGAAGCCCTGACTCTCTCTCTCATACCCTCCAACTCCCTGTCTCTCTCTCGCTCACACCCTCCAACTCACTGTCTCTCTCCCTCTCTCCCACACCCTCCAACTCCCTGTCTCTCTCTCTCTCCCACCCTCCAACTCCCTGTCTCTCTCTCTCTCTCACCCTCCATCTCCCTTTCTCTCCCTCTCTTTCTCTCTCACACATTCCAACTCCCTGTCTCTCTATCTCTCACCCTCCATCTCCCTGTCTCACTCTCTCTCTCCCTCCCTCTCACACCCTCCAACTCCCTGTCTCTCTCCCTCTCATACCCTCCAACGCCCTGTCTCTCTCTCTCTCACACCCTCCAACTCCCTGTCTCTCTCTCTCACACCCTCCAATACTTTGTCTCTCTCTCTCACATCCTCCAACTCCCTGTCTCTCTCTCTCTCATACCCTCTGACGCCCTGTCTCCCTCTCTCTCATACCCTCCAACTCCCTGTCTCTCTCTCTCACACCCACCAATACTTTGTCTCTCTCTCACACACCCTCCAACTCCCTCTCTCACTCTCGCTCTGACACACCCTCCAACTCCCTGTATCTCTCTCTCTCTCACTCCCTCCAACTACACGTCTCACTCTCACTCTCTCACACCCTCGAACCCCCTTTCTCTCTTTCTCTCTCTCACCCTCCATCTCCCTTTCTCTCCCTCTCTTTCTCTCTCACACATTCCAACTTCCTGTCTCTCTCTCTCACACCCTCCAACTCCCTGTCTCTCTCTCTCTCTCTCTCACACACCCTCCAACTCCCTCTCTCTCTCTCACACCCTCCTACTCACTGTCTCTCTCCCTCTCTCTCACACCCTCCAACCCCTGTCTCTCTCTCTCTCACACTCTCCAACTCCCTGTCTCTCTCTCTCTCTCTCTCTCTCTCTCTCCCATACCCTCCAACTCCCTGTCTCTCTCTCTCTCTCACCCTCCAACTCACTGTCTCTCTCCCTCTCGCCCTCCATCTCCCTTTCTCTCCCTCTCTTTCTCTCTCACACATTCCAACTCCCTGTCTCTCTCTCTCTCTCTCGTAAACCCTCCAACTCTCTCTCTCTCTATCTCCCACCTCCAACTACCCATCTGTCTCTCTCTCTCTCACTCACACCCTCCAAATCACTGTCTCTCCCTCTCTCTCTCTCACACCCTCCAACTTCCTGTCTCTCCCTCTCTCTTTCACACACTCCAACTCCCTGTCTCTCTCTCTCTCTTTCTCTCTCTGACACGCTCCAACTCCCTGTCTCTCTCTCTATCTCACACCCTCTAACTCCCTGTTTCTCTCTCTCTCCCTCCAATCCCCTGTCTCTCTCTCCCTCTCACACCCTCCAATCCCGTCTCTCTCTCCCTCTCACACCCACCAATACACTGTCTCTCTCTCACATACACCCTCCAACGCCCTGTCTAACCCTCTCTCTCACACCTCCGCTTCACTGTCTCTCTCTCTCTCTCTCACACCCTCCAACCCCCTGTCTGTCTCTCTCTCTCACACCCTCCAACCCCCTGTCTCTCTCTCTCTCTCACACCCTCCAACCCCCTGTCTCTCTCTCTCTCACACTCTCCAACTCCCTGTCTCTTTCTCTCTCTCTCTCTCTCTCACAAACTCCAACTCCCTGTCTCTCTGTCCCACACACACCCTCCAACACTCTGTTTCTATCTCTATCACAAACCCTCCAACTTCCTCTCTCACTCTCTCACACCCTCCAACTCCCTGTCTCTCTCTCTCTCACTCCCTCTAAATACACGTCTCACTCTCTCTCTCACACACATTCTTGAACCCCGTTTCTCTCACTCATGGTCCATCTCCCTTTCTCTCCCTCTCACTCTCTCACAAACCCTCCAACTCCCTGTCTCTCTGTCCCACACACACCCTGCAACACTCTGTTTCTATCTCTATCACAAACCCTCCAACTCCCTCTCTCACTCTCTCACACCCTCCAACTCCCTGTCTCTCTCTGTCTCTCTCTCACCCTCCAACTCCCTGCCTCACTCTCTCACACCCTCCAACTACCCGTCTCCATCTCTCCCTCACACATAACCTCCAACTCCCTGTCTCTCTGTCTCTCTCACACACCCTGCAACTCCAACTTTCTCTCTCTCTCTCTCTCACACCCTCCAACTCCCTGTCTCTCTCTCTCTTTCTTCCTCTCACACCCTCCAACTCCCTATCTCTCTCTCTCACACACCTTCCAACTCCCTCTCTCACTCATTCAAACCCTCCAACTCCCTGTCTCTCTCTCTAACTCCCTCCAACTAAACGTCTCACTCTCTCTCTCTCTCTCTCACACCCTCGAACCCTTTTTCTCTCTCTCTCTCTCTCACCCTCCATCTCCCTTTCTCTCCCTCTCTTTCTCTCTCACACATTCCAACTCCCTGTCTCTCTCTCTCTCACCCTCCATCTCCCTGTCTCACTCTCTCTCACTCCCTCCCTCTCAAACCCTCCAACGCCCTGTCTCTCTCTGTCCCATACCCTCCAACTCCCTGTCTCTCTCTCTCTCTTACACCCTCCAATACTTTGTCTCTCTCTCTCTCTCCCTCACCCTCCAACTCCCTGTCTCTCTCTCATACCCTCCGACGCCCTGTCTCTCTGTCTCTCATACCCTCCAACACCCTGTCACTCTCTCTCTCATACCCTCCAACTCCCTGTCTCTCTCTCTCTCTCTCACACCCTCCAACTCACTGTCTCTCTCCCTCTCTCTCACACCTTCACTGCACTATCTCTCTCTCTCTCTCACATCCTCCAACACCGTGTCTCTCTCTCTCTCTCTCTCACACCCTCCAACTCACTGTCTCTCTCTCTCACATGCTCCAACTACCCGCCTCTCTCTCTCTCACTCTCACAGCCTCCAACCCCCTGTCTCTCTCTCTCTCTCACACACTCTCCAACTCCCTGTCTCTCTGTCTCACTCTCTGTCTCACACCCTCCAACTCCCTGTCTCTCTATCCCACACACACACCCTCCAACACTCTGTTTCTATCTCTATCACAAACCCTCCAACCCCCTATCTATCTGCCTCTCACACCCTCCAACTCCCTGTCTCTCTCTCTCTCTCTCACACCCTCCAACTCACTATCTCTCTCCCTTTCTCTCACACCTCCACTTCACTGTCTCTCTCTCTCTCTCTCTCACACCCTCCAACAGCCTGTCTCTCTGTCACTCCCTCCAACTCCCTGTCTCTCTCTCTCTCACACGCTCCAACTACCCGCCTCTCTCTCTCTCTCACTCTCACAGCCTCCAACCCCCGTCTCTCTCTCTCTCTCTCACACTCTCCAACTCCCTGTCTCTCTCTCTCTCTCTCTCTCACACCCTCGAACTCCCTGTCTCTCTGTCCCACACACACCCTCCAACACTCTGTTTCTATCTCCATCACAAACCCTCCAACGCCCTGTCTCTCTCTCTCTCTCACACCCTCCAACCCCTGTCTCTCTCTCTCTCTCACACCCTCCAACCACCTATCTCTCTGCCTCTCACCCTCCAACTCCCTGTCTCTCTCTCTCTCACACCCTCCAACTCACTGTCTCTCTCTCTCTCTCTCACACCTCCACTTCATTGTCTCTCTCTCTCTCTCCCTCACACCCTCCAAACCCTGTCTCTCCCTCTCTCACACACCCTCCAACTCCCTCTCTCACTCTCTCACACCGTCCAACTCCCTGTCTCTCTCTCTCTCTCACTCCCTCTAAATACACGTCTCACTCTCTCTCTCTCACACATTCTTGAAACCCGTTTCTCTCACTCATGGTCCATCTCCCTTTCTCTCCCTCTCTCTCTCTCACACACCCTCCAACTCCCTGTCTCTCTCTGTCTCTCTCTCACCCTCCACTTCCCTGCCTCACTCTCTCACACCCTCCAACTACCCGTCTCCATCTCTCCCTCACACATAACCTCCAAGTCCCTGTCTCTCTGTCTCTCTCACCCACCCTCCAACTCCATCTTTCTCTCTCTCTCTCTCACACTCTCGAACTCCCTGTCTCTCTCTCTTTCTTCCTCTCACACCCTCGAACTCCCTATCTCTCTCTCTCACACACCTTCCAACTCCCTCTCTCACTCTCTCAAACCCTCCAACTCCCTGTCTCTCTCTCTCTCTCTAACTCCCTCCAACTAAACGTCTCACTCTCTCTCTCTCTCACACCCTCGAACCCCCTATCTCTCTCTCTCTCTCCCCTCCATCTCCCTTTCTCTCCCTCTCTTTCTCTCTCACACATTCCAACTCCCTGTCTCTCTCTCTCCCATACCCTCCAACTCCCTGTCTCTCTCTCTCTCTCTCACCCTCCAATACTTTGTCTCTCTCTCTCTCCCTCACCCTCCAACTCCCAGTCTCTATCTCATACCCTCCGACGCCCTGTCTCTCTGTCTCTCATACCCTCCAACACCCTGTCACTCTCTCTCTCATACCCTCCAACTCCCTGTCTCTCTCTCTTTCTCCCTCACCCTCCAACTCCCTGTCTCGCTCTCATACCCTCCGACGTCCTGTCTCTCTCTCTCTCATACCCTCCAACTCCCTGTCTCTCTCTCTCTCACACTCTCCAATACTTTGTCTCTCTCTTTCAGACCCTCCAACTCCCTGACTCTCTCTCTCCCTCACCCTCCAACTCCCTGTCTCTCTCTAGCTCATACCCTCCGAAGCCCTGACTCTCTCTCTCATACCCTCCAACTCCCTGTCTCTCTCTCGCTCACACCCTCCAACTCCCTGTCTCTCTCTCTCTCCCACCCTCCAACTCCCTGTCTCTCTCTCTCTCTCACCCTCCATCTCCCTTTCTCTCCCTCTCTTTCTCTCTCACACATTCCAACTCCCTGTCTCTCTATCTCTCACCCTCCATCTCCCTGTCTCACTCTCTCTCTCCCTCCCTCTCACACCCTCCAACTCCCTGTCTCTCTCCCTCTCATACCCTCCAACGCCCTGTCTCTCTCTCTCTCACACCCTCCAACTCCCTGTCTCTCTCTCTCTCACACCCTCCAATACTTTGTCTCTCTCTCTCACATCCTCCAACTCCCTGTCTCTCTCTCTCTCATACCCTCTGACGCCCTGTCTCCCTCTCTCTCATACCCT
Source organism: Isurus oxyrinchus (assembly GCA_026770705.1). Lineage (NCBI taxonomy): Eukaryota > Metazoa > Chordata > Chondrichthyes > Lamniformes > Lamnidae > Isurus > Isurus oxyrinchus. Next base: position 53,936,741 of record JANJGN010000023.1, read on the forward strand.
CCAACTCCCTGTCTCTCTCTCTCACACCCACCAATACTTTGTCTCTCTCTCACACACCCTCCAACTCCCTCTCTCACTCTCGCTCTGACACACCCTCCAACCCCCTGTATCTCTCTCTCTCTCACTCCCTCCAACTACACGTCTCGCTCTCTCACTCTCTCACACCCTCGAACCCCCTTTCTCTCTTTCTCTCTCTTACCCTCCATCTCCCTTTCTCTCCCTCTCTTTCTCTCTCACACATTCCAACTTCCTGTCTCTCTCTCTCACACCCTCCAACTCCCTGTCTCTCTCTCTCTCTCTCTCACACCCTCCAACTCCCTCTCTCTCTCTCTCTCACAACCTCCTACTCACTGTCTCTCTCCCTCTCTCTCACACCCTCCAACCCCTGTCTCTCTCTCTCTCACACTCTCCAACTCCCTGTCTCGCTCTCTCTCTCTCTCTCTCTCTCCCATACCCTCCAACTCCCTGTCTCTCTCTCTCTCTCACCCTCCAACTCACTGTCTCTCTCCCTCTCGCCCTCCATCTCCCTTTCTCTCCCTCTCTTTCTCTCTCACACATTCCAACTCCCTGTCTCTCTCTCTCTCTCTCGTAAACCCTCCAACTCTCTCTCTCTCTATCTCCCACCTCCAACTACCCATCTGTCTCTCTCTCTCTCACTCACACCCTCCAAATCACTGTCTCTCCCTCTCTCTCTCTCACACCCTCCAACTTCCTGTCTCTCCCTCTCTCTTTCACACCCTCCAACTCCCTGTCTCTCTCTCTATCTCACACCCACTAACTCCCTGTTTCTCTCTCTCTCCCTCCAATCCCCTGTCTCTCTCTCCCTCTCACACCCTCCAATCCCGTCTCTCTCTCCCTCTCACACCCACCAATACACTGTCTCTCTCTCACATACACCCTCCAACGCCCTGTCTAACCCTCTCTCTCACACCTCCGCTTCACTGTCTCTCTCTCTCTCTCACACCCTCCAACCCCCTGTCTGTCTCTCTCTCTCACACCCTCCAACCCCCTGTCTCTCTCTCTCTCTCACACCCTCCAACCCCCTGTCTCTCTCTCTCTCACACTCTCCAACTCCCTGTCTCTTTCTCTCTCTCTCTCTCTCTCTCTCACAAACTCCAACTCCCTGTCTCTCTGTCCCAAACACACCCTCCAACACTCTGTTTCTATCTCTATCACAAACTCTCCAACTCCCTCTCTCACTCTCTCACACCCTCCAAACCCTGTCTCTCTCTCTCTCACACACACCCTCCAACTTCCTCTCTCACTCTCTCACAAACCCTCCAACTCCCTGTCTCTCTCTCTCTCACTCCCTCTAAATACACGTCTCACTCTCTCTCTCTCACACATTCTTGAACCCCGTTTCTCTCACTCATGGTCCATCTCCCTTTCTCTCCCTCTCACTCTCTCACACACCCTCCAACTCCCTGTCTCTCTCTGTCTCTCTCTCACCCTCCAACTCCCTGCCTCACTCTCTCACACCCTCCAACTACCCGTCTCCATTTCTCCCTCACACATAACCTCCAACTCCCTGTCTCTCTGTCCCTCTCACACACCCTGCAACTCCATCTTTCTCTCTCTCTCTCTCACACCCTCCAACTCCCTATCTCTCTCTCTCACATCTTCCAACTCCCTGTCTCTCTCTCTTTCTTCCTCTCAAACCCTCCAACTCCCTATCTCTCTCTCTCACACAGCTTCCAACTCCCTCTCTCACTCTCTCAAACCCTCCAACTCCCTGTTTCTCTTTCTCTCTAACTCCCTCCAACTAAACGTCTCACTCTCTCTCCCTCTCTCTCACACCCTCGAACGCCCTTTCTCTCTCTCTCTTTCTCACCCTCCATCTCCCTTTCTCTCCCTCTCTTTCTCTCTCACACATTATAACTCCCTGTCTCTCTCTCTCTCACCCTCCATCTCCCTGTCTCACTCTCTCTCACTCCCTCCCTCTCACACCCTCCAACGCCCTGTCTCTCTCTGTCCCATACCCTCCAACTCCCTGTCTCTCTCTCTCTCTCACACCCTCCAATACTTTGTCTCTCTCTCTCTCTCCCTCACCCTCCAACTCCCTGTCTCTCTGTCTCTCATACCCTCCAACACCCTGTCACTCTCTCTCTCACACCCTCCAACACCGTGTCTCTCTCTCTCTTTCACACCCTCCAACTCACTGTCTCTCTCCCTTTCTCTCACAACTCCACTTCACTGTCTCTCTCTCTCTCTCTCTCTCTCACACCCTCCAACCCCCTGTCTGTCTCTCTCTCTCACACCCTGCAACTGCCTGTCTCTCTCTCTCTCACACCCTCCAACTACCCGCCTCTCTCTCTCTCCCTCTCACAGCCTCCAACCCCCTGTCTCTCTCTCTCACACACTCTCCAACTCCCTGTCTCTCTCTCTCTCTCTCTCTCACACCCTCCAACTCCCTGTCTCTCTGTCCCACACACACCCTCCAACACTCTGTTTCTATCTCTATCACAAACCCTCCAACTCCCTGTCTCTCTCTCTCTCTCTCTCACTCCCTCTAAATACACGTCTCACTCTCTCTCTCACACACATTCTTGAACCCCGTTTCTCTCACTCATGGTCCATCTCCCTTTCTCTCCCTCTCTCTCTCTCTCACACCCTCCAACTCCCTGTCTCTCTGTCCCACACACACCCTGCAACACTCTGTCTCTCTCTCTCACACACACCCTCCAACTCCTTCTCTCACTCTCTCACTCCCTCCAACTCCCTGTCTCTCTCTCTCTCTCTCTCTCACTCCCTCTAAATACACGTCTCACTCTCTCTCTCACACACATTCTTGAACCCCGTTTCTCTCACTCATGGTCCATCTCCCTTTCTCTCCCTCTCTCTCTCTCACACACCCTCCAACTCCCTGTCTCTCTCTGTCTCTCTCTCACCCTCCAACTCCCTGCCTCACTCTCTCACACCCTCCAACTACCCGTCTCCATCTCTCCCTCACACATAACCTCCAACTCCCTGTCTCTCTGTCTCTCTCACACACTCTGCAACTCCATCTTTCTCTCTCTCTCTCTCACACCCTCCAACTCCCTGTCTCTCTCTCTTTCTTCCTCTCGCACCCTCCAACTCCCTATCTCTCTCTCTCACACACCTTCCAACTCCCTCTCTCACTCTCTCAAACCCTCCAACTCCCTGTCTCTCTCTCTAACTCCCTCCAACTAAACGTCTCACTCTCTCTCTCTCTCACACACCCTTGAACCCCCTTTTTCTCTCTCTCTCTCTCTCTCTCTCACCCTCCATCTCCCTTTCTCTCCCTCTCTTTCTCTCTCACATATTCCAACTCCCTGTCTCTCTCTCTCCCATACCCTCCAACTCCCTGTCTCTCTCTCTCTCTCACACCCTCCAATACTTTGTCTCTCTCTCTCTCTCCCTCACCCTCCAACTCCCTGTCTCTCTCTCATACCCTCCGACGCCCTGTCTCTCTGTCTCTCATACCCTCCAACACCCTGTCACTCTCTCTCTCACACCCTCCAACACCGTGTCTCTCTCTCTCTCTCACACCCTCCAAAACCCCCTGTCTGTCTCTCTCTCTCACACCCTGCAACTGCCTGTCTCTCTCTCTCTCACACCCTCCAACTACCCGCCTCTCTCTCTCTCCCTCTCACAGCCTCCAACCCCCTGTCTCTCTCTCTCACACACTCTCCAACTCCCTGTCTCTCTCTCTCTCTCTCTCTCTCTCACACCCTCCAACTCCCTGTCTCTCTGGTTCACGCACACCCTCCAACACTCTGTTTCTATCTCTATCACAAACCCTCCAACTCCCTCTCTCACTCTCTCACACCCTCCAAACCCTGTCTCTCTCTCTCACACACACCCTCCAACTCCCTCTCACACTCTCTCACTCCCTCCAACTCCCTGTCTCTCTCTCTCTCTCTCACTCCCTCTAAATACACGTCTCACTCTCTCTCTCTCACACATTCTTGAACCCCGTTTCTCTCACTCATGGTCCATCTCCCTTTCTCTCCCTCTCTCTCCCTCACACACCCTCCAACTCCCTGTCTCTCTCTGTCTCTCTCTCACCCTCCAACTCCCTGCCTCACTCTCTCACACCCTCCAACTACCCGTCTCCATCTCTCCCTCACACATAACCTCCAACTCCCTGTCTCTCTGTCTCTCTCACACACCCTGCAACTCCAACTTTCTCTCTCTCTCTCTCTCTCACACCCTCCAACTCCCTGTCTCTCTCTCTTTCTTCCTCTCGCACCCTCCAACTCCCTATCTCTCTCTCTCACACAGCTTCCAACTCCCTCTCTCACTCTCTCAAACCCTCCAACTCCCTGTCTCTCTCTCTAACTCCCTCCAACTAAACGTCTCACTCTCTCTCTCTCTCACACACCCTTGAACCCCCTTTTTCTCTCTCTCTCTCTCTCACCCTCCATCTCCCTTTCTCTCCCTCTCTTTCTCTCTCACATATTCCAACTCCCTGTCTCTCTCTCTCTCACCCTCCATCTCCCTGTCTCACTCTCTCTCACTCCCTCCCTCTCACACCCTCCAATGCCCTGTCTCTCTCTCTCCCATACCCTCCAACTCCCTGTCTCTCTCTCTCTCTCACACACCCTCCAATATTTTGTCTCTCTCTCTCTCTACCTCACCCTCCAACTCCCTGTCTCTCTCTCATACCCTCCGACGCCCAGTCTCTCTGTCTCTCATACCCTCCAACACCCTGTCACTCTCTCTCTCATACCCTCCAACACCCTGTCTCTCTCTCTCTCTCACACCCTCCAACTCACTATCTCTCTCCCTCTCTCTCACACCTCCACTTCACTGTCTCTCTCTCTCTCTCTCTCACACCCTCCAACACCCTGTCTCTCTCTCTCTAACATGCTCCAACTACCCGCCTCTCTCTCTCTCTCACTCTCACAGCCCGCCACCGACCCCCACCCGACCCCCGACCTACCCCGAGCCTATGTCCCCAAATACGCCACCCGACCCCGGACCGCCCCATCACCCACGAGACTATGTCCCCAAACCCGCCACCCGACCCCCGACACCCCCGACCCCCCCAGAGACTATGTCCCCAAATCGCCACCCAACCCCCGACCTCCCCCGAGACTATGTCCCCAAACATGCCACCCGACACCCGATCCCCCTGACGCCCCCTGTGACTATGTCCCTGAACCCACCACCCGATCCCCGACACCCCCGTCACCCACGAGACTATGTCCCCAAACCCGCCACCCGACCCCCGACCCCCCTGACGCCCCGTGACTATGTCCCTAAACCCGCCACCCGATCCCCGACCACCCCGACCAACCCCAAGACTATGTCCGCAAACCCGCCTCCCGACTCCCGACCACACCGACCCCCCCGAGACTAAGTCCCCAAACCCGCCACCCGATACCCGACCCCCCCAGGACTTTGTCCCCAAACCCGACACCCGACTCCCGACCACACCGACCATCCCGAGACTATGTCCTCAAACCCGCCACCCGACACCCAAACCCACCGACCCCCCCCGAGAATATGTCCCCAACCCACCACCCGAAATCCGACCCCTTCGACCCCCCCCGAGTCTATGTCCCTAAACCCGCCACCGGACCCCCGACCACACCCGAGACTATGTCCCCAAACCCGCCACCTGATTCCCGGTCCCCCCGACTCCCCCGAGACTATGTCCCCAAACCCGGCACCCGATCCCCGACCCCCCCGAGACCAAGTCACCAAACCCGCCACCCGACCCCCGACCTCCCCCCGAGACTATGTCCCCAAACATGCCACCCGACCCCCGACCAACCCCGAGACTTTCCCCAAACCTGCCACCCGACCCCCGACTCCCCAGACCCCACCCGAGACTATGTCCCCAAACCCGCCACCCGACCACCAACCCACCCCGAGACTATGTCCCCAAACCCGCCACCCGACCCCCGACCCCCCCGAGACTGTTTCCCCAAACCCGCCACCCGACTCCCGACCACACCGACCATCCCGAGACTCTGTCACCAAACCCGGCACCCGACCCCCGAAGCCCGCCGAGACTATGTCCCCAAACCCACCACCCGAAACCCGAACCCTCCGACCCCCCCGAGAATATGTGCCCAAACCCGCCACTCGACCCCCGACCCCCCTCGACACCCACAAGACTATGTCACCAAACCCCCCACCCAACGCCCGACCCCCCCGAGACTATGTCCCCAAACCCGACACCCGAACCCCGACCCACCCCGAGACTATGTCTCCCCTAACCCGCCACCCGACCCCCGACCCCCCCGACACCCACGTGACTGTGTCCCCAAACCCACCACCCGAACCCCCGAAACTATGTCCCTAAACCAGCCACCCGACCACCGATCCCCCCGATCCACCCTGAGACTATGTCACCAAACCTGCCACCCCGACCACCGAACGACCCGACCTCCCCAAGACTATGTCCCCAAACACGCCTCGTGACCCCCGACCACCCCCGAGACTATGTACCCAATAGGGCCACCCAACACCCGACCCCCCCGACTCCCCCGAGAATATGTCTCCAAAGCCGCCACCCCGACCTCTGAGCCCCCCGAACCCCCTGAGACTATGTCCCAAACCCGCCACCCGACCCCTGACCCCCCCGAGACTATGTCCCCAAACCTGCCACCCGACCCCCCGACCCCCCCGACCCCACCCGAGACTATGTCCCCCAACCCGCCACCCGACCCACAACCCACCCCGAGAATATGTCCGCAAACCCGCCTCCCGACTCCCGACCACCCCGACCCCCCCGAGACTATGTCCCCAAACCCGCCACCCGACACCCGACCCCCCGAAACTGTTTCCCCAAACCCGCCATCCGACCCCCGACCCCTTCGACCCCCCGAGACTATGTCCCTAACCCCGCCACCTGACCCCCGACCCCCCCGAGACTATGTCCCCAAACCTGCCACCCAAACCCGACCGCCCCGACCCCCCCTGAGACTAGGTTCCCAAACCCGACACCCGACCCCCGACCCCCCCCAACCCCCCCCGAGATTATGTCCCCAAACCGACACCCGACCCCCGACCCACCCCGAGACTATGTCCCCAAACCCGCCACCCAACACCTGACACCCCCGACACCCCCGAGACTATGTCCCCAAACCCGCCACCCGACCCCCGACCCCCCCGAAACTATGTCCCTAAACCCGCCAGCCGACCACCGACCCCCCCGACCCCCCCCGAAACTATGTCCCTAAACCCGCCACCCGACCACCGACCCCCCCGACCCACCCCGAGACTATGTACCCAATCCCGCCACCCGACCCCCGACCCCCCGGAGACTATGTCCACAAACCCGCCACCCGACCCCCGACGCCCCCCGAGACTATGTCCCCAAACTGGCCACCCGATCCCCGACCCCCCCCGAAACCCCCTGAGACAAAGTCCGCAATGCCGCCACCCGACCCCGACCCCCCCGAGACTATGTCCCCAAACCCGCCACCCGACCCCCCAACCCCCCCGAGACTATGTCCCCAAACATGCCACCCGACCCCCGACCACCCCTGAGACTATGTCCCCAAACCCGCCACCCGACCCCCGACCTCCCCGAGACAATGTCCCCAAACCCGCCACCCGACCACCACGATCCCGCCCGAGACTGTCCCCAAACCTGTCACCCGACCCCCGACACCCCAGACCCCACTCGAGACTATGTCCCCAAACCTGCCACCCGACCACCGACCCACCCCAAGACGATGTCCCCAAATACGCCACCCGACCCCCGACCCCCCAGGTCACCCACGAGACTATGTCCACAAACCCGCCATCCGACCCCCGACCCCCCCTGACGCCCCCTGTGACTATGTCCCTAAACCCGCCACCCGAACACCGACCCCCCCCGACCCACCCCGAGACTATGTCCGCAAACCCGTCTCCCGACTCCCGACCACACCGACCCCCCCCGAGACTAAGTCCCCAAACCCGCCACCCGATACCCGACCCCCCCAGGACTTTGTCCCCAAACCCGACACCCGACTCCCGACCACACCGACCATCCCGAGACTATGTCCCCAAACCCGCCACCCGACACCCAAACCCACCGACCCCCCCCGAGAATATGTCCCCAACCCACCACCCGAAATCCGACCCCTTCGACCCCCCCCGAGTCTATGTCCCTAAACCCGCCACCGGACCCCCGACCACACCCGAGACTATGTCCCCAAACCTGCCACCCAACCCACGAACCCCCCGAGTCTATGTCTGCAAACCCACCACCCGACCCACGACCCACCCCGAGACTATGTCTGCAAACCCACCACCCGACCCACGACCCACCCAAACCCCCCGAGATTATGTCCCCAAACCCGACACCCGACCCCTGACCCCCACTGACACCCACGAGACTATGTCCCCAAACCCGCCACCCGACCCCCGACCCCCCCCGAAACTATGTCCCTAAACCCACCACCCGACCACTGACCCTCCCGACCCTCCACCGAGACTATGTCCCCAAACCGGACTCCCGACCCCTGACCGCCCCGACCTTCCCGAGAATATGTACCCAAACCCACCACCCGACCTCCGACCCCCCCGAGACTGTGTCCCCAAACCCGCCACCCGACTACCCCGACCCCCCCGACCCCCCCGAGACTATGTCCCCAAACCCGCCACCGGACCCCCGACCACACCCGAGACTATGTCCCCAAACCCGCCACCTGATTCCCGGTCCCCCCGACTCCCCCGAGACTATGTCCCCAAACCCGGCACCCGATCCCCGACCCCCCCGAGACCAAGTCACCAAACCCGCCACCCGACCCCCGACCTCCCCCCGAGACTATGTCCCCAAACATGCCACCCGACCCCCGACCAACCCCGAGACTTTCCCCAAACCTGCCACCCGACCCCCGACTCCCCAGACCCCACCCGAGACTATGTCCCCAAACCCGCCACCCGACCACCAACCCACCCCGAGACTATGTCCCCAAACCCGCCACCCGACCCCCGACCCCCCCGAGACTGTTTCCCCAAACCCGCCACCCAACTCCCGACCACACCGACCATCCCGAGACTCTGTCACCAAACCCGGCACCCGACCCCCGACCCCCCCGAGACTGTTTCCCCAAACCCGCCACCCCGACCCCCGACCTCCCCCCGAGACTATGTCCCCAAACATGCCACCCGACCCCCGACCAACCCCGAGACTTTCCCCAAACCTGCCACCCGACCCCCGACTCCCCAGACCCCACCCGAGACTATGTCCCCAAACCCGCCACCCGACCACCAACCCACCCCGAGACTATGTCCCCAAACCCGCCACCCGACCCCCGACCCCCCCGAGACTGTTTCCCCAAACCCGCCACCCAACTCCCGACCACACCGACCATCCCGAGACTCTGTCACCAAACCCGGCACCCGACCCCCGACCCCCCCGAGACTGTTTCCCCAAACCCGCCACCCGACTCCCGACCACACCGACCATCCCGAGACTCTGTCACCAAACCCGGCACCCGACCCCCGAAGCCCGCCGAGACTATGTCCCCAAACCCACCACCCGAAACCCGAACCCTCCGACCCCCCCGAGAATATGTGCCCAAACCCGCCACTCGACCCCCGACCCCCCTCGACACCCACAAGACTATGTCACCAAACCCCCCACCCAACGCCCGACCCCCCCGAGACTATGTCCCCAAACCCGACACCCGAACCCCGACCCACCCCGAGACTATGTCTCCCCTAACCCGCCACCCGACCCCCGACCCCCCCGACACCCACGTGACTGTGTCCCCAAACCCACCACCCGAACCCCCGAAACTATGTCCCTAAACCAGCCACCCGACCACCGATCCCCCCGATCCACCCTGAGACTATGTCACCAAACCTGCCACCCGACCACCGAACGACCCGACCTCCCCAAGACTATGTCCCCAAACACGCCTCGTGACCCCCGACCACCCCCGAGACTATGTACCCAATAGGGCCACCCAACACCCGACCCCCCCCGACTCCCCCGAGAATATGTCTCCAAAGCCGCCACCCCGACCTCTGAGCCCCCCGAACCCCCTGAGACTATGTCCCAAACCCGCCACCCGACCCCTGACCCCCCCGAGACTATGTCCCCAAACCTGCCACCCGACCCCCGACCCCCCCGACCCCACCCGAGACTATGTCCCCCAACCCGCCACCCGACCCACAACCCACCCCGAGAGTATGTCCGCAAACCCGCCTCCCGACTCCCGACCACCCCGACCCCCCCGAGACTATGTCCCCAAACCCGCCACCCGACACCCGACCCCCCCGAAACTGTTTCCCCAAACCCGCCATCCGACCCCCGACCCCTTCGACCCCCCGAGACTATGTCCCTAACCCCGCCACCTGACCCCCGACCCCCCCGAGACTATGTCCCCAAACCTGCCACCCAAACCCGACCGCCCCGACCCCCCCTGAGACTAGGTTCCCAAACCCGTCACCCGACCCCCGACCCCCCCAACCCCCCCCGAGATTATGTCCCCAAACCGACACCCGACCCCCGACCCACCCCGAGACTATGTCCCCAAACCCGCCACCCAACACCTGACACCCCCGACACCCCCGAGACTATGTCTCCAAACCCGCCACCCGACCCCCGACCCCCCCGAAACTATGTCCCTAAACCCGCCAGCCGACCACCGACCCCCCCGACCCCCCCCGAAACTATGTCCCTAAACCCGTCACCCGACCACCGACCCCCCCGACCCACCCCGAGACTATGTACCCAATCCCGCCACCCGACCCCCGACCCCCCGGAGACTATGTCCACAAACCCGCCACCCGACCCCCGACGCCCCCCGAGACTATGTCCCCAAACTGGCCACCCGATCCCCGACCCCCCCGAAACCCCCTGAGACAAAGTCCGCAATGCCGCCACCCGACCCCGACCCCCCCGAGACTATGTCCCCAAACCCGCCACCCGACCCCCCAACCCCCCCGAGACTATGTCCCCAAACATGCCACCCGACCCCCGACCACCCCTGAGACTATGTCCCCAAACCCGCCACCCGACCCCCGACCTCCCCGAGACAATGTCCCCAAACCCGCCACCCGACCACCACGATCCCGCCCGAGACTGTCCCCAAACCTGTCACCCGACCCCCGACACCCCAGACCCCACTCGAGACTATGTCCCCAAACCTGCCACCCGACCACCGACCCACCCCAAGACGATGTCCCCAAATACGCCACCCGACCCCCGACCCCCCAGGTCACCCACGAGACTATGTCCACAAACCCGCCATCCGACCCCCGACCCCCCCTGACGCCCCCTGTGACTATGTCCCTAAACCCGCCACCCGAACACCGACCCCCCCCGACCCACCCCGAGACTATGTCCGCAAACCCGTCTCCCGACTCCCGACCACACCGACCCCCCCGAGACTAAGTCCCCAAACCCGCCACCCGATACCCGACCCCCCCAGGACTTTGTCCCCAAACCCGACACCCGACTCCCGACCACACCGACCATCCCGAGACTATGTCCCCAAACCCGCCACCCGACACCCAAACCCACCGACCCCCCCCGAGAATATGTCCCCAACCCACCACCCGAAATCCGACCCCTTCGACCCCCCCCGAGTCTATGTCCCTAAACCCGCCACCGGACCCCCGACCACACCCGAGACTATGTCCCCAAACCTGCCACCCAACCCACGAACCCCCCGAGTCTATGTCTGCAAACCCACCACCCGACCCACGACCCACCCCGAGACTATGTCTGCAAACCCACCACCCGACCCACGACCCACCCAAACCCCCCGAGATTATGTCCCCAAACCCGACACCCGACCCCTGACCCCCACTGACACCCACGAGACTATGTCCCCAAACCCGCCACCCGACCCCCGACCCCCCCCGAAACTATGTCCCTAAACCCACCACCCGACCACTGACCCTCCCGACCCTCCACCGAGACTATGTCCCCAAACCGGACTCCCGACCCCTGACCGCCCCGACCTTCCCGAGAATATGTACCCAAACCCACCACCCGACCTCCGACCCCCCCGAGACTGTGTCCCCAAACCCGCCACCCGACTACCCCGACCCCCCCGACCCCCCCGAGACTATGTCCCCAAACCCGCCACCGGACCCCCGACCACACCCGAGACTATGTCCCCAAACCCGCCACCTGATTCCCGGTCCCCCCGACTCCCCCGAGACTATGTCCCCAAACCCGGCACCCGATCCCCGACCCCCCCGAGACCAAGTCACCAAACCCGCCACCCGACCCCCGACCTCCCCCCGAGACTATGTCCCCAAACATGCCACCCGACCCCCGACCAACCCCGAGACTTTCCCCAAACCTGCCACCCGACCCCCGACTCCCCAGACCCCACCCGAGACTATGTCCCCAAACCCGCCACCCGACCACCAACCCACCCCGAGACTATGTCCCCAAACCCGCCACCCGACCCCCGACCCCCCCGAGACTGTTTCCCCAAACCCGCCACCCAACTCCCGACCACACCGACCATCCCGAGACTCTGTCACCAAACCCGGCACCCGACCCCCGACCCCCCCGAGACTGTTTCCCCAAACCCGCCACCCGACCCCCGACCTCCCCCCGAGACTATGTCCCCAAACATGCCACCCGACCCCCGACCAACCCCGAGACTTTCCCCAAACCTGCCACCCGACCCCCGACTCCCCAGACCCCACCCGAGACTATGTCCCCAAACCCGCCACCCGACCACCAACCCACCCCGAGACTATGTCCCCAAACCCGCCACCCCGACCCCCGACCCCCCCGAGACTGTTTCCCCAAACCCGCCACCCAACTCCCGACCACACCGACCATCCCGAGACTCTGTCACCAAACCCGGCACCCGACCCCCGACCCCCCCGAGACTGTTTCCCCAAACCCGCCACCCGACTCCCGACCACACCGACCATCCCGAGACTCTGTCACCAAACCCGGCACCCGACCCCCGAAGCCCGCCGAGACTATGTCCCCAAACCCACCACCCGAAACCCGAACCCTCCGACCCCCCCGAGAATATGTGCCCAAACCCGCCACTCGACCCCCGACCCCCCCTCGACACCCACAAGACTATGTCACCAAACCCCCCACCCAACGCCCGACCCCCCCGAGACTATGTCCCCAAACCCGACACCCGAACCCCGACCCACCCCGAGACTATGTCTCCCCTAACCCGCCACCCGACCCCCGACCCCCCCCGACACCCACGTGACTGTGTCCCCAAACCCACCACCCGAACCCCCGAAACTATGTCCCTAAACCAGCCACCCGACCACCGATCCCCCCGATCCACCCTGAGACTATGTCACCAAACCTGCCACCCGACCACCGAACGACCCGACCTCCCCAAGACTATGTCCCCAAACACGCCTCGTGACCCCCGACCACCCCCGAGACTATGTACCCAATAGGGCCACCCAACACCCGACCCCCCCGACTCCCCCGAGAATATGTCTCCAAAGCCGCCACCCGACCTCTGAGCCCCCCGAACCCCCTGAGACTATGTCCCAAACCCGCCACCCGACCCCTGACCCCCCCGAGACTATGTCCCCAAACCTGCCACCCGACCCCCGACCCCCCCCGACCCCACCCGAGACTATGTCCCCCAACCCGCCACCCGACCCACAACCCACCCCGAGAGTATGTCCGCAAACCCGCCTCCCGACTCCCGACCACCCCGACCCCCCCGAGACTATGTCCCCAAACCCGCCACCCGACACCCGACCCCCCGAAACTGTTTCCCCAAACCCGCCATCCGACCCCCGACCCCTTCGACCCCCCGAGACTATGTCCCTAACCCCGCCACCTGACCCCCGACCCCCCCGAGACTATGTCCCCAAACCTGCCACCCAAACCCGACCGCCCCGACCCCCCCTGAGACTAGGTTCCCAAACCCGTCACCCGACCCCCGACCCCCCCAACCCCCCCCGAGATTATGTCCCCAAACCGACACCCGACCCCCGACCCACCCCGAGACTATGTCCCCAAACCCGCCACCCAACACCTGACACCCCCGACACCCCCGAGACTATGTCTCCAAACCCGCCACCCGACCCCCGACCCCCCCGAAACTATGTCCCTAAACCCGCCAGCCGACCACCGACCCCCCCGACCCCCCCCGAAACTATGTCCCTAAACCCGTCACCCGACCACCGACCCCCCCGACCCACCCCGAGACTATGTACCCAATCCCGCCACCCGACCCCCGACCCCCCGGAGACTATGTCCACAAACCCGCCACCCGACCCCCGACGCCCCCCGAGACTATGTCCCCAAACTGGCCACCCGATCCCCGACCCCCCCGAAACCCCCTGAGACAAAGTCCGCAATGCCGCCACCCGACCCCGACCCCCCCGAGACTATGTCCCTAAACCCACCACCCGACCACTGACCCTCCCGACCCTCCACCGAGACTATGTCCCCAAACCGGACTCCCGACCCCTGACCGCCCCGACCTTCCCGAGAATATGTACCCAAACCCACCACCCGACCTCCGACCCCCCCGAGACTGTGTCCCCAAACCCGCCACCCGACTACCCCGACCCCCCCGACCCCCCCGAGACTATGTCCCCAAACCCGCCACCGGACCCCCGACCACACCCGAGACTATGTCCCCAAACCCGCCACCTGATTCCCGGTCCCCCCGACTCCCCCGAGACTATGTCCCCAAACCCGGCACCCGATCCCCGACCCCCCCGAGACCAAGTCACCAAACCCGCCACCCGACCCCCGACCTCCCCCCGAGACTATGTCCCCAAACATGCCACCCGACCCCCGACCAACCCCGAGACTTTCCCCAAACCTGCCACCCGACCCCCGACTCCCCAGACCCCACCCGAGACTATGTCCCCAAACCCGCCACCCGACCACCAACCCACCCCGAGACTATGTCCCCAAACCCGCCACCCGACCCCCGACCCCCCCGAGACTGTTTCCCCAAACCCGCCACCCAACTCCCGACCACACCGACCATCCCGAGACTCTGTCACCAAACCCGGCACCCGACCCCCGACCCCCCCGAGACTGTTTCCCCAAACCCGCCACCCGACCCCCCGACCTCCCCCCGAGACTATGTCCCCAAACATGCCACCCGACCCCCGACCAACCCCGAGACTTTCCCCAAACCTGCCACCCGACCCCCGACTCCCCAGACCCCACCCGAGACTATGTCCCCAAACCCGCCACCCGACCACCAACCCACCCCGAGACTATGTCCCCAAACCCGCCACCCGACCCCCGACCCCCCCGAGACTGTTTCCCCAAACCCGCCACCCAACTCCCGACCACACCGACCATCCCGAGACTCTGTCACCAAACCCGGCACCCGACCCCCGACCCCCCCGAGACTGTTTCCCCAAACCCGCCACCCGACTCCCGACCACACCGACCATCCCGAGACTCTGTCACCAAACCCGGCACCCGACCCCCGAAGCCCGCCGAGACTATGTCCCCAAACCCACCACCCGAAACCCGAACCCTCCGACCCCCCCGAGAATATGTGCCCAAACCCGCCACTCGACCCCCGACCCCCCTCGACACCCACAAGACTATGTCACCAAACCCCCCACCCAACGCCCGACCCCCCCCGAGACTATGTCCCCAAACCCGACACCCGAACCCCGACCCACCCCGAGACTATGTCTCCCCTAACCCGCCACCCGACCCCCGACCCCCCCGACACCCACGTGACTGTGTCCCCAAACCCACCACCCGAACCCCCGAAACTATGTCCCTAAACCAGCCACCCGACCACCGATCCCCCCGATCCACCCTGAGACTATGTCACCAAACCTGCCACCCGACCACCGAACGACCCGACCTCCCCAAGACTATGTCCCCAAACACGCCTCGTGACCCCCGACCACCCCCGAGACTATGTACCCAATAGGGCCACCCAACACCCGACCCCCCCGACTCCCCCGAGAATATGTCTCCAAAGCCGCCACCCCGACCTCTGAGCCCCCCGAACCCCCTGAGACTATGTCCCAAACCCGCCACCCGACCCCTGACCCCCCCGAGACTATGTCCCCAAACCTGCCACCCGACCCCCGACCCCCCCCGACCCCACCCGAGACTATGTCCCCCAACCCGCCACCCGACCCACAACCCACCCCGAGAGTATGTCCGCAAACCCGCCTCCCGACTCCCGACCACCCCGACCCCCCCGAGACTATGTCCCCAAACCCGCCACCCGACACCCGACCCCCCGAAACTGTTTCCCCAAACCCGCCATCCGACCCCCGACCCCTTCGACCCCCCGAGACTATGTCCCTAACCCCGCCACCTGACCCCCGACCCCCCCCGAGACTATGTCCCCAAACCTGCCACCCAAACCCGACCGCCCCGACCCCCCCTGAGACTAGGTTCCCAAACCCGACACCCGACCCCCGACCCCCCCAACCCCCCCCGAGATTATGTCCCCAAACCGACACCCGACCCCCGACCCACCCCGAGACTATGTCCCCAAACCCGCCACCCAACACCTGACACCCCCGACACCCCCGAGACTATGTCCCCAAACCCGCCACCCGACCCCCGACCCCCCCGAAACTATGTCCCTAAACCCGCCAGCCGACCACCGACCCCCCCGACCCCCCCCGAAACTATGTCCCTAAACCCGCCACCCCGACCACCGACCCCCCCGACCCACCCCGAGACTATGTACCCAATCCCGCCACCCGACCCCCGACCCCCCGGAGACTATGTCCACAAACCCGCCACCCGACCCCCGACGCCCCCCGAGACTATGTCCCCAAACTGGCCACCCGATCCCCGACCCCCCCGAAACCCCCTGAGACAAAGTCCGCAATGCCGCCACCCGACCCCGACCCCCCCGAGACTATGTCCCCAAACCCGCCACCCCGACCCCCCAACCCCCCCGAGACTATGTCCCCAAACATGCCACCCGACCCCTGACCACCCCTGAGACTATGTCCCCAAACCCGCCACCCGACCCCCGACCTCCCCGAGACAATGTCCCCAAACCCGCCACCCGACCACCACGATCCCGCCCGAGACTGTCCCCAAACCTGTCACCCGACCCCCGACACCCCAGACCCCACTCGAGACTATGTCCCCAAACCTGCCACCCGACCACCGACCCACCCCAAGACGATGTCCCCAAATACGCCACCCGACCCCCGACCCCCCAGGTCACCCACGAGACTATGTCCACAAACCCGCCATCCGACCCCCGAACCCCCCTGACGCCCCCTGTGACTATGTCCCTAAACCCGCCACCCGAACACCGACCCCCCCCGACCCACCCCGAGACTATGTCCGCAAACCCGTCTCCTGACTCCCGACCACACCGACCCCCCCGAGACTAAGTCCCCAAACCCGCCACTGACCCCCGACCCCCCCAGGACTTTGTCCCCAAACCCGCCTCCCGACTCCCGACCACACCAACCATCCCGAGACTACGTCCCCAAACCCGGCACCCGACCCCCGACCCCCCCGACCCCCCCGAGACTGTTTCCCCAAACCCGCCACCCGACACCCGAACCCTCCGACCCCCTCCGAGAATATGTCCCCAAACCCGCCACCCGACACCCGACCCCCCCGACCCCCCCGAGACGGTTTCCCCAAACCAGCCACCCGACCCCCGCCCCCCCCGAGACTATGTCCCCAAACCCACCATCCGACCCCCCCCGAAACTATGTCCCTAAACCAGCCACCCGACCACCGATCCCCCCGACCCACCCCCGAAACTGTGTCCCCAAACCCGCCACCACATCCCCGACCCCCCCCGACTCCCCTGGGACTATGTCCCCAAACCCGCCACCCCGATCCCCGACCCCCCCGAAACCCCCCGAGACAAAGTCCGCAATCCCGCTACCCGACCCCCGACCCCCCCGTGACTATGTCCCCAAACCCGCCACCCGACTCCCGACCACCCCCGAGACTATGTCCCCAAACCCGCCACCCGACCCCCGAGCCCCCCGACCCCCCTGAGACTATGTCCCAAACCCGCCACCCGACCCCCGACCCCCCCGAGGCTATGTGCCCAAACCCGCCACCCGACCCCCGACATCCCCCCGAGACTATGTCCCCAAATACGACACCCGACCCCCGACCCCCCCGTCACCCACGAGACTATGTCCCCAAACCTGCCACCCGACCCCCGACCCATCCCGAGACTATGTCCCCAAACCCGCCACCCAACACCCGACCACCCTGACGCCCCCTGAGACTATGTCCCTAAACTCGCCACCCAACCCCCGAACCCTCCGACCCCCCCCGAGAATATGTCCCCAAACCCGCCACCCGACCCCTGACCCCCCCAAAGCTATGTCCCTAAACCAGTCACCCGACCACCGACCCCCCCGACCCACGCCGAGACTATGTCCCCAAACCCAACTCCCGACCCCCGAACGCCCCGACCTCCCCGAGACTATGTACCCAATCCCGCCACCCGACCTCCGACCCCCCCAAAACTTTGTCCCCAAACCAGTCACCCGATCCCCGACCCCCCCGACTCCCCCGAGACTATGTCCCCAAATATGACACCCAACCCCCAACCACCCCAGAGACTATGTACTCAAATCCGCCACCCGAGCACCCCGACCCCCCCCCGAGACTATGACCCAAACCCGCCACCCGACCCCCGACACCCCCGACCTCCCCGCGACTTTGTGCCCAAACCCGCCATCCGACCAACGATCCCCCCGAGACTATGACCCAAACCCGCCACCCGACCCCCGACCTCCAAGACCCCCCGAGACTATGTCCCCAAACCCGCCACCCGACCCCTGACATCCCCCCGAGACTATGTCCCCAAACCCGCCACCAGACCCCCGAGCCCCCGATGCCCCCCGAAACTATGTCCCCAAACCCGCCACCAGACCCCCGAGCCCCCGACGCCCCCCGAGACTATGTCCCCAAACCCGCCACCCGACCCCTTCGACCCCCCCGAGACTATGTCCCCAAACACGCCACCCGACCCCCGACCTCCAAGACCCCCCGAAACTATGTCCCCAAACCCGCCACCCGACGCCCGACCCCCCCAACCCCCCCGAGACTATGTCCCCGAACCCGCCACCCGACCCCCGACCCCCCCGAAACTATGTCCCTAAACCAGCTGCCCGACCACCGACCCCCCCGACCCACCCTGTGACTATGTCCCCAAACCTGCCTCTCGACCCCCGAACGACCCGACCTCCCCGAGACTATGCACCAAATCCCGCCACCCGACCCCCGACCCCAACGACTCCCCCGAGACTTTGTCCCCAAACCGCCCACCCGATCACCGACCCCCCCGAAACCCCCCGAGACAAAGTCCGCAATCCCTCTACCCGACCCTGACCCCCCCGAGACTATGTCCCCAATTCCGCCACCCCGACCCCCGACCTCCCCCCAAGACTATGTCCCCAAACCTGCCACCCGACCCCTGACCTCCCCAACACAATGTCCCCAAACCCGCCACCCGACCACCACGATCCCCCCCGAGACTGTCCCCAAACCTGCCACCCGACCCCCGACACCCCAGACCCCACTCGAGACTATGTCCCCAAACCTGCCACCCGACCCCCGACACCCCAGACCCCACCCGAGACTATGACCCCAAACCTGCCACCCGACACCCGACACCCCAGACCCCACCCGAGACTAAGTCCCCAAACCCGCCACCCGACCCCCGACCCCCCCAGGACTTTGTCCCCAAACCCGCCACCCGACTCCCGACCACACCGACCATCCCGAGACTATGTCCCCAAACCTGCCACCCGACCACCGACCCCCCCCGAAATGCCCCGAGACTATATCCCCAAACCCGCCTCTCGACCCCGGAACGCCCCGACCTCCCCGAGACTATGTACCCAATCCCGCCACCCGACCCCCGACCCCCCGGAGTCTATGTCCCCAAACCTGCCACCCGACCCCCGACGCCCCTCGAGACTGTTTCCCCAAACCTGCCACCCGACACCCGACCCCTTTGACCCCTCCGAGACTATGTCCCCAAACCCGCCACCCGACCCTCGACCCCCCCGACAACCACGAGACTATGTCCCCAAACCCGCCACCCGACCCCCGACCCCCCCCAAAACTATGTCCCTAAACCAGCCACCCGACCACCGACCCCCCCGACCCACCCCAAGACTATGTCCCCAAACCGAACTCCCGACCCCCGAATGCCCCGACCTCCCCGAGACTATGTAACCAATCCTGCCACCCGACCTCCGACCTCCCCGAAACTTTGTCCCCAAACCAGTCACCCGATCCCCGACCCCCCCGACTCCCCCGAGACTATGTCCCCAAATATGACACCCGACCCCCAACCACTCCAGAGACTATGTACTCAAATCCGCCACCCAAGCACCCCGACCCCCCCCGAGACTATGACCCAAACCCGCCACCCGACCCCCGACACCCCCGACCTCCCCGCGACTTTGTGCCCAAACCCGCCACTCGACCAACGATCCCCCCAAGACTATGACCCAAACCCGCCACCCCGACCCCCGACCTCCTAGACCCCCCGAGACTATGTCCCCAAACCCGCCACCCGACCCTCGACATCCCCCCGAGACTATGTCCCCAAACACGCCACCAGACCCCCGAGCCCCCGACGCCCCCCGAGACTATGTCCCCAAACCCGCCACCCGACCCTCGACCCCCCCCGACACCCACGAGACTATGTCCCCAAACCCGCCACCCGACCCCCGACCCCCCCCCAAACTATGTCCCTAAACCAGCCACCCGACCACCGACCCCCCCGACCCACCCCAAGACTATGTCCCCAAACCCAACTCCCGACCCCCGAACGCCCCGACCTCCCCGAGACTATGTAACCAATCCTGCCACCTGACCTCCGACCCCCCCGAAACTTTGTCCCCAAACCAGTCACCCGATCCCCGACCCCCCCGACTCCCCCGAGACTATGTCCCCAAATATGACACCCGACCCCCAACCACCCCAGAGACTATGTACTCAAATCCGCCACCCGAGCACCCCGACCCCCCCCGAGACTATGACCCAAACCCGCCACCCGACCCCCGACACCCCCGACCTCCCCGCGACTTTGTGCCCAAACCCGCCACCCGACCAACGATCCCCCCGAGACTATGACCCAAACCCGCCACCCGACACCCGACCTCCAAGACCCCCCGAGACTATGTCCCCAAACCCGCCACCCGACCCCCGACATCCCCCCGAGACTATGTCCCCAAACACGTCACCAGACCCCCGAGCCCCCGACGCCCCCCGAGACTATGTCCCCAAACCCGCCACCCGACCCTTTCGACCCCCCCGCGACTATGTCCCCAAACCTGCCACCCGACCCCCGACCTCCAAGACCCCCCGAAACTATGTCCCCAAACCCGCCACCCGACGTCCGACCCCCCCAACCCCCCCGAGACTATGTCCCCAAACCCGCCACCCCGACCCCTGACCCCCCCCGAAACTATGTCCCTTAACCTGCCGCCCGACCACCGACCCCCCCGACCCACCCTGTGACTATGTCCCCAAACCTGCCACCCGACCACCGACCCCCCGACCCTTCCCCTGAGACTATGTCCCCAAACCCGCCTCTCGACCCCCGAACGACCCGACCTCCCCGAGACTATGCACCAAATCCCGCCACCCGACCCCTGACCCCAACGACTCCCCCGAGACTATGTCCCCAAATTGCCCACCCGATCACCAACCCCCCCGAAACCCCCCGAGACAAAGTCCGCAATCCCGCTACCCGACCCTGACCCCCCCGAGACTATGTCCCCAATCCCGCCACCCGACCCCCGACCTCCCCCCAAGACTATGTCCCCAAACATTCCACCCGACCCCCGACCACCCCTGAGACTATGTCCCCAAACCTGCCACCCGACCCCCGACCTCCCCAAGACAATGTCCCCAAACCCGCCACCCGACCCCCGACCCCCCCCGACTGCCCCGAGACTATGTCCCCAAACCGCCCACCCGATGCCCGACCCCCCCGAGACTGTTTCCCCAAACCTGCCACCTGGCCCCCGACCCCCCCTACACCACCAGGGACTATGTCCCCAAACCCGCCACCCGATCCCCGACCCACCTCGAGACTATGTCCCCAAATACGCCACCCAACCCCCGACCCCCCCGACGCCCCCTGAGACTATGTCTCCAAACCCGCCACCCAACCCCCGAACCCACCGAACCCGCCCGAGAATATGTCCCCAAACCCGCCACCCGACCCCAGACCCCTTTGACCCCCCCTGAGACTGTGTCCCCAAACCCGACCCCCGACCCACCCCGAAACTATGTCCCCAAACCCGCCACCCGACACTCGAACCCCAACGACACCCACGAGACTATGTCCCCAAACTCGCCACCCGACACGCGACCCACCCAACCCCCCCGATATTATGTCCCCAAACCCGACACCCGACCCCCGACACCCCCGAGACTATGTCCCCAAACCCGCCACCCGACCCCCGGCCCCACCCGAAACTATGTCCCTAAACCCGCCAGCCGACAACCGACCCCCCGACCCACCCCGAGACTATGTCCCCAAACCTGCCACCCCGACCACCGACCCCCCGAAATGCCCCGAGACTGTATTCCCAAACCCGCCTCCCGACCCCCGACCCCTTTGACCCCCTCCGAGACTATGTCCCCAAACCCGCCACCCGACCCCAGAGCCCCCCGACCCACCACGAGACTATGACCCAAACACGCCACCCGACACCCGACGTCCCCCAAGACTATGTCCCCAAACCCGCCACCCGACCCCCGAACCCTCCGATGCCCCCCGAGAATATGTCCCCAAACCCGCCACTCGACACCTGACCCCCCCCGAGACTATGTCCCCAAACACGCCACCCGACCACCCCGACCACCCGGAGACTATGTCCCCAAACCCGCCACCAGACGCCCGCGTCCCCAGACCCCCCCCCCGAGACTATGTCCCAAACCCGCCACCCGAACCCCCTGACCCCCCCGGGGCTATGTCCCCAAACACGCCACCCGACCCCCGACCCCCCCTAGACTATGTCCCCAAACCCGCCACCCGACCCCCGACCTCCAAGACCCCCAAAACTATGTCCCCAAACACGCCACCCGACCCCCCCAAGACTATGTCCCCAAACCCGCCACCCGACCCCCGACCACCCCGACCATCCCGAGACTATGTCCCCAAACCCGCCTCCCGACCCCCGACCCATCCCGAGACTATGTCCCCAAACCCGCCACCCAACACCCGACCACCCTGACGCCCCCTGAGACTATGTCCCTAAACTCGCCACCCAACCCCCGAACCCTCCGACCCCCCCCGAGAATATGTCCCCAAACCCGCCACCCGACCCCTGACCCCCCCAAAGCTATGTCCCTAAACCAGTCACCCGACCACCGACCCCCCCGACCCACGCCGAGACTATGTCCCCAAACCCAACTCCCGACCCCCGAACGCCCCGACCTCCCCGAGACTATGTACCCAATCCCGCCACCCGACCTCCGACCCCCCCAAAACTTTGTCCCCAAACCAGTCACCCGATCCCCGACCCCCCCGACTCCCCCGAGACTATGTCCCCAAATATGACACCCAACCCCCAACCACCCCAGAGACTATGTACTCAAATCCGCCACCCGAGCACCCCGACCCCCCCCCGAGACTATGACCCAAACCCGCCACCCGACCCCCCGACACCCCCGACCTCCCCGCGACTTTGTGCCCAAACCCGCCATCCGACCAACGATCCCCCCGAGACTATGACCCAAACCCGCCACCCGACCCCCGACCTCCAAGACCCCCCGAGACTATGTCCCCAAACCCGCCACCCGACCCCTGACATCCCCCCGAGACTATGTCCCCAAACCCGCCACCAGACCCCCGAGCCCCCGATGCCCCCCGAAACTATGTCCCCAAACCCGCCACCAGACCCCCGAGCCCCCGACGCCCCCCGAGACTATGTCCCCAAACCCGCCACCCGACCCCTTCGACCCCCCCCGAGACTATGTCCCCAAACACGCCACCCGACCCCCGACCTCCAAGACCCCCCGAAACTATGTCCCCAAACCCGCCACCCGACGCCCGACCCCCCCCAACCCCCCCGAGACTATGTCCCCGAACCCGCCACCCGACCCCCGACCCCCCCGAAACTATGTCCCTAAACCAGCTGCCCGACCACCGACCCCCCCGACCCACCCTGTGACTATGTCCCCAAACCTGCCTCTCGACCCCCGAACGACCCGACCCTCCCCGAGACTATGCACCAAATCCCGCCACCCCGACCCCCGACCCCAACGACTCCCCCGAGACTTTGTCCCCAAACCGCCCACCCGATCACCGACCCCCCCCGAAACCCCCCGAGACAAAGTCCGCAATCCCTCTACCCGACCCTGACCCCCCCGAGACTATGTCCCCAATTCCGCCACCCGACCCCCGACCTCCCCCCAAGACTATGTCCCCAAACCTGCCACCCGACCCCTGACCTCCCCAACACAATGTCCCCAAACCCGCCACCCGACCACCACGATCCCCCCCGAGACTGTCCCCAAACCTGCCACCCGACCCCCGACACCCCAGACCCCACTCGAGACTATGTCCCCAAACCTGCCACCCGACCCCCGACACCCCAGACCCCCACCCGAGACTATGACCCCAAACCTGCCACCCGACACCCGACACCCCCAGACCCCACCCGAGACTAAGTCCCCAAACCCGCCACCCGACCCCCGACCCCCCCAGGACTTTGTCCCCAAACCCGCCACCCCGACTCCCGACCACACCGACCATCCCGAGACTATGTCCCCAAACCTGCCACCCGACCACCGACCCCCCCCGAAATGCCCCGAGACTATATCCCCAAACCCGCCTCTCGACCCCGGAACGCCCCGACCTCCCCGAGACTATGTACCCAATCCCGCCACCCGACCCCCGACCCCCCGGAGTCTATGTCCCCAAACCTGCCACCCGACCCCCGACGCCCCTCGAGACTGTTTCCCCAAACCTGCCACCCGACACCCGACCCCTTTGACCCCTCCGAGACTATGTCCCCAAACCCGCCACCCCGACCCTCGACCCCCCCGACAACCACGAGGACTATGTCCCCAAACCCGCCACCCGACCCCCGACCCCCCCCAAAACTATGTCCCTAAACCAGCCACCCGACCACCGACCCCCCCGACCCACCCCAAGACTATGTCCCCAAACCGAACTCCCGACCCCCGAATGCCCCGACCTCCCCGAGACTATGTAACCAATCCTGCCACCCGACCTCCGACCTCCCCGAAACTTTGTCCCCAAACCAGTCACCCGATCCCCGACCCCCCCGACTCCCCCGAGACTATGTCCCCAAATATGACACCCGACCCCCAACCACTCCAGAGACTATGTACTCAAATCCGCCACCCAAGCACCCCGACCCCCCCCGAGACTATGACCCAAACCCCGCCACCCGACCCCCGACACCCCCCGACCTCCCCGCGACTTTGTGCCCAAACCCGCCACTCGACCAACGATCCCCCCAAGACTATGACCCAAACCCGCCACCCGACCCCCGACCTCCTAGACCCCCCGAGACTATGTCCCCAAACCCGCCACCCGACCCTCGACATCCCCCCGAGACTATGTCCCCAAACACGCCACCAGACCCCCGAGCCCCCGACGCCCCCCGAGACTATGTCCCCAAACCCGCCACCCCGACCCTCGACCACCCCCGACACCCACGAGACTATGTCCCCAAACCCGCCACCCGACCCCCGACCCCCCCCCAAACTATGTCCCTAAACCAGCCACCCGACCACCGACCCCCCCCGACCCACCCCAAGACTATGTCCCCAAACCCAACTCCCGAACCCCGAACGCCCCGACCTCCCCGAGACTATGTAACCAATCCTGCCACCTGACCTCCGACCCCCCCGAAACTTTGTCCCCAAACCAGTCACCCGATCCCCGACCCCCCCGACTCCCCCGAGACTATGTCCCCAAATATGACACCCGACCCCCAACCACCCCAGAGACTATGTACTCAAATCCGCCACCCGAGCACCCCGACCCCCCCCGAGACTATGACCCAAACCCGCCACCCCGACCCCCCGACCTCCAAGACCCCCCGAGACTATGTCCCCAAACCCGCCACCCGACCCCCCGACATCCCCCCGAG
Organism: Isurus oxyrinchus; assembly: GCA_026770705.1. NCBI lineage: Eukaryota > Metazoa > Chordata > Chondrichthyes > Lamniformes > Lamnidae > Isurus > Isurus oxyrinchus. The sequence goes on from JANJGN010000023.1 coordinate 53,962,718, forward strand.
ACTATGTCCCCAAACACGTCACCAGACCCCCGAGCCCCCGACGCCCCCCGAGACTATGTCCCCAAACCCGCCACCCGACCCTTTCGACCCCCCCGCGACTATGTCCCCAAACCTGCCACCCCGACCCCCGACCTCCAAGACCCCCCGAAACTATGTCCCCAAACCCGCCACCCGACGTCCGACCCCCCCAACCCCCCGAGACTATGTCCCCAAACCCGCCACCCGACCCCCTGACCCCCCCCGAAACTATGTCCCTTAACCTGCCGCCCGACCACCGACCCCCCCGACCCACCCTGTGACTATGTCCCCAAACCTGCCACCCGACCACCGACCCCCCGACCCTTCCCCTGAGACTATGTCCCCAAACCCGCCTCTCGACCCCCGAACGACCCGACCTCCCCGAGACTATGCACCAAATCCCGCCACCCCGACCCCTGACCCCAACGACTCCCCCGAGACTATGTCCCCAAATTGCCCACCCGATCACCAACCCCCCCGAAACCCCCCGAGACAAAGTCCGCAATCCCGCTACCCGACCCTGACCCCCCCGAGACTATGTCCCCAATCCCGCCACCCGACCCCCGACCTCCCCCCAAGACTATGTCCCCAAACATTCCACCCGACCCCCGACCACCCCTGAGACTATGTCCCCAAACCTGCCACCCGACCCCCGACCTCCCCAAGACAATGTCCCCAAACCCGCCACCCGACCCCCGACCCCCCCGACTGCCCCGAGACTATGTCCCCAAACCGCCCACCCGATGCCCGACCCCCCCGAGACTGTTTCCCCAAACCTGCCACCTGGCCCCCGACCCCCCCTACACCACCAGGGACTATGTCCCAAACCCGCCACCCGATCCCCGACCCACCTCGAGACTATGTCCCCAAATACGCCACCCAACCCCCGACCCCCCCGACGCCCCCTGAGACTATGTCTCCAAACCCGCCACCCAACCCCCGAACCCACCGAACCCGCCCGAGAATATGTCCCCAAACCCGCCACCCGACCCCAGACCCCTTTGACCCCCCCTGAGACTGTGTCCCCAAACCCGACCCCCGACCCACCCCGAAACTATGTCCCCAAACCCGCCACCCCGACACTCGAACCCCAACGACACCCACGAGACTATGTCCCCAAACTCGCCACCCGACACGCGACCCACCCAACCCCCCCGATATTATGTCCCCAAACCCGACACCCGACCCCCGACACCCCCGAGACTATGTCCCCAAACCCCGCCACCCCGACCCCCGGCCCCACCCGAAACTATGTCCCTAAACCCGCCAGCCGACAACCGACCCCCCCGACCCACCCCGAGACTATGTCCCCAAACCTGCCACCCCGACCACCGACCCCCCGAAATGCCCCGAGACTGTATTCCCAAACCCGCCTCCCGACCCCCGACCCCTTTGACCCCCTCCGAGACTATGTCCCCAAACCCGCCCACCCGACCCCAGAGCCCCCCGACCCACCACGAGACTATGACCCAAACACGCCACCCGACACCCGACGTCCCCCAAGACTATGTCCCCAAACCCGCCACCCGACCCCCGAACCCTCCGATGCCCCCCGAGACTATGTCCCCAAACCCGCCACCCCGACCCCCGACATCCCCCCGAGACTATGTCCCCAAACACGTCACCAGACCCCCGAGCCCCCGACGCCCCCCGAGACTATGTCCCCAAACCCGCCACCCGACCCTTTCGACCCCCCCGCGACTATGTCCCCAAACCTGCCACCCGACCCCCGACCTCCAAGACCCCCCGAAACTATGTCCCCAAACCCGCCACCCGACGTCCGACCCCCCCAACCCCCCCGAGACTATGTCCCCAAACCCGCCACCCGACCCCTGACCCCCCCCGAAACTATGTCCCTTAACCTGCCGCCCGACACCGACCCCCCCGACCCACCCTGTGACTATGTCCCCAAACCTGCCACCCGACCACCGACCCCCCGACCCTTCCCCTGAGACTATGTCCCCAAACCCGCCTCTCGACCCCGAACGACCCGACCTCCCCGAGACTATGCACCAAATCCCGCCACCCGACCCCTGACCCCAACGACTCCCCCGAGACTATGTCCCCAAATTGCCCACCCGATCACCAACCCCCCCGAAACCCCCCGAGACAAAGTCCGCAATCCCGCTACCCGACCCTGACCCCCCCGAGACTATGTCCCCAATCCCGCCACCCCGACCCCCGACCTCCCCCCAAGACTATGTCCCCAAACATTCCACCCGACCCCCCGACCACCCCTGAGACTATGTCCCCAAACCTGCCACCCGACCCCCGACCTCCCCAAGACAATGTCCCCAAACCCGCCACCCGACCCCCGACCCCCCCGACTGCCCCGAGACTATGTCCCCAAACCGCCCACCCGATGCCCGACCCCCCCGAGACTGTTTCCCCAAACCTGCCACCTGGCCCCCGACCCCCCCCTACACCACCAGGGACTATGTCCCCCAAACCCGCCACCCGATCCCCGACCCACCTCGAGACTATGTCCCCAAATACGCCACCCAACCCCCGACCCCCCCGACGCCCCCTGAGACTATGTCTCCAAACCCGCCACCCAACCCCGAACCCACCGAACCCGCCCGAGAATATGTCCCCAAACCCGCCACCCGACCCCAGACCCCTTTGACCCCCCCTGAGACTGTGTCCCCAAACCCGACCCCCGACCCACCCCGAAACTATGTCCCCCAAACCCGCCACCCGACACTCGAACCCCAACGACACCCACGAGACTATGTCCCCAAACTCGCCACCCGACACGCGACCCACCCAACCCCCCCCGATATTATGTCCCCAAACCCGACACCCGACCCCCGACACCCCCGAGACTATGTCCCCAAACCCGCCACCCGACCCCCGGCCCCCACCCGAAACTATGTCCCTAAACCCGCCAGCCGACAACCGACCCCCCCGACCCACCCCGAGACTATGTCCCCAAACCTGCCACCCGACCACCGACCCCCCGAAATGCCCCGAGACTGTATTCCCAAACCCGCCTCCCGACCCCCGACCCCTTTGACCCCCTCCGAGACTATGTCCCCAAACCCGCCACCCGACCCCAGAGCCCCCCGACCCACCACGAGACTATGACCCAAACACGCCACCCGACACCCGACGTCCCCCAAGACTATGTCCCCAAACCCGCCACCCGACCCCCGAACCCTCCGATGCCCCCCGAGAATATGTCCCCAAACCCGCCACTCGACACCTGACCCCCCCCGAGACTATGTCCCCAAACACGCCACCCCGACCACCCCGACCACCCGGAGACTATGTCCCCAAACCCGCCACCAGACGCCCGCGTCCCCAGACCCCCCCCCCCGAGACTATGTCCCAAACCCGCCACCCGAACCCCCTGACCCCCCCCGGGGCTATGTCCCCAAACACGCCACCCGACCCCCGACCCCCCCTAGACTATGTCCCCAAACCCGCCACCCGACCCCCGACCTCCAAGACCCCCAAAACTATGTCCCCAAACACGCCACCCGACCCCCCCAAGACTATGTCCCCAAACCCGCCACCCGACCCCCGACCACCCCGACCATCCCGAGACTATGTCCCCAAACCCGCCTCCCGACCCCCGACCCCCCCGAGACTATGTCCCCAAACACGCCACCCGACCACCCCGACCACCCGGAGACTATGTCCCCAAACCCGCCACCAGACGCCCGCGTCCCCAGACCCCCCCCCCGAGACTATGTCCCAAACCCGCCACCCGAACCCCCTGACCCCCCGGGGCTATGTCCCCAAACACGCCACCCGACCCCCGACCCCCCCTAGACTATGTCCCCAAACCCGCCACCCGACCCCCGACCCTCCAAGACCCCCAAAACTATGTCCCCAAACCCGCCACCCGACCCCCGACCACCCCGACCATCCCGAGACTATGTCCCCAAACCCGCCTCCCGACCCCCGACCCCCCCGAGACTATGTCCCCAAACCTGCCACCCGACCCCAGAGCCCCCCGACCCACCACGAGACTATGACCCAAACACGCCACCCGAAACCCGACGCCCCCCAAGACTATGTCCCCAAACCCGCCACCCGACCCCCCGAACCCTCCGATCCCCCCGAGAATATGTCCCCAAACCCCGCCACTCGACACCCGACGCCCCCCCGAGACTATGTCTCCTAACCCGTCATCCGACTCCCGAACCCTCCGATCTCGCCCGAGAATATGTCACCAAACCCGCAACCTGACACCTGACCTCCCCCGAGACTATGTCCCCAAACACGCCACCCGACCCCCGACCCCCCCTAGACTATGTCACCAAACCCGCCACCCGACCCCCGACCTCCAAGACCCCCAAAACTATGTCCCCAAACACGCCACCCGACCCCCCCAAGACTATGTCCCCAAACCCGCCACCCGACCCCCGACACCCCGACCATCCCGAGACTATGTCCCCAAACCCGCCTCCCGACCCCCGACCCCCCCGAGACTATGTCCTCAAACCTGCCACCATACTCCCGATCCACCCGCCCCCCCGAGACTATGTCCCCAAACCCGCCACCCGACCCCCGACCCCCCCCGACCCTCCACGAGACTATGTCCCAAACCTGCCACCCGACACCCGACATCGCCGACCCCCCCCGAGACTATGTCCCCAAACCCGCCACCCGACATCCCCGACCCCCCCGAGACTATGTCCCCAAACCCGCCTCCCGACCCCCCGACCCTCACAACCCCACCCGAGAGTATGTCCCCAAATACGCCACCCGACCCCCCCGTCACCCATGAGAATATGTCCCCAAACCCGCCACCCGACACCCGACCTCCAAGACCCCCCGAGACTATGTCCCCAAACCCACCTCCCGACCCCCAACCTCCAAGACCCCCCGAGACTATGTCCCCAAACCCGCCACCCTCCCCCCGACCTCCCCCCGAGACTATGTCCCCAAATACGCCAGCCGACCCCCGAACCCCCCGTCACCCACGAGACTATGACCCCAAACCCGCCACCCGACCCCCGACCCCCCAACGCCCCCTGAGACTATGTCCCTAAACTCGCCACCTGGGCACAGATCCCCCCAACCCACCCCGAGACTATGTCCCCAAACCCGCCACCCGACCCCCGAATCCTCCGATCCCCCCGAGAATATGTCCCCAAACCCGCCACCCGACCCCCGACCTCCAAGACCCCCGAAACTATGTCCCCAAACACGCCACCCGACCCCCCCAAGACTATGTCCCCAAACCCGCCACCCGACCCCCGACCACCCCGACCATCCCGAGACTCTGTCCCCAAAACCCGCCTCCCGACCCCCGACCCCCCCGAGACTATGTCCCCAAACAGCCACCCGACCCCCGAACCCTCCGATCCCCCCCGAGAATATGTCCCCAACCCCGCCACTCGACACCCGACGCCCCCCGAGACTATGTCCCCAAACCCGTCATCCGACTCCCGAACCCTCCGATGCCCCCCGAGAATATGTCACCAAACCCGCAACCTGACACCTGACCTCCAAGACCCCCCGAGACTATGTCCCCAAACACGCCACCCGACCACCCCGACCACCCGGAGACTATGTCCCCAAACCCGCCACCAGACGCCCGCATCCCCAGACCCCCCCCCCCGAGACTATGTCCCAAACCCGCCACCCGAACCCCCCGACCCCCCCGGGGCTATGTCCCCAAACACGCCACCCGACCCCCGACCCCCCCTAGACTATGTCCCCAAACCCGCCACCCCGACCCCCGACCTCCAAGACCCCCAAAACTATGTCCCCAAACACGCCACCCGACCCCCCCAAGACTATGTCCCCAAACCCGCCACCCGACCCCCGACCACCCCGACCATCCCGAGACTATGTCCCCAAACCCGCCTCCCGACCCCCGACCCCCCCGAGACTATGTCCCCAAACCTGCCACCATACTCCCGATCCACCCGCCCCCCCGAGACTATGTCCCCAAACCCGCCACCCGACCCCCGACCCCCCCGACCCTCCACGAGACTATGTCCCCAAACCCGCCACCCGACCCCCGACCCCCCCGACCCTCCACGAGACTATGTCCCCAAACCCGCCTCCCGACCCCGACCCCCCCGAGACTATGTCCCCAAACCTGCCACCATACTCCCGATCCACCCGCCCCCCCGAGACTATGTCCCCAAACCCGCCACCCGACCCCCGACCCCCCCGACCCTCCACGAGACTATGTCCCAAACCTGCCACCCGACACCCGACATCGCCGACCCCCCCGAGACTATGTCCCCAAACCCGCCTCCCGACCCCCGACCCCCCCGAGACTATGTCCCCAAACCCGCCACCCGACCACCGCCCCCCCGCCCCCCCGAGACTATGTCCCCAAGCCCGCCACCCGACCCCCGACCCCCCCGAGACCTAGTCCCCAAACCCGCCACCCGACCCCCGCCGACCCCACCGAGACTTTGTCCCCAAGCCCGCCACCCAACCCCCGGTCCCCACGAGACTATGTCCCCAAACCCGCCACCCAACCCCAGACCCCCCCCGAGACTATGTCCCCAAACCTGCCTCCCGACCCCCGAACGCTCCGACCTCCCCGAGACTATGTCCCCACACCCGCCACCCGAACCCCGACACCCCCGATCCCCCCAGAGACTATGTCCCCAAACGCGCCACATGACCCCCGACCTCCCCCTGAGACTATGTCCCCAAACCCGCCACCCGACCCCCGACGGCCCAGACCCCCCCGAGTCTATGACCCAAACCTGCCACCCGACCCCCGACCCCCCCGAGACTCTGTCCCCAAACCCGCCACCCGACCCCCGACCCCCCCGACACCCACAAGACTATGTCCACAAACCCGCCACCCGACCACCGCCCCCCCCGCCCCCCTGAGACTATGTCCCCAAACCCGCCACCCGACCCCCGATCCCCCCGAGACTCTGTCCCCAAACCCGCCACCCCGATCCCCCCGACACCCCCGAGACTATGTCACCAAACCCGCCACCCGACTCCCAACCCACCCGAAACTATGTCCCTAAACCCGCCACCCGACCCCCGACGCCCCTTGAGACTGTTTCCCCAAACCTGCCACCCGACACCCGACCCCTTTGACCCCTCCGAGACTATGTCCCCAAACCCGCCACCCGACCCTCGACCCCCCCGACACCCACGAGACTATGTCCCCAAACCCGCCTCCCGACCCCCGACCCCCCCCAAAACTATGTCCCTAAACCAGCCACCCGACCACCGACCCCCCCGACCCACCCCAAGACTATGTCCCCAAACCGAACTCCCGACCCCCGAATGCCCCGACCTCCCCGAGACTATGTAACCAATCCTGCCACCCGACCTCCGACCTCCCCGAAACTTTGTCCCCAAACCAGTCACCCGATCCCCGACCCCCCCGACTCCCCCGAGACTATGTCCCCAAATATGACACCCGACCCCCAACCACTCCAGAGACTATGTACTCAAATCCGCCACCCAAGCACCCCGACCCCCCCCGAGACTATGACCCAAACCCGCCACCCGACCCCCGACACCCCCGACCTCCCCGCGACTTTGTGCCCAAACCCGCCACTCGACCAACGATCCCCCCAAGACTATGACCCAAACCCGCCACCCGACCCCCGACCTCCTAGACCCCCCGAGACTATGTCCCCAAACCCGCCACCCGACCCCTGACATCCCCCCGAGACTATGTCCCCAAACACGCCACCAGACCCCCGAGCCCCCGACGCCCCCCGAGACTATGTCCCCAAACCCGCCACCCGACCCTCGACCCCCCCCGACACCCACGAGACTATGTCCCCAAACCCGCCACCCGACCCCCGACCCCCGACACCCACGAGACTATGTCCCCAAACCCGCCACCCGACCCCCGACCCCCCCCCCCAAACTATGTCCCTAAACCAGCCACCCGACCACCGACCCCCCCGACCCACCCCAAGGCTATGTCCCCAAACCCAACTCCCGACCCCCGAACGCCCCGACCTCCCCGAGACTATGTAACCAATCCTGCCACCTGACCTTCCAGCCCCCCGGAACTTTGTCCCCAAACCAGTCACCCGATCCCCGACCCCCCCGACTCCCCCGAGACTATGTCCCCAAATATGACACCCGACCCCCAACCACCCCAGAGACTATGTACTCAAATCCGCCACCCGAGCACCCCGACCCCCCCGAGACTATGACCCAAACCCGCCACCCCGACCCCCGACACCCCCGACCTCCCCGCGACTTTGTGCCCAAACCCGCCACCCGACCAACGATCCTCCCGAGACTATGACCCAAACCCGCCACCCGACACCCGACCTCCAAGACCCCCCGAGACTATGTCCCCAAACCCGCCACCCGACCCCCGACATCCCCCCGAGACTATGTCCCCAAACACGTCACCAGACCCCCGAGCCCCCGACGCCCCCCGAGACTATGTCCCCAAACCCGCCACCAGACCCCCGAGCCCCCGACGCCCCCCGAGACTATGTCCCCAAACCCGCCACCCGACCCTTTCGATCCCCCCGCGACTATGTCCCCAAACCTGCCACCCGACCCCCGACCTCCAAGACCCCCCGAAACTATGTCCCCAAACCCGCCACCCGACGTCCGACCCCCCAACCCCCCCGAGACTATGTCCCCAAACCCGCCACCCGACCCCTGACCCCCCCCGAAACTATGTCCCTTAACCAGCCGCCCGACCACCGACCCCCCCGACCCACCCTGTGACTATGTCCCCAAACCTGCCACCCGACCACCGACCCCCCGACCCTTCCCCTGAGACTATGTCCCCAAACCCGCCTCTCGACCCCCGAACGACCCGACCTCCCCGAGACTATGCACCAAATCCCGCCACCCGACCCCTGACCCCAACGACTCCCCCGAGACTATGTCCCCAAATTGCCCACCCGATCACCAACCCCCCCGAAACCCCCCGAGACAAAGTCCGCAATCCCGCTACCCGACCCTGACCCCCCCGAGACTATGTCCCCAATCCCGCCACCCGACCCCCGACCTCCCCCCAAGACTATGTCCCCAAACATTCCACCCGACCCCCGACCACCCCTGAGACTATGTCCCCAAACCTGCCACCCGACCCCCGACCTCCCCAAGACAATGTCCCCAAACCCGCCACCCGACCCCCGACCCCCCCGACTGCCCCGAGACTATGTCCCCAAACCGCCCACCCGATGCCCGACCCCCCCGAGACTGTTTCCCCAAACCTGCCACCTGACCCCCGACCCCCCCTACACCACCAGGGACTATGTCCCCAAACCCGCCACCCCGATCCCCGACCCACCTCGAGACTATGTCCCCAAATACGCCACCCAACCCCCGACCCCCCCGACGCCCCCTGAGACTATGTCTCCAAACCCGCCACCCAACCCCCGAACCCACCGAACCCACCCGAGAATATGTCCCCAAACCCGCCACCCGACCCCAGACCCCTTTGACCCCCCCTGAGACTATGTCCCCAAACCCGACCCCCGACCCACCCCGAAACTATGTCCCCAAACCCGCCACCCGACACTCGAACCCCAACGACACCCACGAGACTATGTCCCCAAACTCGCCACCCGACACGCGACCCACCCAACCCCCCCGATATTATGTCCCCAAACCCGACACCCGACCCCCGACACCCCCGAGACTATGTCCCCAAACCCGCCACCCGACCCCCGGCCCCACCCGAAACTATGTCCCTAAACCCGCCAGCCGACAACCGACCCCCCGACCCACCCCGAGACTATGTCCCCAAACCTGCCACCCGACCACCGACCCCCCGAAATGCCCCGAGACTGTATTCCCAAACCCGCCTCCCGACCCCCGAACGCCCCGACCTCCCCGAGACTATGTACCCAATCCCGCCACCCGACCCCCGACCCCCCGGAGACTATGTCCCCAAACCCGCCACCCGCCACCCGACGCCCCCCGAGACTATGTCCCCAAACCCGCCACCCGACCCCCGAACCCTCCGATCCCCCCCGAGAATATGTCACCAAACCCGCAACCTGACACCTGACCCCCCCCGAGACTGTTTCCCCAAACCGGCCACCCAACCCCCGACCCCTTTGACCCCCTCCGAGACTATGTCCCCAAACCCGCCACCCGACCCCAGAGCCCCCCGACCCACCACGAGACTATGACCCAAACACGCCACCCGACACCCGACGTCCCCCAAGACTATGTCCCCAAACCCGCCACCCGACCCCCGAACCCTCCGATGCCCCCCGAGAATATGTCCCCAAACCCGCCACTCGACACCTGACCTCCCCCGAGACTATGTCCCCAAACACGCCACCCGACCACCCCGACCACCCGGAGACTATGTCCCCAAACCCGCCACCAGACGCCCGCGTCCCCAGACCCCCCCCCCGAGACTATGTCCCAAACCCGCCACCCGAACCCCCTGACCCCCCCGGGGCTATGTCCCCAAACACGCCACCCGACCCCCGACCCCCCCTAGACTATGTCCCCAAACCCGCCACCCGACCCCCGACCTCCAAGACCCCCAAAACTATGTCCCCAAACACGCCATCCGACCCCCCCAAGACTATGTCCCCAAACCCGCCACCCGACCCCCGACCACCCCGACCATCCCGAGACTATGTCCCCAAACCCGCCTCCCGACCCCCGACCCCCCCGAGACTATGTCCCCAAACCTGCCACCCGACCCCAGAGCCCCCCGACCCACCACGAGACTATGACCCAAACACGCCACCCGAAACCCGACGCCCCCCAAGACTATGTCCCCAAACCCGCCACCCGACCCCCGAACCCTCCGATCCCCCCCGAGAATATGTCCCCAAACCCGCCACTCGACACCCGACGCCCCCCGAGACTATGTCCCCAAACCCGCCATCCGACTCCCGAACCCTCCGATCTCGCCCGAGAATATGTCACCAAACCCGCAACCTGACACCTGACCTCCCCCGAGACTATGTCCCCAAACACGCCACCCGACCACCCCGACCACCCGGAGACTATGTCCCCAAACCCGCCACCAGACGCCCGCGTCCCCAGACCCCCCCCCCCGAGACTATGTCCCAAACCCGCCACCCGAACCCCCCGACCCCCCCGGGACTATGTCCCCAAACACGCCACCCGACCCCCGACCCCCCCTAGACTATGTCCCCAAACCCGCCACCCGACCCCCGACCTCCAAGACCCCCAAAACTATGTCCCCAAACATGCCACCCGACCCCCCCAAGACTATGTCCCCAAACCCGCCACCCGACCCCCGACAACCCCGACCATCCCGAGACTATGTCCCCAAACCCGCCTCCCGACCCCCGACCCCCCCGAGACTATGTCCTCAAACCTGCCACCATACTCCCGATCCACCCGCCCCCCCCGAGACTATGTCCCCAAACCCGCCACCCGACCCCCGACCCCCCCGACCCTCCACGAGACTATGTCCCAAACCTGCCACCCGACACCCGACATCGCCGACCCCCCCGAGACTATGTCCCCAAACCCGCCACCCGACATCCCCGACCCCCCCGAGACTATGTCCCCAAACCCGCCTCCCGACCCCCGACCCTCACGACCCCACCCGAGAGTATGTCCCCAAATACGCCACCCGACCCCCCCGTCACCCATGAGAATATGTCCCCAAACCCGCCACCCCGACACCCGACCTCCAAGACCCCCCGAGACTATGTCCCCAAACCCACCTCCCGACCCCCAACCTCCAAGACCCCCCGAGACTATGTCCCCAAACCCGCCACCCTCCCCCCGACCTCCCCCCGAGACTATGTCCCCAAATACGCCAGCCGACCCCCGAACCCCCCGTCACCCACGAGACTATGACCCCAAACCCGCCACCCGACCCCCGACCCCCCCAACGCCCCCTGAGACTATGTCCCTAAACTCGCCACCTGGGCACAGATCCCCCCAACCCACCCCGAGACTATGTCCCCAAACCCGCCACCCGACCCCCGAATCCTCCGATCCCCCCCGAGAATATGTCCCCAACCCCGCCACTCGACACCCGACGCCCCCCGAGACTATGTCCCCAAACCCGCCATCCGACTCCCGAACCCTCCGATCCCCCCGAGAATATGTCACCAAACCCGCAACCTGACACCTGACTTCCCCCGAGACTATGTCCCCAAACACGCCACCCGACCACCCCCGACCACCCGGAGACTATGTCCCCAAACCCGCCACCAGACGCCCGCGTCCCCAGACCCCCCCCCCCCCGAGACTATGTCCCAAACCCGCCACCCGAACCCCCCGACCCCCCCGGGACTATGTCCCCAAACACGCCACCCGACCCCCGACCCCCCCTAGACTATGTCCCCAAACCCGCCACCCGACCCCCGACCTCCAAGACCCCCGAAACTATGTCCCCAAACACGCCACCCGACCCCCCCCAAGACTATGTCCCCAAACCCGCCACCCGACCCCCGACCACCCCGACCATCCCGAGACTATGTCCCCAGACCCGCCTCCCGACCCCCGACCCCCCCGAGACTATGTCCCCAAACAGCCACCCGACCCCCGAACCCTCCGATCCCCCCCGAGAATATGTCCCCAACCCCGCCACTCGACACCCGACGCCCCCCGAGACTATGTCCCCAAACCCGTCATCCGACTCCCGAACCCTCCGATGCCCCCCGAGAATATGTCACCAAACCCGCAACCTGACACCTGACCTCCAAGACCCCCCGAGACTATGTCCCCAAACACGCCACCCCGACCACCCCGACCACCCGGAGACTATGTCCCCAAACCCGCCACCAGACGCCCGCATCCCCAGACCCCCCCCCCCCCCCGAGACTATGTCCCAAACCCGCCACCCGAACCCCCCGACCCCCCCGGGGCTATGTCCCCAAACACACCACCCGACCCCCGACCCCCCCTAGACTATGTCCCCAAACCCGCCACCCGACCCCCGACCTCCAAGACCCCCAAAACTATGTCCCCAAACACGCCACCCGACCCCCCCAAGACTATGTCCCCAAACCCGCCACCCGACCCCCGACCACCCCGACCATCCCGAGACTATGTCCCCAAACCCGCCTCCCGACCCCCGACCCCCCCGAGACTATGTCCCCAAACCTGCCACCATACTCCCGATCCACCCGCCCCCCCGAGACTATGTCCCCAAACCCGCCACCCGACCCCCGACCCCCCCGACCCTCCACGAGACTATGTCCCCAAACCCGCCTCCCGACCCCGACCCCCCCGAGACTATGTCCCCAAACCTGCCACCATACTCCCGATCCACCCGCCCCCCCGAGACTATGTCCCCAAACCCGCCACCCGACCCCCGACCCCCCCGACCCTCCACGAGACTATGTCCCAAACCTGCCACCCGACACCCGACATCGCCGACCCCCCCGAGACTATGTCCCCAAACCCGCCACCCGACATCCCCGACCCCCCCGAGACTATGTCCCCAAACCCGCCTCCCGACCCCCGACCCTCACGACCCCACCCGAGAGTATGTCCCCAAATACGCCACCCGACCCCCCCGTCACCCACGAGAATATGTCCCCAAACCCGCCACCCGACACCCGACCTCCAAGACCCCCCGAGACTATGTCCCCAAACCCGCCTCCCGACCCCCGACCTCCAAGACCCCCCGAGACTATGTCCCCAAACCCGCCACCCTCCCCCCGACCTCCCCCCGAGACTATGTCCCCAAACACGCCACCTGTCCCCCGACCACACCAGAGACTATGTCCCCAAACCCGCCACCCGACCCCCGACCCAACCCGAGACTATGTCCCCAAATATGCCAGCCGACCCCCGAACCCCCCGTCACCCACGAGACTATGACCCCAAACCCGCCACCCGACCCCCGACCCCCCAACGCCCCCTGAGACTATGTCCCTAAACTCGCCACCTGGGCACAGATCCCCCCAACCCACCCCGAGACTATGTCCCCAAACCCGCCACCCGACCCCCGAATCCTCCGATCCCCCCCGAGAATATGTCCCCAAACCCGCCACTCGACACCCGACGCCCCCCGAGACTATGTCCCCAAACCCGCCATCCGACCCCCGAACCCTCCGATCCCCCCGAGAATATGTCACCAAACCCGCAACCTGACACCTGACCTCCCCCGAGACTATGTCCCCAAACACGCCACCCCGACCACCCTGACCACCCGGAGACTATGTCCCCAAACCCGCCACCAGACGCCCGCGTCCCCAGACCCCCCCCCCCCCGAGACTATGTCCCAAACCCGCCACCCGAACCCCCCGACCCCCCCGGGACTATGTCCCCAAACACGCCACCCGACCCCCGACCCCCCCTAGACTATGTCCCCAAACCCGCCACCCGACCCCCGACCTCCAAGACCCCCGAAACTATGTCCCCAAACACGCCACCCGACCCCCCCAAGACTATGTCCCCAAACCCGCCACCCGACCCCCGACCACCCCGACCATCCCGAGACTATGTCCCCAAACCCGCCTCCCGACCCCCGACCCCCCCGAGACTATGTCCCCAAACAGCCACCCGACCCCCGAACCCTCCGATCCCCCCCGAGAATATGTCCCCAACCCCGCCACTCGACACCCGACGCCCCCCGAGACTATGTCCCCAAACCCGTCATCCGACTCCCGAGCCCTCCGATGCCCCCCGAGAATATGTCACCAAACCCGCAACCTGACACCTGACCTCCAAGACCCCCCGAGACTATGTCCCCAAACACGCCACCCCGACCACCCCGACCACCCGGAGACTATGTCCCCAAACCCGCCACCAGACGCCCGCATCCCCAGACCCCCCCCCCCCGAGACTATGTCCCAAACCCGCCACCCGAACCCCCCGACCCCCCCGGGGCTATGTCCCCAAACACGCCACCCGACCCCCGACCCCCCCTAGACTATGTCCCCAAACCCGCCACCCGACCCCCGACCTCCAAGACCCCCAAAACTATGTCCCCAAACACGCCACCCGACCCCCCCAAGACTATGTCCCCAAACCCGCCACCCGACCCCCCGACCACCCCGACCATCCCGAGACTATGTCCCCAAACCCGCCTCCCGACCCCCGACCCCCCCGAGACTATGTCCCCAAATCTGCCACCATACTCCCGATCCACCCGCCCCCCCGAGACTATGTCCCCAAACCCGCCACCCGACCCCCGACCCCCCCCGACCCTCCACGAGACTATGTCCCCAAACCCGCCTCCCGACCCCGACCCCCCCGAGACTATGTCCCCAAACCTGCCACCATACTCCCGATCCACCCGCCCCCCCCGAGACTATGTCCCCAAACCCGCCACCCGACCCCCGACCCCCCCGACCCTCCACGAGACTATGTCCCAAACCTGCCACCCGACACCCGACATCGCCGACCCCCCCGAGACTATGTCCCCAAACCCGCCACCCGACATCCCCGACCCCCCCGAGACTATGTCCCCAAACCCGCCTCCCGACCCCCGACCCTCACGACCCCACCCGAGAGTATGTCCCCAAATACGCCACCCGACCCCCCCGTCACCCACGAGAATATGTCCCCAAACCCGCCACCCGACACCCGACCTCCAAGACCCCCCGAGACTATGTCCCCAAACCCGCCTCCCGACCCCCGACCTCCAAGACCCCCCGAGACTATGTCCCCAAACCCGCCACCCTCCCCCCGACCTCCCCCCGAGACTATGTCCCCAAACACGCCACCTGTCCCCCGACCACACCAGAGACTATGTCCCCAAACCCGCCACCCGACCCCCGACCCAACCCGAGACTATGTCCCCAAATATGCCAGCCGACCCCCGAACCCCCCGTCACCCACGAGACTATGACCCCAAACCCGCCACCCGACCCCCGACCCCCCCGAGACTATGTCCCTAAACTCGCCACCTGGGCGCAGATCCCCCCAACCCACCCCGAGACTATGTCCCCAAACCCGCCTCCCGACCCCCGACCCTCACGACCCCACCCGAGAGTATGTCCCCAAATACGCCACCCGACCCCCCCCGTCACCCACGAGAATATGTTCCCAAACCCGCCACCCGACACCCGACCCCCCGAAACTGTTTCCCCAAACCCGCCACCCGACCCCCGACCCCTTCGACCCACCCGAGACTATGTCACCAAACCCGCCACCTGACCCCCGACCCCCCCGAGACTATGTCCCCAATCCTGCCACCCAACCCCCGACCCCCCCGACCCCCCTGAGACTATGTGCCCTAACCCGCCACCCGACCCCTGACCACCCCGAACATCCCGAGACTATGTCCCCAACCCGTCACCCGAACCCCGACCCCCAACCCCCCCGAGACTATGTCCGCAAACCCGCCTCCCGACCCCCGACCCCCCCGAGACTATGTCCCCAAACCCACAACCCGACCCCCGACTCCCCCGACCCTCCACGAGACTATGTCCCAAACCTGCCACCCGACACCCGACATCCCCGAGACTATGTCCCCAAACCTGCCACCCGACCCCCGACCCTCACGACCCCACCCGAGAGTATGTCCCCAAATACGCCACCCGACCCCCCCCGTCACCCACGAGAATATGTCCCCAAACCCGCCATCCGACACCCGACCTCCAAGACCCCCCGAGACTATGTCCCCAAACCCGCCACTCGACCCCCGACCTCCCCCCGAGACTATGTCCCCAAACACGCCACCCGACCCCCGACCACCCCCGAGACTATGTCCCCAAACCTGCCACCCGACCCCAGGCCCCCCCCGACCCTACCCGAGACTATGTCCCCAAACCCGCCACCCGACCCCCGACCCAACCCGAGACTATGTCCCCAAATACGCCAGCCGACCCCCGAACCCCCCGTCACCCACGAGACTATGACCCCAAACCCGCCACCCGACCCCCGACCCCCCAACGCCCCCTGAGACTATGTCCCTAAACTCGCCACCCGAGCACAGATCCCCCCGACCCACCCCGAGACTATGTCCGCAAACCCGCCTCCCAACCCCCGAACCCTCCGACCCCCCCCGAGAATATGTCCCCAAACCCGCCACCCGACACCTGACCCCCCGAAACTGTTTCCCCAAACCAGCCATCCGACCCCCGACCCCTTCGACCCACCCGAGACTATGTCCCCAAACCCGCCACCTGACCCCTGACCCCCCCGAGACTGTGTCCCCAAACCTGCCACCCAACCCCCGACCCCCCAGACCCCCCCTGAGACTACGTCCCCAAACCCGCCACCCGACCCCCGACCCACCCCGAGACTACGTCCCCAAACCTGCCACCCGACCACCGAACCCCCGACCCCCCCAAGACTATGTGTCCTAACCCGCCACCCGACCCCCGACCACCCCGAACATCCCGAGACTATGTCCCCAACCCGTCACCCGAACCCCGACCCCCAACACCCCCGAGACTATGTCCGCAAACCCGCCTCCCGACCACCGACCCCCCCCGAGACTATGTCCCCAAACCTGCCACCAGACTCCCGACCGCCCCGCCCCCCCGAGACTATGTCCCCAAACCCACCACCCGACCCCCGACCCCCCCGAGACTATGTCCCCAAACCCACAACCTGACCCCCGACTCCCCCGACCCTCCACGAGACTATGTCCCAAACCTGCCACCCGACCCCCGACCCTCACGACCCCACCCGAGAGTATGTCCCCAAATACGCCACCCGACCACCCCCGTCACCCACGAGAATATGTCCCCAAACCCGCCACCCGACACCCGACCTCCAAGACCCCCCGAGACTATGTCCCCAAACCCGCCACCCGACCCCCGACCTCCCCCCGAGACTATGTCCCCAAACACGCCACCTGTCCCCCGACCACACCAGAGACTTTGTCCCCAAACCTGCCACCCGACCCCAGGCCCCCCCCGAGCCTACCCGAGACTATGTCCCCAAACCCGCCACCCGACCCCCGACCCAACCCGAGACTATGTCCCCAAATACCCCAGCCGACCCCCGAACCCCCCGTCACCCGAGCACAGATCCCCCCGACCCACCCCGAGACTATGTCCGCAAACCCGCCTCCCAAATCCCGAACCCTCCGACCCCCCCCGAGACTATGTCCCCAAACCCGCCACCCAACCCCCGAACCCTCCGACCCCCCCCCGAGACTATGTCCCCAAACCCGCCACCCAACCCCCGAACCCTCCGACCCCCCCCCGAGACTATGTCCCCAAACCCGCCACCCAACCCCCGAACCCTCCGACCCCCCCCGAGAATATGTCCCCGAACCCGCCACCCGACACCCGACCCCCCGAAACTGTTTCCCCAAACCAGCCACCCGACCCCCGACCCCTTCGACCCACCCGAGACTATGTCCCCAAACCCGCCACCTGACCCCCGACCCCCCCGAGACTATGTCCCCAAACCTGCCACCCGACCCCCAACCCCCCAGACCCCCCCTGAGACTATGTCCCCAAACCCGCCACCCGACCCCCGACCCACCCCGAGACTATGTCCCCAAACCTGCCACCCGACCACCGAACCCCCGACCCCCCCAAGACTATGTGCCCTAACCCACCATCCGACCCCCGACCACCCCGAACATCCCGAGACTATGTCCCCAACCCGTCACCCGAACCCCAACCCCCAAACCCCCCGAGACTATGTCCCCAAACCCTCCACCCGACCCCGCCGACCCCCCCGAGACAATGTCCCCAAACCCACAACCCGACCCCCGACTCCCCCGACCCTCCATGAGACTATGTCCCAAAGCTGCCACCCGACACCCGACATCCCCGAGACTATGTCCCCAAACCTGCCACCCGACCCCCGACCCTCACGACCCCACCCGAGAGTATGTCCCCAAATACGCCACCCGACCCCCCCCGTCACCCACGAGAATATGTCCCCAAACCCGCCACCCGACTCCCGACATCCAAGACCCCCCGAGACTATGTCCCCAAACCCGCCACCCGACCCCCGACCTCCACCTGAGACTATGTCCCCAAACACGCCACCTGTCCCCCGACCCTACCCGAGACTATGTCCCCAAACCCGCCACCCGACCCCCGACCTCCACCTGAGACTATGTCCCCAAACCCGCCACCCGACCCCCGACCTCCACCTGAGACTATGTCCCCAAACCCGCCACCCGACTCCCGACCCAACCCGAGACTATGTCCCCAAATACGCCAGCCGACCCCCGACCCCCCCGTCACCCACGAGACTATGTCCGCAAACCCGCCTTCCAACTCTCGACCACCCCGAACCCCCCGAGACTATGTCCCCAAACCCGCCACCCAACCCCCGAACCCTCCGAACCCCCGAGAATATGTCCCCAAACCCGCCACCCGACACCCGACTCCCCGAAACTGTTTCCCCAAACCCGCCACCCGACCCCTTCGACCCACCTGAGACTATGTCCCCAAACCGCCACCTGACGCCCGACCCCCCCGAGACTATGTCCCCAAACCTGCCACCCAACCCCTGACCCCCCAGACCCCCCCTGAGACTATGTCCCCAAACCCGCCACCCGACCCCCGACCCACACCAGAGACTATGTCCCCAAACCCGCCACCCGACCCCCGACCCCCCCGACACCCCTGAGACTATGTCCCCAAACCCGCCACCCGACCCCCGACCCCCCCGAAACTATGTCCCTAAACCCGCCACCCGACCCCCGACCCCCCCCGAAACTATGTCCCTAAACCCGCCACCTGACCACCGACCCACCCCGAGACTATGTCCCCAAACCTGACACCTGACCAGCGACCCCCCCAAAATGCCCTGGGATTATATCCCCAAACCCGCCTCCCGACTCCCGAACGCCCCCGAGACTATGTCCCCAAACCCGCCACCCCGACCCCCGACGCCCCCCGAGACTATGTCCACAAACCCGCCACCCGACCCCCAAACCCTCCGACCCCCACCGAGAATATGTCCCCAAACCCGCCACCCCGACACCCGACCCCCCGAAACTGTTTCCCCAAACCTGCCACCTGACCCCTGACCACTTCGACCCCCCCGTGACTATGACCCCACACCCGCCACCCGACCACCGAACCCCCGAAACTATGTCCCTAAACCAGCCACCTGACCACCGACCCCCCCCGACCCACCCCGAGACTATGTCCCCAAACCCGCCTCCCGACCCCCGAACGCCCCGACCTCCCCGAGACTATGTACCCAAACCCGCCACCCGACCCCCGAACACCCCCGAGACTATGTCCCCAAACCCGCCACCTGACCCTGGACCCCCCCCGACACCCCCGAGACTATGTCCCCAAACCCGCCACCCCGACCCCCGAGCCACCCGACCCCCACCTAGACTATGACCCAAACCCGCCACCCCGACCCCCGACACCCCCCGACCTCCCGAGACTATGTCCACAAACCCGCCACCCGACCCCCGATCCCCCCGAGAATATGTCCCCAATCCCGCCACCCCGCCACCCGACCTCTCCCCGTGACTATGTCCCCAAACCCGCCACCAGACCCCCCAGCCCCCCGACCCCCGCCCGAGAGTATGTCCCCAAACCCGCCACCTGACCCCCGACACCCAAGAGACTATGTCCCCAAACCCGCCACCCGACCCCCGACCACCCCGAAACCCCCCGAGACTATGTCCCTAAACCCGCCACCCGACCACCGCCCCCCCCCGCCTCCCCGGGACTATGTCCCCAAACCCGCCACCTGACCCCCGACCCCCCCCGAGACTATGTCCCCAAATACGCCACCCGACCCCCGACCTCCAAGACCCCCCGATACTATGTCCCCAAACCTGCCACCCGACCCCCGACATCCCCGACCCCCCCCCGGGACGATGTCCCCAAACCCACCACCCGAACCCCGACCCACCCCGTGACTATGTCCCCAAACCCGCCACCCGCCACCCGACCCCCCCGACCTCCCCGAGACTATGTCCCCAAACCCGCCACCCGATCCACGACCCCCCCGAAACCCCCAGAGACTATGTCCACAATCTCGCTACCTGACCCCCGACCCACCCGAGACTATGACCCCAAAGCTGCCACCCGACCACCGACCCCTCCAGACTATGACCCCAAAGCTGCCACCCGACCTCCGACCCAGCCGGAGAATATGTCCCCAAACCCGCCACCCGACCCCCGACCACCCCGAAACCCCCCGAGACTATGTCCGCAAACTCGACCCCCGACTCCCCCGACCCCCCGAGACTATGTGCCCTAACCCGCCACCCGACCCCTGACCACCCCGATACTATGTCCCCAAATCCGTCACCCGAACCCCGACCCCCACGAGACTATGTCCCCTAACCCGCCACCCAACCCCCGACCCCCCCGACACCCCCGAGACTATGTCACCAAACCCGCCACCCGACCCCCAACCCCCCCCGAAACTATGTCCCTAAACCCGCCACCCCGACCACCAACTCCCCCGACCCACCCCGAGACTATGTCCCCAAACCCGCCACCTGCCACCCGACCCCCGACACCCCCGGACCCCCAGAGACTATGTCCCCAAACGCGCCACCCGACCCCCGATCCCCCCGAGACTATGTCCCCAAACCCGTCACCCAACCACCCCGATCCCCCCCCGAGAATATGTCCCCAAACCTGTTCCCCGAACACCGACCCTTCCGAAACCCACCGAGACTATGTCCCCAAACCCGCCACCTGACCCCCGACCCACCCGAGACTATGTCCCCAAACCCGCCACCCCGACCCCCGAGACCCCCCGACAACCACGAGACTATGTCCCCTAACCCTCCACCCGAACCCCGACCCACCCGACCCACCCAAGACTATGTCCCCAAACCTGTCCCCCGAACACCGACCCTTCCGAAACCTACCGAGACTATTTCCCCAAACCCGCCACCCAAACACCGACCCACCCCACCCCCCCGAGACTATGTCACTAAACCCGAAACCCGACCACTGAGCCCCCGACCCCCCCGAGACTATGTCCCCAAACCCGCATCCCGATCCCCGACCACCCCGAAATGCCCCGAGACTATGTCCGCAAACTCGCTACCCGACCCCCGACCACCCCCGAGACTATGTCCCCTAACCTGTCCCCCGAACACCGAAGCCCCCGACCCCCCCTGAGACTATTTCCCCAAACCCGCCACCTGACCCCCGACCCACCCGAGACTATGTCCCCTAACCCGCCACCTGAACCCCGACCCACCCGACCCCCCCGAGACTATGTCACTAAACCCGCCACCCGACCACTGAGCCCCCCGACCCCCCCCCGAGACTATGTCCCCAAACCCGACACCCGACCCCCGACCTCCAAGACCCCCCGAAACTGTGTCCCCAAACCCGCCACCCGAACCCCGACCCACCCGACCCCCCCAAGACTAGACCCCAAACCTGCCACCCGACCACCGACCCCCCCGAGATTATGTCCCCAAACCCGCCACCCGACCACTGACCCCCCCGACCCCCCCGAGATTATGTCCCCAAACCCGCCACCCGACCTCCGACCCAGCCGGAGAATATGTCCCCAAAACCGCCACCTGACCCACGACACCCAAGAGACTATGTCCCCAAAACCGCCACCCGACCCCCGACCACCCCGAAACCCCCCGAGACTATGTCCGCAAAACCGACCCCCGACTCCCCCGACCCCCCGAGACTATGTGCCCTAACCCGCCACCCAACCCCCGACCACCCCGATACTATGTCCCCAAATCCGTCACCCGAACCCCGACCCCGCGACCCCACCCGAGACTATGTCCCCAAACCTGTCACCCGAACCCCGACCCCCCCGAGACTATGTCCCCAAACCCGCCACCCGACCACCGCCCCCCCCGCCTCCCCGAGACTATGTCCCCAAACCCGTCACCCAACCACCCCGATCCGCCCCCGAGAATATGTCCCCAAACCTGTCCCCCGAACACCGACCCTTCCGAAACCCACCGAGACTATTTCCCCAAACCCGCCACCTGACCCCCGACCCACCCGAGACTATGTCCCCAATCCCGCCACCCGAACCCCGACCCACCCGACCCCCCCGAGACTATGTCACTAAACCCGAAACCCGACCACTGAGCCCCCCGACCCCCCCGAGACTATGTCCCCAAACCCGACACCCGACCCCCGACCTCCAAGACCCCCCGAAACTATGTCCACAAACCTGCCACCCGACCACCGACCCCCCCGATAATATGTCCCCAAACCTGCCAGCCGACACCCGACACCCCTGACCCCCCCCGAGACTATGTCCCCAAACCCAACACCCGACCCACCCCGAGACTAGACCCCAAACCTGTCACCCGACCACCGACCCCCCCCGACACCCCCGAGATTATGTCCCCAAACCCGCCACCCGACCTCCGACCCAGCCGGAGAGTATGTCCCCAAAACCGCCACCTGACCCCCGACACCCAAGAGACTATGTCCCCAAACCCGCCACCCGACCCCCGACCACCCCGAAACCCCCCGAGACTATGTCCCTAAACCCGCCACCCGACCACCGCCCCCCCCGCCTCCCCGAGACTATGTCCCCAAACCCGTCACCCAACCACCCCGATCCCCCCCGAGAATATGTCCGCAAACCCGACCCCCGACTCCCCCGACCCCCTGAGACTATGTGCCCTAACCCGCCACCCGACCACCCCGATACTATGTCCCCAAACCCGTCACCCGAACCCCGACCCCCCGACCCCCCCGAGACTATGTCCGCAAACCCGCCTCCCGACCCCCGACACCCCCCGAGACTATGTCCGCAAACCCGCCTCCCGACACGCGACCCCCCCGAGACTATGTCCCGAAACCCGCCACCCCGCCACCCGACCACCCCGACCCCCCCCCGAGACTATGTCCCCAAACCTGTCCCACGAACACCGACCCCCCCGAAACCCACCGAGACAATGTACCCAAACCCGCCACCCGACCCCCGGCCTCCCCCTGAGACTATGTCCCCAAACCTGCCACCCGACCCCCGACGCCCCCGACCCCCCCCGAGACTATGTCCCCAAACCCGACACCCGACCCCCGACCTCCAAGACCCCCCGAAACTATGTCCTCAAACCTGAACCCGACCACCGACCCCCCCAATAATATGTCCCCAAACCTGAAACCCGCCACCCGACCCCCGACCCACCCCGAGACTATGACCCCAAACCTGCCACCCGACCACCGACCCCCCCGACCCCCCCGAGATTATGTCCCCAAACCCGCCACCTGACCTCCGACCCAGCCGGAGAATATGTCCCCAAAACCGCCACCCCGACCCCCGACCACCCCGAAACCCCCCGAGACTATGTCCCTAAACCCGCCACCCCGACCCCCGACTCCCCCGACCCCCCGAGACTATGTGCCCTAACCCGCCACCCGACCCCCGACCACCCCGATACTATGTCCCCAAATCCGTCACCCGACCCCCGACCCCGCGACCCCACCCGAGACTATGTCCCCAAACCTGTCACCCGAACCCCGACCCCCCGACCCCCCCCGAGACTATGTCCGCAAACCCGCCTCCCGACCCCCGACCCCCCCGAGACTATGTCCCCAAACCCGCCACCCGACCACCGCCCCCCCGCCCCCCCTGAGACTATGTCCCCAAGCCCGCCACCCGACCCCCGACCCCCCCGAGACCTAGTCCCCAAACCCGCCACCCGACCCCCGCCGACCCCACCGAGACTTTGTCCCCAAACCAGCCACCCAACCCCCGGTCCCCACGAGACTATGTCCCCAAACCCGCCACCCAACCCCAGACCCCCCCCGAGACTATGTCCCCAAACCTGCCTCCCGACCCCCGAACGCTCCGACCTCCCCGAGACTATGTCCCCACACCCGCCACCCGAACCCCGACACCCCCGATCCCCCCAGAGACTATGTCCCCAAACGCGCCACATGACCCCCGACCTCCCCCTGAGACTATGTCCCCAAACCCGCCACCCGACCCCCGACGGCCCAGACCCCCCCGAGTCTATGACCCAAACCTGCCACCCGACCCCCGACCCCCCCGAGACTCTGTCCCCAAACCCGCCACCCGACCCCCGACCCCCCCGACACCCACAAGACTATGTCCACAAACCCGCCACCCGACCACCGACCCCCCCCGCCCCCCTGAGACTATGTCCCCAAACCCGCCACCCGACCCCCGATCCCCCCGAGACTCTGTCCCCAAACCCGCCACCCCCGATCCCCCCGACACCCCCGAGACTATGTCACCAAACCCGCCACCCGACTCCCAACCCACCCGAAACTATGTCCCTAAACCCGCCACCCGACCACCGACACCCCCGACCCACCCCGAGACTATGTCCCCAAACCCGCCTCCCGACCCCCGAACGCCCCGACCTCCCCGAGACTATGTCCCCACACCCGCCACCCGATCCCCGACCCCCCCGACTCCCGGAGACTATGTCCCCAAACCCGCCACCCGACCCCCGACACCCCCGAAACACCCCGAGATTATGTCCCCAAACGCGCCACATGACCCCCGACCTCCCCCTGAGACTATGTCCCCAAACCCGCCACCCGACCACCCCGACCCCCCCCCCCGAGACTATGTCCCCAAACCTGTCCCACGAACACCGAACCCCCCGAAACCCACCGAGACAATGTACTCAAACCCGCCACCCGACCCCCGACGGCCCAGACCCCCCCCGAGACTATGTCCCCAAACCTGCCACGCGACCCCCGACCCCCCCGAGACTCTGTCCCCAAACCCGCCACCCGACCCCCGACCCCCCCGACACCCACGCGACTATGTCACTAAACCCGCCACCCCGACCACCGAGCCCCCTGAGACCATGTCCCCAAACCCGCCTCCCAACACAACCCAACCCCCCGAGACCATGTCCACAAACCCGCCACCCCGACCCCCCCGATACTATGTCCCCAAACCCGCCACCCGACCCCCGACCCACCCCGAGACTATGTCCTCAAACCCGCCACCCGACCCCCGAACCCCCCGAGACTATGTCCCTAAACCCTCCACCCCACCACCAACCCGCCCGACCCACCCTGAGACTATGTCTCCAAACCCGCCGCCCGAACCCCGACGCCCCTGACCCCCCCGAGACTATGTCCCCAAATCCGCCACCTGACCCCGACCCCCCCGACCCCCCCCGAGACCATGTCCCGATCACACCACCTGATCCCCGACCCCCCCGAGATAACGTCCCCAAACCCGCCACTGACCCCCGGCCCTCCAGAGACTATGTCCGCAAACCCGCCACCCGAACCCCAACCCCCCCGAGACTATGTCCCCAAACATGCCACCTGCCCTCCGACCCCCCCAAGACTATGTCCCCAAACCCGCCACCGGAACCTCGACCCCCTGACGCCCCCCGAGACCATGTCTCCAAACTCGCCACCCGACCCACGACGCCCCCCGACCCTCCCCGAGACTATGTCCCCAAACCCGACACCTGACCCCCCGACCCCCCTGAGACTTTGTCCCCAAACCCGACACCCGACCCCCGACCCACCGACCCCCCTGGGACTATGTCCCCAAACCCGCCTCCCGACCCCCCGACCCACCGACCCCCCCCGAGACTATGTCCCCAAACCCGCCACCCGACCCCCCCGACCCCCCGACTATTTCCCCAAACCCGCCACCTGAACCCCGACCCACCCGAGACTATGTCCCCAAACCCGCCACCCGACCCCCGACAACCACGAGACTATGTACCCTAACCCACCACCCGAACCCCGACCCACCTGACCCCCCCGAGACTATGTCCCCAAACCCGCCACCCCGACCACCGACCCCCCCGATAATATGTCCCCAAACCTGCCACCCGACACCCGCCACCCGAACCCCGACACCCCCGACCCCCCCCCGAGACTATGTCCCCAAACCCGCCACCCGACCCTGGACCCACCCCGAGACTATGACCCCAAACCTGCCACCCGACCACCGAGCAGCCGGCCCCTCCGAGATTATGTCGCCAAGCCCGCCACCCGACCTCCGACCCAGCCGGAGAATATGTCCCCAAAACCGCCAACCGACCCCCGACCACCCCGAAACCCCCCGAGACTATGTCCCTAAACCCGCCACCCGACCCCCGACTCCCCCGACCCCCCGAGACTATGTGCCCTAACCCGCCACCCGACCCCCGACCATCCCGATACTATGTCCCCAAATCCGTCACCCGACCCCCGACCCCGCGACCCCACCCGAGACTATGTCCCCAAACCTGTCACCCCGAACCCCGACCCCCCGACCCCCCCGAGACTATGTCCGCAAACCCGCCTCCCGACCCCCGACCCCCCCGAGACTATGTCCCCAAACCCGCCACCCGACCACCGCCCCCCCGCCCCCCCTGAGACTATGTCCCCAAGCCCGCCACCCGACCCCCGACCCCCCCGAGACCTAGTCCCCAAACCCGCCACCCGACCCCGCCGACCCCACCGAGACTTTGTCCCCAAACCAGCCACCCAACCCCCGGTCCCCACGAGACTATGTCCCCAAACCCGCCACCCAACCCCAGACCCCCCCCGAGACTATGTCCCCAAACCTGCCTCCCGACCCCCGAACGCTCCGACCTCCCCGAGACTATGTCCCCACACCCGCCACCCGAACCACGACACCCCCCGATCCCCCCAGAGACTATGTCCCCAAACGCGCCACATGACCCCCGACCTCCCCCTGAGACTATGTCCCCAAACCCGCCACCCGACCCCCGACGGCCCAGACCCCCCCGAGTCTATGACCCAAACCTGCCACCCGACCCCCGACCCCCCCCGAGACTCTGTCCCCAAACCCGCCACCCGACCCCCGACCCCCCCCGACACCCACAAGACTATGTCCACAAACCCGCCACCCGACCACCGACCCCCCCCGCCCCCCTGAGACTATGTCCCCAAACCCGCCACCCGACCCCCGATCCCCCCGAGACTCTGTCCCCAAACCCGCCACCCCCGATCGCCCCGACACCCCCGAGACTATGTCACCAAACCCGCCACCCGACCACCGCCCCCCCCCGCCTCCCCGAGACTATGTCCCCAAACCCGTCACCCAACCACCCCGATCCGCCCCCGAGAATATGTCCCCAAACCTGTCCCCCGAACACCGACCCTTCCGAAACCCACCGAGACTATTTCCCCAAACCCGCCACCTGACCCCCGACCCACCCGAGACTATGTCCCCAATCCCGCCACCCCGAACCCCGACCCACCCGACCCCCCCGAGACTATGTCACTAAACCTGAAACCCGACCACTGAGCCCCCCGACCCCCCCGAGACTATGTCCCCAAACCCGACACCCGACCCCCGACCTCCAAGACCCCCCGAAACTATGTCCACAAACCTGCCACCCGACCACCGACCCCCCCGATAATATGTCCCCAAACCTGCCAGCCGACACCCGACACCCCTGACCCCCCCGAGACTATGTCCCCAAACCCAACACCCGACCTACCCCGAGACTAGACCCCAAACCTGTCACCCGACCACCGACCCCCCCGACACCCCCGAGATTATGTCCCCAAACCCGCCACCCGACCTCCGACCCAGCCGGAGAGTATGTCCCCAAAACCGCCACCTGACCCCCGACACCCAAGAGACTATGTCCCCAAACCCGCCACCCGACCCCCGACCACCCCGAAACCCCCCGAGACTATGTCCCTAAACCCGCCACCCGACCACCGCCCCCCCCCGCCTCCCCGAGACTATGTCCCCAAACCCGTCACCCAACCACCCCGATCCCCCCCCGAGAATATGTCCGCAAACCCGACCCCCGACTCCCCCGACCCCCTGAGACTATGTGCCCTAACCCGCCACCCGACACCCGACCACCCCGATACTATGTCCCCAAACCCGTCACCCGAACCCCGACCCCCCGACCCCCCCGAGACTATGTCCGCAAACCCGCCTCCCGACCCCCGACACCCCCGAGACTATGTCCGCAAACCCGCCTCCCGACACCCGACCCCCCCGAGACTATGTCCCGAAACCCGCCACCCCGACCACCCCGACCCCCCCCGAGACTATGTCCCCAAACCTGTCCCACGAACACCGACCCCCCCGAAACCCACCGAGACAATGTACCCAAACCCGCCACCTGACCCCCGGCCTCCCCCCGAGACTATGTCCCCCAACACGCCACCCGACCCCCGACCCCCCCGAGACTATGTCCCCAAACCTGTCCCCCGAACACCGACCCTTCCGAAACCCACCGAGACTATGTACCCAAACCTGCCACCCGACCCCCGACGCCCCCGACCCCCCCCGAGACTATGTCCCCAAACCCGACACCCGACCCCCGACCTCCAAGACCCCCCCGAAACTATGTCCTCAAACCTGAACCCGACCACCGACCCCCCCAATAATATGTCCCCAAACCTGAAACCCGCCACCCGACCCCCGACCCACCCCGAGACTATGACCCCAAACCTGCCACCCGACCACCGACCCCCCCCGACCCCCCCCGAGATTATGTCCCCAAACCCGCCACCCGACCTCCGACCCAGCCGGAGAATATGTCCCCAAAACCGCCAACCGACCCCCGACCACCCCGAAACCCCCCGAGACTATGTCCCTAAACCCGCCACCCCGACCCCCGACTCCCCCGACCCCCCGAGACTATGTGCCCTAACCCGCCACCCGACCCCCCGACCACCCCGATACTATGTCCCCAAATCCGTCACCCGACCCCCGACCCCCGCGACCCCCACCCGAGACTATGTCCCCAAACCTGTCACCCGAACCCCGACCCCCCGATCCCCCCGAGACTATGTCCGCAAACCCGCCTCCCGACCCCCCGACCCCCCCGAGACTATGTCCCCAAACCCGCCACCCGACCACCGCCCCCCCCGCCCCCCCTGAGACTATGTCCCCAAGCCCGCCACCCGACCCCCCGAACCCCCCGAGACCTAGTCCCCAAACCCGCCACCCGACCCCGCCGACCCCACCGAGACTTTGTCCCCAAACCAGCCACCCAACCCCCGGTCCCCACGAGACTATGTCCCCAAACCCGCCACCCAACCCCAGACCCCCCCCGAGACTATGTCCCCAAACCTGCCTCCCGACCCCCGAACGCTCCGACCTCCCCGAGACTATGTCCCCACACCCGCCACCCGAACCCCGACACCCCCGATCCCCCCAGAGACTATGTCCCCAAACGCGCCACATGACCCCCGACCTCCCCCTGAGACTATGTCCCCAAACCCGCCACCCGACCCCCGACGGCCCAGACCCCCCCCGAGTCTATGACCCAAACCTGCCACCCGACCCCCGACCCCCCCGAGACTCTGTCCCCAAACCCGCCACCCCGACCCCCGACCCCCCCCGACACCCACAAGACTATGTCCACAAACCCGCCACCCGACCACCGACCCCCCCGCCCCCCTGAGACTATGTCCCCAAACCCGCCACCCGACCCCCGATCCCCCCGAGACTCTGTCCCCAAACCCGCCACCCCCGATCCCCCCGACACCCCCGAGACTATGTCACCAAACCCGCCACCCGACTCCCAACCCACCCGAAACTATGTCCCTAAACCTGCCACCCGACCACCGACACCCCCGACCCACCCCGAGACTATGTCCCCAAACCCGCCTCCCGACCCCCGAACGCCCCGACCTCCCCGAGACTATGTCCCCACACCCGCCACCCCGATCCCCGACCCCCCCCGACTCCCGGAGACTATGTCCCCAAACCCGCCACCCGACCCCCGACACCCCCGAAACACCCCGAGATTATGTCCCCAAACGCGCCACATGACCCCCGACCTCCCCCTGAGACTATGTCCCCAAACCCGCCACCCGACCACCCCGACCCCCCCCGAGACTATGTCCCCAAACCTGTCCCCCGAACACCGACCCTTCCGAAACCCACCGAGACAATGTACCCAAACCCGCCACCCGACCCCCGGCCTCCCCCTGAGACTATGTCCCCCAACACGCCACCCGACCCCCGACCCCCCCGAGACTATGTCCCCCAACACGCCACCCCGACCCCCGACCCCCCTGAGACTATGTCCCCAAACCTGCCACCCCGACCCCCGACGCCCCCGACCCCCCCCGAGACTATTTCCCCAAACCCGACACCCGACCCCCGACCTCCAAGACCCCCCGAAACTATGTCCTCAAACCTGAACCCGACCACCGACCCCCCCAATAATATGTCCCCAAACCTGAAACCCGCCACCCGACCCCCCGACCCACCCCGAGACTATGACCCCAAACCTGCCACCCGACCACCGACCCCCCCGACCCCCCCGAGATTATGTCCCCAAACCCGCCACCCGACCTCCGACCCAGCCGGAGAATATGTCCCCAAAACCGCCACCCCGACCCCCGACCACCCCGAAACCCCCCGAGACTATGTCCCTAAACCCGCCACCCGACCCCCGACTCCCCCGACCCCCCGAGACTATGTGCCCTAACCCGCCACCCGACCCCCGACCACCCCGATACTATGTCCCCAAATCCGTCACCCGACCCCCGACCCCGCGACCCCACCCGAGACTATGTCCCCAAACCTGTCACCCGAACCCCGACCCCCCCGACCCCCCCCGAGACTATGTCCGCAAACCCGCCTCCCGACCCCCGACACCCCCGAAACACCCCGAGATTATGTCCCCAAACGCGCCACATGACCCCCGACCTCCCCCTGAGACTATGTCCCCAAACCCGCCACCCCGACCACCCCGACCCCCCCCGAGACTATGTCCCCAAACCTGTCCCACGAACACCGAACCCCCCGAAACCCACCGAGACAATGTACTCAAACCCGCCACCCGACCCCCGACGGCCCAGACCCCCCCCCGAGACTATGTCCCCAAACCTGCCACGCGACCCCCGACCCCCCCGAGACTCTGTCCCCAAACCCGCCACCCGACCCCCGACCCCCCCGACACCCACGCGACTATGTCACTAAACCCGCCACCCGACCACCGAGCCCCCTGAGACCATGTCCCCAAACCCGCCTCCCAACACAACCCAACCCCCCGAGACCATGTCCACAAACCCGCCACCCGACCCCCCCGATACTATGTCCCCAAACCCGCCACCCGACCCCGACCCACCCCGAGACTATGTCCTCAAACCCGCCACCCGACCCCCGAACCCCCCGAGACTATGTCCCTAAACCCTCCACCCCACCACCAACTCGCCCGACCCACCCTGAGACTATGTCTCCAAACCCGCCGCCCGAACCCCGACGCCCCTGACCCCCCCGAGACTATGTCCCCAAATCCGCCACCTGACCCCGACCCCCCCCGACCCCCCCCGAGACCATGTCCCGATCACACCACCTGATCCCCGACCCCCCCGAGATAACGTCCCCAAACCCGCCACTGACCCCCGGCCCTCCAGAGACTATGTCCGCAAACCCGCCACCCCCGATCCCCCCGACACCCCCGAGACTATGTCACCAAACCCGCCACCCGACTCCCAACCCACCCGAAACTATGTCCCTAAACCCGCCACCCGACCACCGACACCCCCGACCCACCCCGAGACTATGTCCCCAAACCCGCCTCCCGACCCCCGAACGCCCCGACCTCCCCGAGACTATGTCCCCACACCCGCCACCCGATCCCCGACCCCCGACCCCCCCGACTCCCGGAGACTATGTCCCCAAACCCGCCACCCGACCCCCGACACCCCCGAAACACCCCGAGATTATGTCCCCAAACGCGCCACATGACCCCCGACCTCCCCCTGAGACTATGTCCCCAAACCCGCCACCCGACCACCCCGACCCCCCCCGAGACTATGTCCCCAAACCTGTCCCACGAACACCGAACCCCCCGAAACCCACCGAGACAATGTACTCAAACCCGCCACCCGACCCCCGACGGCCCAGACCCCCCCCGAGACTATGTCCCCAAACCTGCCACGCGACCCCCGACCCCCCCGAGACTCTGTCCCCAAACCCGCCACCCGACCCCCGACCCCCCCGACACCCACGCGACTATGTCACTAAACCCGCCACCCGACCACCGAGCCCCCTGAGACCATGTCCCCAAACCCGCCTCCCAACACAACCCAACCCCCCGAGACCATGTCCACAAACCCGCCACCCGACCCCCCCGATACTATGTCCCCAAACCCGCCACCCGACCCCCGACCCACCCCGAGACTATGTCCTCAAACCCGCCACCCGACCCCCGAACCCCCCGAGACTATGTCCCTAAACCCTCCACCCCACCACCAACTCGCCCAACCCACCCTGAGACTATGTCTCCAAACCCGCCGCCCGAACCCCGATGCCCCTGACCCCCCCGAGACTATGTCCCCAAATCCGCCACCTGACCCCGACCCCCCCGACCCCCCCCGAGACCATATCCCGATCACACCACCTGATCCCCGACCCCCCCGAGATAACGTCCCCAAACCCGCCACTGACCCCCGGCCCTCCAGAGACTATGTCCGCAAACCCGCCACCCGAACCCCAACCCCCCCGAGACTATGTCCCCAAACATGCCACCTGCCCTCCGACCCCCCCAAGACTATGTCCCCAAACCTGCCACCGGAACCTCGACCCCCTGACGCCCCCCGAGACCATGTCTCCAAACTCGCCACCCGACCCACGACGCCCCCCGACCCTCCCCGAGACTATGTCCCCAAACCCGACACCTGACCCCCCGACCCCCCTGAGACTTTGTCCCCAAACCCGACACCCGACCCCCGACCCACCGACCCCCCCTGGGACTATGTCCCCAAACCCGCCTCCCGACCCCCCGACCCACCGACCCCCCCCGAGACTATGTCCCCAAACCCGCCACCCGACCCCCCCGACCCCCCGACTATTTCCCCAAACCCGCCACCTGAACCCCGACCCCACCCGAGACTATGTCCCCAAACCCGCCACCCCGACCCCCCGACAACCACGAGACTATGTACCCTAACCCACCACCCGAACCCCGACCCACCTGACCCCCCCCGAGACTATGTCCCCAAACCCGCCCACCCCGACCACCGACCCACCCCGAGACTATGACCCCCAAACCTGCCACCCCGACCACCGAGCAGCCGGCCCCCTCCGAGATTATGTCGCCAAGCCCGCCACCCGACCTCCGACCCAGCCGGAGAATATGTCCCCAAAACCGCCAACCGACCCCCGACCACCCCGAAACCCCCCGAGACTATGTCCCTAAACCCGCCACCCCCCGACCCCCGACTCCCCCGACCCCCCGAGACTATGTGCCCTAACCCGCCACCCCGACCCCCGACCACCCCGATACTATGTCCCCAAATCCGTCACCCGACCCCCCCGACCCCGCGACCCCACCCGAGACTATGTCCCCAAACCTGTCACCCGAACCCCCGACCCCCCGACCCCCCCCGAGACTATGTCCGCAAACCCGCCTCCCGACCCCCGACCCCCCCGAGACTACGTCCCCAAACCTGCCACCCGACCACCGCCCCCCCCGCCCCCCCTGAGACTATGTCCCCAAGCCCGCCACCCGACCCCCGACCCCCCCGAGACCTAGTCCCCAAACCCGCCACCCGACCCCCGCCGACCCCACCGAGACTTTGTCCCCAAACCAGCCACCCAACCCCCGGTCCCCCACTAGACTATGTCCCCAAACCCGCCACCCAACCCCAGACCCCCCCCCGAGACTATGTCCCCCAAACCTGCCTCCCGACCCCCGAAACGCTCCGACCTCCCCCGAGACTATGTCCCCACACCCCGCCACCCGAACCCCGACACCCCCGATCCCCCCCAGAGACTATGTCCCCAAACCTGCCACCCCCGACCCCCGACCCCCCCGAGACTCTGTCCCCAAACCCGCCACCCCCGACCCCCGACCCCCCCGACACCCCACAAGACTATGTCCACAAACCCGCCACCCCGACCACCGACCCCCCCCGCCCCCCTGAGACTATGTCCCCAAACCCGCCACCCGACCCCCGATCCCCCCGAGACTCTGTCCCCAAACCCGCCACCCCGATCCCCCCGACACCCCCGAGACTATGTCACCAAACCCGCCACCCGACTCCCAACCCACCCGGAACTATGTCCCCTAAACCCCGCCACCCCGACCACCGACACCCCCCGACCCACCCCGAGACTATGTCCCCAAACCCGCCTCCCGACCCCCGAACGCCCCGACCTCCCCGAGACTATGTCCCCACAACCCGCCACCCCGATCCCCGACCCCCCCGACTCCCGGAGACTATGTCCCCCAAACCCGCCACCCGACCCCCGACACCCCCGAAAACACCCCGAGATTATGTCCCCAAACGCGCCACATGACCCCCGACCTCCCCCTGAGACTATGTCCCCCAAACCCGCCACCCGACCACCCCGACCCCCCCCCGCGACTATGTCCCCAAACCTGTCCCACGAACACCGAACCCCCCGAAACCCACCGAGACAATGTACTCAAAACCCGCCACCCCGACCCCCCGACGGCCCAGACCCCCCCCGAGACTATGTCCCCAAACCTGCCACGCGACCCCCGACCCCCCCCGAGACTCTGTCCCCAAACCCGCCACCCGACCCCCGACCCCCCCGACACCCACGCGACTATGTCACTAAACCCCGCCACCCCCGACCACCGAGCCCCCTGAGACCATGTCCCCAAACCCGCCTCCCAACACAACCCAACCCCCCGAGACCATGTCCACAAACCCCGCCACCCGACCCCCCCCGATACTATGTCCCCAAACCCCGCCACCCGACCCCCGACCCCACCCCGAGACTATGTCCTCAAACCCGCCACCCCGACCCCCGAACCCCCCGAGACTATGTCCCTAAACCCTCCACCCCACCACCAACCCGCCCGACCCACCCTGAGACTATGTCTCCAAACCCGCCGCCCCGAACCCCGACGCCCCTGACCCCCCCGAGACTATGTCCCCAAATCCGCCACCTGACCCCGACCCCCCCGACCCCCCCCCGAGACCATGTCCCGATCACACCACCTGATCCCCGACCCCCCCGAGATAACGTCCCCAAACCCGCCACTGACCCCCCGGCCCTCCAGAGACTATGTCCGCAAACCCGCCACCCCGAACCCCAACCCCCCCGAGACTATGTCCCCAAACATGCCACCTGCCCTCCGACCCCCCCAAGACTATGTCCCCCAAACCCGCCACCCGGAACCTCGACCCCCTGACGCCCCCCCGAGACCATGTCTCCAAACTCGCCACCCCCGACCCACGACGCCCCCCCGACCCTCCCCGAGACTATGTCCCCAAACCCGACACCTGACCCCCCGACCCCCCTGAGACTTTGTCCCCAAACCCGACACCCCGACCCCCGACCCACCGACCCCCCTGGGACTATGTCCCCAAACCCGCCTCCCGACCCCCCGACCCACCGACCCCCCCCGAGACTATGTCCCCAAACCCGCCACCCCGACCCCCCCGACCCCCCCGACTATTTCCCCAAACCCGCCACCTGAACCCCGACCCACCCGAGACTATGTCCCCAAACCCGCCACCCGACCCCCGACAACCACGAGACTATGTACCCTAACCCACCACCCGAACCCCGACCCACCTGACCCCCCCGAGACTATGTCCCCAAACCCGCCACCCGACCACCGACCCCCCCCGATAATATGTCCCCAAACCTGCCACCCCGACACCCGCCACCCGAACCCCGACACCCCCCGACCCCCCCCCCGAGACTATGTCCCCAAACCCGCCACCCGACCCTGGACCCACCCCGAGACTATGACCCCAAACCTGCCACCCGACCACCGAGCAGCCGGCCCCTCCGAGATTATGTCGCCAAGCCCGCCACCCGACCCCCGACCCCACCGAGACCTAGTCCCCAAACCCGCCACCCGACCCCGCCAACCCCCCCGAGACTATGTCCCCAAACCAGGCACCCGACCTCCGGCCCCCACGAGACTATGTCCCCATTCCCCGCCACCCAACCCCCGAACCCCCGAGGCTATGTCACCAGACCCGCCACCCGACCCCCAACCCCCCCCAAAAATATGTCCCTAAACCCGCCACCCGACCACCGACACCCCCGGCCCACCCCCGAGACTATGTCCCCAAACCCGCCTCCCGAACCCCGAACGCCCCGACCTCCCCGAGACTATGTCCCCACACCCGCCACACGATCCCCGACCCCCCCCGACTCCCCGAGACTATGGCCCAAACCCGCCACCCGACCACCCCGACCCCCCCGAGGACTATGTCCGCAAACCTGTCCCACGAATACCGACCCCCCCCCGAAACCCACCGAGACCATGTACCCAAACCCGCCACCCCGACCCCCCAACGGCCCAGACCCCCCCCGAGACTATGTCCCCAAACCTGCCACCCGACCCCCGACCCCCACCGAGATTCTGTCCCCAAACCCGCCACCCCGACCCCCGACACCCACGAGGACTATGTCACTAAACCCGCCACCCCGACCACCGAGCCCTCCAACCCCCCCCGAGACTATGTCCCCAAGCCCGCCACCCGAACCCCCGACCCACCCGAGGACCTAGTCCCCAAACCCGCCACCCGACCCCGCTGACCCCCCCGAGGACTATGTCCCCACACCCGCCACCCGATCCCCGACCCCACCGACTCCCCGAGACTATGTCCCCAAACCTGCCACCCGATCCCCGACCCCCCCGAAACACCCCAAGACTATGTCCACAAGCCCGCTACCCGACACCCGACCCCCCCGAGACTATGTCCCCAAACCCGCCACCTGACCCCCGACACCCCCGACCTCCCCCTGAGACTATGTCCCCAAACCCGCCACCCGACCCCCCGACACCCCCCGACCTCCCCCTGAGACTATGTCCCCAAACCCGCCACCCGACCACCCCGACCCCCCCGAGACTATGTCCCCAAAACTGTCCCACGAACCCCGACCCCCCCGAAACCCACCGAGACAATGTACCCAAACCCGCCACCCGACCCCCCGACACCCCCGACCCCCCCCGAGACTATGTCCGCAAACACGCGACCCGACTCACCGACCCCCCCGAGACTATGTCCCCAAACCCGTCACCCAACCACCCCCGATCCCCCCCGAGACTATGTCCCCAAACCCGCCACCCGACCCCCCCCGACCACCCCCGAGACTATTTCCCCAAACCCGCCACCTGACCCCCGACCCCCCCCGAGACTATGTCCCGAAACCCGCCACCCCGACCACCCCGACCCCCCCCGAGACTATGTCCCCAAACCTGTCCCACGAACACCGACCCCCCCCGAAACCCACCGAGACAATGTACCCAAACCCGCCACCTGACCCCCGGCCTCCCCCCGAGACTATGTCCCCCAACACGCCACCCGACCCCCGACCCCCCCGAGACTATGTCCCCAAACCTGTCCCCCGAACACCGACCCTTCCGAAACCCACCGAGACTATGTACCCAAACCTGCCACCCGACCCCCGACGCCCCCGACCCCCCCCCGAGACTATGTCCCCAAACCCGACACCCGACCCCCGACCTCCAAGACCCCCCCGAAACTATGTCCTCAAACCTGAACCCGACCACCGACCCCCCCAATAATATGTCCCCAAACCTGAAACCCCGCCACCCGACCCCCGACCCACCCCGAGACTATGACCCCAAACCTGCCACCCGACCACCGACCCCCCCCGACCCCCCCGAGATTATGTCCCCAAACCCGCCACCCCGACCTCCGACCCAGCCGGAGAATATGTCCCCAAAACCGCCAACCGACCCCCCGACCACCCCGAAACCCCCCGAGACTATGTCCCTAAACCCCGCCACCCCCGACCCCCGACTCCCCCGACCCCCCGAGACTATGTGCCCTAACCCGCCACCCGACCCCCGACCACCCCGATACTATGTCCCCAAATCCGTCACCCGACCCCCGACCCCCGCGACCCCACCCGAGACTATGTCCCCAAACCTGTCACCCCGAACCCCGACCCCCCCGATCCCCCCGAGACTATGTCCGCAAACCCGCCTCCCGACCCCCGACCCCCCCCGAGACTATGTCCCCAAACCCGCCACCCGACCACCGCCCCCCCCGCCCCCCCCTGAGACTATGTCCCCAAGCCCGCCACCCGACCCCCGACCCCCCCCGAGACCTAGTCCCCAAACCCGCCACCCGACCCCGCCGACCCCACCGAGACTTTGTCCCCAAACCAGCCACCCAACCCCCGGTCCCCACGAGACTATGTCCCCAAACCCGCCACCCAACCCCAGACCCCCCCCCGAGACTATGTCCCCAAACCTGCCTCCCGACCCCCGAACGCTCCGACCTCCCCGAGACTATGTCCCCACACCCCGCCACCCCGAACCCCGACACCCCCGATCCCCCCAGAGACTATGTCCCCAAACGCGCCACATGACCCCCGACCTCCCCCCTGAGACTATGTCCCCAAACCCGCCACCCGACCCCCCGACGGCCCAGACCCCCCCCGAGTCTATGACCCAAACCTGCCACCCGACCCCCGACCCCCCCGAGACTCTGTCCCCAAACCCGCCACCCGACCCCCGACCCCCCCGACACCCACAAGACTATGTCCACAAACCCGCCACCCCGACCACCGACCCCCCCCGCCCCCCTGAGACTATGTCCCCAAACCCCGCCACCCCGACCCCCGATCCCCCCGAGACTCTGTCCCCAAACCCGCCACCCCCGATCCCCCCGACACCCCCGAGACTATGTCACCAAACCCGCCACCCGACTCCCAACCCACCCGAAACTATGTCCCTAAACCTGCCACCCGACCACCGACACCCCCGACCCACCCCGAGACTATGTCCCCCAAACCCGCCTCCCGACCCCCGAACGCCCCGACCTCCCCGAGACTATGTCCCCACACCCGCCACCCGATCCCCGACCCCCCCCGACTCCCGGAGACTATGTCCCCAAACCCGCCACCCCCGACCCCCGACACCCCCGAAACACCCCGAGATTATGTCCCCAAACGCGCCACATGACCCCCCGACCTCCCCCTGAGACTATGTCCCCAAACCCGCCCACCCGACCACCCCGACCCCCCCCCGAGACTATGTCCCCAAACCTGTCCCCCGAACACCGACCCTTCCGAAACCCACCGAGACAATGTACCCAAACCCGCCACCCCGACCCCCGGCCTCCCCCTGAGACTATGTCCCCCAACACGCCACCCGACCCCCGACCCCCCCGAGACTATGTCCCCCAACACGCCACCCGACCCCCGGCCCCCCCTGAGACTATGTCCCCAAACCTGCCACCCGACCCCCGACGCCCCCGACCCCCCCCCGAGACTATGTCCCCAAACCCGACACCCCGACCCCCGACCTCCAAGACCCCCCGAAACTATGTCCTCAAACCTGAACCCGACCACCGACCCCCCCCAATAATATGTCCCCAAACCTGAAACCCGCCACCCGACCCCCGACCCACCCCGAGACTATGACCCCAAACCTGCCACCCGACCACCGACCCCCCCGACCCCCCCCGAGATTATGTCCCCAAACCCCGCCACCCGACCTCCGACCCAGCCGGAGAATATGTCCCCAAAACCGCCACCCCGACCCCCGACCACCCCGAAACCCCCCGAGACTATGTCCCTAAACCCGCCACCCGACCCCCGACTCCCCCGACCCCCCGAGACTATGTGCCCTAACCCGCCACCCCGACCCCCCGACCACCCCCGATACTATGTCCCCAAATCCGTCACCCCGACCCCCGACCCCGCGACCCCACCCGAGACTATTGTCCCCAAACCTGTCACCCCGAACCCCGACCCCCCCGACCCCCCCCCGAGACTATGTCCGCAAACCCGCCTCCCGACCCCCGACACCCCCCGAAACACCCCGAGATTATGTCCCCAAACGCGCCACATGACCCCCGACCTCCCCCCTGAGACTATGTCCCCAAACCCGCCACCCGACCACCCCCGACCCCCCCCGAGACTATGTCCCCAAACCTGTCCCACGAACACCGAACCCCCCGAAACCCACCGAGACAATGTACTCAAACCCCGCCACCCCGACCCCCCGACGGCCCAGACCCCCCCCGAGACTATGTCCCCAAACCTGCCACGCGACCCCCCGACCCCCCCCGAGACTCTGTCCCCAAACCCGCCACCCCGACCCCCGACCCCCCCCGACACCCACGCGACTATGTCACTAAAACCCGCCACCCCGACCACCGAGCCCCCTGAGACCATGTCCCCAAACCCGCCTCCCAACACAACCCAACCCCCCGAGACCATGTCCACAAACCCGCCACCCCGACCCCCCCCGATACTATGTCCCCAAACCCGCCACCCCGACCCCGACCCACCCCGAGACTATGTCCTCAAACCCGCCACCCGACCCCCGAACCCCCCGAGACTATGTCCCTAAACCCTCCACCCCCACCACCAACTCGCCCGACCCACCCTGAGACTATGTCTCCAAACCCGCCGCCCGAACCCCGACGCCCCTGACCCCCCCCCGAGACTATGTCCCCAAATCCGCCACCTGACCCCGACCCCCCCGACCCCCCCCGAGACCATGTCCCGATCACACCACCTGATCCCCGACCCCCCCGAGATAACGTCCCCAAACCCGCCACTGACCCCCCGGCCCTCCAGAGACTATGTCCGCAAACCCCGCCACCCCCCGATCCCCCCCGACACCCCCGAGACTATGTCACCAAACCCGCCACCCCGACTCCCAACCCACCCGAAACTATGTCCCTAAACCCGCCACCCCGACCACCGACACCCCCGACCCACCCCGAGACTATGTCCCCAAACCCGCCTCCCGACCCCCGAACGCCCCGACCTCCCCGAGACTATGTCCCCACACCCGCCACCCCGATCCCCGACCCCCGACCCCCCCGACTCCCGGAGACTATGTCCCCAAACCCGCCACCCGACCCCCGACCCCCCCCGAAACACCCCGAGATTATGTCCCCAAACGCGCCACATGACCCCCGACCTCCCCCTGAGACTATGTCCCCCAAACCCGCCACCCGACCACCCCGACCCCCCCCGAGACTATGTCCCCAAACCTGTCCCACGAACACCGAACCCCCCGAAACCCACCGAGACAATGTACTCAAACCCGCCACCCGACCCCCGACGGCCCAGACCCCCCCCCGAGACTATGTCCCCAAACCTGCCACGCGACCCCCGACCCCCCCGAGACTCTGTCCCCAAACCCGCCACCCGACCCCCGACCCCCCCCGACACCCACGCGGACTATGTCACTAAACCCGCCACCCCGACCACCGAGCCCCCTGAGACCATGTCCCCAAACCCGCCTCCCAACACAACCCAACCCCCCGAGACCATGTCCACAAACCCGCCACCCGACCCCCCCCGATACTATGTCCCCAAACCCGCCACCCGACCCCGACCCACCCCGAGGACTATGTCCTCAAACCCGCCACCCGACCCCCGAACCCCCCCGAGACTATGTCCCTAAATCCTCCCACCCCACCACCAACTCGCCCGACCCCACCCTGAGACTATGTCTCCAAACCCGCCGCCCGAACCCCGATGCCCCTGACCCCCCCGAGACTATGTCCCCAAATCCGCCACCTGACCCCGACCCCCCCCGACCCCCCCCGAGACCATATCCCGATCACACCACCTGATCCCCGACCCCCCCGAGATAACGTCCCCAAACCCGCCACTGACCCCCGGCCCTCCAGAGACTATGTCCGCAAACCCGCCACCCGAACCCCCAACCCCCCCGAGACTATGTCCCCAAACATGCCACCTGCCCTCCGACCCCCCCCAAGACTATGTCCCCAAACCCGCCACCGGAACCTCGACCCCCTGACGCCCCCCGAGACCATGTCTCCAAACTCGCCACCCGACCCACGACGCCCCCCGACCCTCCCCGAGACTATGTCCCCAAACCCGACACCTGACCCCCCGACCCCCCCTGAGACTTTGTCCCCAAACCCGACACCTGACCCCCCGACCCACCGACCCCCCCTGGGACTATGTCCCCAAACCCGCCTCCCGACCCCCCGACCCACCGACCCCCCCCGAGACTATGTCCCCCAAACCCGCCACCCGACCCCCCCCGACCCCCCGACTATTTCCCCAAACCCGCCACCCTGAACCCCGACCCACCCGAGACTATGTCCCCAAACCCGCCACCCGACCCCCGACAACCACGAGACTATGTACCCTAACCCACCACCCGAACCCCGACCCACCTGACCCCCCCGAGACTATGTCCCCAAACCCGCCACCCCGACCACCGACCCACCCCGAGACTATGACCCCAAACCTGCCACCCGACCACCGAGCAGCCGGCCCCCTCCGAGATTATGTCGCCAAGCCCGCCACCCCGACCTCCGACCCAGCCGGAGAATATGTCCCCAAAACCGCCAACCGACCCCCGACCACCCCCGAAACCCCCCGAGACTATGTCCCTAAACCCGCCACCCGACCCCCCGACTCCCCCGACCCCCCGAGACTATGTGCCCTAACCCGCCACCCGACCCCCGACCACCCCGATACTATGTCCCCAAATCCGTCACCCCGACCCCCGACCCCGC
Source organism: Isurus oxyrinchus (assembly GCA_026770705.1). Taxonomy (NCBI): domain Eukaryota; kingdom Metazoa; phylum Chordata; class Chondrichthyes; order Lamniformes; family Lamnidae; genus Isurus; species Isurus oxyrinchus. The sequence continues at coordinate 54,005,845 of JANJGN010000023.1, forward strand.
GACCCCACCCGAGACTATGTCCCCAAACCTGTCACCCGAACCCCGACCCCCCGACCCCCCCGAGACTATGTCCGCAAACCCGCCTCCCGACCCCCGACCCCCCCGAGACTACGTCCCCAAACCTGCCACCCGACCACCGCCCCCCCCGCCCCCCCTGAGACTATGTCCCCAAGCCCGCCACCCGACCCCCGACCCCCCCCGAGACCTAGTCCCCAAACCCGCCACCCGACCCCGCCGACCCCACCGAGACTTTGTCCCCAAACCAGCCACCCAACCCCCGGTCCC
>JANJGN010000024.1:7500-10000 GCA_026770705.1 Isurus oxyrinchus
CCTAGGCCTAGCCCTAGCCCTAACGGTAACCCTAACCCTAACCCTACCCTAAACCTAACCCCTTACCCTAACCCAAAACCTCACACTAATCCTATCACTGACCCTAACCCTAACCCTAACCCTAAACCCTAACACTAACCCTGTCCCTAACCCCTAAACCTAACCCTAAACGTAACCCTAACCCTAAACCCTAACCCAAACCCCTTACCCTAACCCTTGCCCTAACCCTTGCCCTAGCCCTAGCCCTAGACCTAACCCTAACCCTAACTCTAACACACTAACCCTAACCCCTAACCCCTAACCCTAACCCTAAATGTAACCCTAACCCCTAGCCCTAACCCTAACACCCTAACCCTAACCCTAACCCTAATAACTAACCCTAACCCTAAATGTAACCCTAACCCCTAGCCCTAGTCCTAACCCTAACCCTAACCCTTAATGTAACCCTAGCCCTAGCCCTAGCCCTAACCCTAACCCTAACCCTAACCCTAACCCTAACCCCTAACCCTAACCCTAACCTTAACCCCTAACCCTAACCCTAACCCTAACCACTAACCCTAACCCTAACCCTAACCCCTGACCCTTACCGTATCCCTAACCCCTAACCCTAAACCTAAACCTAACCCTAACCCTAACCCTAACACCTAACCCTAACCTTAACCCCTAACCCTAACCCTAACCCTAACCGTAACCATTAACCCTAACCCTCACCCTAACCCCCTAACCCTAACCCCCTAAACCTAACCCCCTAACACCCTAACCCTAAGACCCTAACCCTAATACCCTATCCATAAACCCCTAACCCTAACCCCTAAAACTAACCCTTACCCTAACCCTTATCCCAACCCCAACCCTAACCCAAACCCTAAGCCCAGACCCTAGCCCTAGCCCTAGCCCTAGCATTAACCCTAACCCTAACCCATACCCTAAGCCCTAAACCTAACCCTAAACCCCAACACTCACACTCACACTAACACTAGCCCCTAACCCCTAACCCTAACCCTAACCCTTAATGTAACCCTAGCCCTAGCCCTAGCCCTAACCCTAACCCTAACCCTAACCCTAACCCTAACCCCTAACCCTAACCCTAACCTTAACCCCTAACCCTAACCCTAACCCTAACCACTAACCCTAACCCTAACCCTAACCCCTGACCCTTACCGTATCCCTAACCCCTAACCCTAAACCTAAACCTAACCCTAACCCTAACCCTAACACCTAACCCTAACCTTAACCCCTAACCCTAACCCTAACCCTAACCGTAACCATTAACCCTAACCCTCACCCTAACCCCCTAACCCTAACCCCCTAAACCTAACCCCCTAACACCCTAACCCTAAGACCCTAACCCTAATACCCTATCCATAAACCCCTAACCCTAACCCCTAAAACTAACCCTTACCCTAACCCTTATCCCAACCCCAACCCTAACCCAAACCCTAAGCCCAGACCCTAGCCCTAGCCCTAGCCCTAGCATTAACCCTAACCCTAACCCATACCCTAAGCCCTAAACCTAACCCTAAACCCCAACACTCACACTCACACTAACACTAGCCCCTAACCCCTAACCCTAACCCTAACCACTAAACCTAACCCCTAACCCTAACCCTAGCCCTAGCCCTAGCCCTAGCCGTAACCCTAACCCTAACACTAACCCTAACCCTAACCCCTAACCCTTTGCCTAACCCTAACCCTAACCCTCCCGAACCCTAACCCTAACCCTAACCCTCGCCCTAGCCCTAGCCCTAACCCAAACCCTAACCATAACCCTAATCCTAACCCTAACCCTAATGCCCTAACCCTAATGCCCTGACCCTGTCTCCGACCCCGACCCAAACTCCAACCCCAACCCCAACCCGAAGCCTAATCCTAACCCTAACCCTAACCCCTAATCCCTAACCCTAACCCCTAACCCCTAACCCACACCCTCATCCTCACCCTCACCCTAACACCTCAAACTCACCCTCACCCTCACAGTAACCCTAACCCTAACCCTAACACCTAACCCTAAACCAAACCCTCACCCTAACCCTCACCCTCACCCTAACCCTAACCCCTAACCCCTGACCCTAAGCCTAACCCTAACCCTAACCCTCTAACCCTAACCCCCTAACCCTAACCCTAACCCTGACCCTAACCCTAACCCCTAACCCCTAACCCTAAACATAACCCTAACACTAACCCTAACCCTAATGCGGTGACCCTAACCCTAACCCTAACCCTAATGCGGTGTCACGCTCCCTCCCTAACCCTTACTTCTAACCCTAACCCCTAATGCTAACCCCTAACCGCTAACCCAAACCCTATCCCCAAACCCCTAACCCCTAAACCCTAACACTAACACTAACACTAACCGTACACTTAACCCTAACCCCAAAACCCAAACCCAAACCCTAAACCCTAACCCCAAACCCTAAGCCAAAACTCTAACCCCAAACCCTAACCCTAAACATAACCCCAAACCCCTAACCCTAACCCAAAACCTAACACTAAGCCTAAT